>CM076571.1:412579213-412963139 GCA_034641835.2 Pinus albicaulis
TTCCGCGCCACCTTGGTAGCTCCGCAACTCCTGGTCGTTGCGGCGCGATCGCGGTTGCCAAGTGTATTTATTCCGCAACTCCAAAAAGAGTCAAAGTTCAAAATGTCTTGGCCAAGAGTTCAAAACTTAAACAAAAACAAGGGCCCCAACAAAAAGAAAAGAAAATGGAACCCATTCAACACATAAAACAAGAAGACGAGGAAGAAGCAGATTGATATATAAGTTTGTGAGTAATTGTTACTTCCTTATAAAAACTTAACTCGATTTCATTTTTGTATATTTTAAGTTGTTTTATAGCAACCATCATTGAATGTCTTCAAACATGTGCTAACATACAAAGAAGAACCATTATAAGAATTGATCGACATTGGGTAAAATATGGGTTGTCAGTATATGTTGGCATATCAGAAATTAATTGTGGAATTTTTAAGTATCTATCTTGTTTTACTTAGCTTTGTCTATAATTAATAGAATAAAAAAATCTTTTATATTAAATCTATGATTTGTTATGGGGTATAATACTTGCAGGAAACAAAGTATAGAACCGCACCAACAAATGAATTGTTGAAAGAAGGCATGAAATTTGGTTTTGAAAGAATGTGTATAATTCACGGGTCAATTCTTTCTATGGTACATTTCTTTTCGATTTACATTGACGTATATGATTTAATATTGCGATTTTCATTATTCTCACCAATGTAGATACACTCATTACACTTTATTTTTATGTTTGTAGATGGAACTTGAAGAAGAAGAAAACAATCAACAAAATGAACAAAACATTCCTCCAAATAATCCAAGTCATGGAATTAACTCAAGCAGTGACAACAGTTCCAATGAAGAATGATGATAAATATGTTTGGATATCAAAGCCAGGCATTGTATTTTTTGAAATCAGACATTTTGTTTAATGTAATGGACACAGTGTCCCAATTGAAAGACAAATGGATACCAATAAGTATCCCATTTTGTATGACAAGGAGTGTCTTATTCATATATATATATATATATATGTTTTAATTTATTCTATTGTGTTCTCCATTGTCGCTCTGAAATATTACACCTTTGATTAAATATTATAATGAAGAGATGCGAAATCTGATGATATAAAAAATTCATCCAAACATTACATTCAAATGCACTAATAAAAAATTAATTGATATGAATAATGTTATAAGATATGTGTCGGATTTTGATGAATAATGAATTGCAAAAAATCACAATAATTGCAATGTCACAGGTCGATGTTTCTAAAAAATAGAAAACGAACATCGGTGCGTTGCTACGACCTCTGAGCACCACACTGTTGTACTATACAACAACCCTCCCTTTTTCTTAAAATTTTAGAAATAAAATTCATTTAGAAATAGGGTCCCTTTCTCTTTTTATAGAAATAAAAGACTTGGAAATAAAGATTCATTGTTTTGAAAAAACTCATCTTTTGTCTACTAAACAAATTCAACATTCAAAACTTATGATCCGATCCAATATAGAAGGCCTTATCATAAAAAACAAATCAAGTTTAAAAGTCCAATCACAATCGGAGAATCGGAGATAACCCTTAAAAGAAGTTTCATATACTTATTTCAAATCCTTCGATGCGATTAGTTCGATCGGAAATCTTCAATCGCTAAGAGTTTAAATTGTTTATTTGTATAACTTCTGATGCGATGCGGCCAGTCGCAATCGAATAATCGGGATATTCTTTAATAAAGTCTTTACGGTCAATTAAAATTCCCCGATCCGACGCGCGTTATTACAATAAACGCTTTCAAAAGAAAATCAAACATTTGTTCGTTTAAAATCTTATATGGTAGACGCCACCATTAGAGATCGGAAAATTTTTCAATCGGAATCGGCCAATCGAGAAAAACGTATTGTGATGTTTATGTGCCATTCGAAAACTTTCGATGCGATTGATAAATGTCATTTATTACATGCGAAAAGTTCAGAAGGGATGAATATTTTAATATTTCACAAGCGCCAAATCTCAGTTTGTACGAGGGCATTCAATAACAAATCAAATGAATATTGTTAATGATTTGGTTTTTAATACGTGAGTGTGACTCAAAAGGAGCATTTACGCGGTATACGAAACAAATAAATAAAAATCATAAGTTCATAAATCATCCCGTTTGAGTTGCTTGTTTGTCACGACTGAGAGTTTATTGTCTTGCAGAGCTAAAGAACACTAAGCCCTTTCATTCACAGACAAAGGGAAGCAATAACAAATGCAGAAATGTCGAAGAGAGCGAGAAGAAACAAGACTGTTGTTCCAGTTAAGTTTGTTGAGACTCCTACGGTCTCAAAAGAAAAGCCCACAAAACTAAGATTAGTCACAGATACATCATGCCAGGGGCTTGGGAGAATGACGTGGGAAGGAGTCTACAACCTATTGGAAAGAGAAAACCCCAAGGTCACAGTGGAAAAGGCATCGGTTCCAGACGAAGATAGCTCAGATTCCGACTCTGAGATCACTGAAAAATCACTTGCAAATTAATTTTTACATCGAATTGCAGCCAGAGCGAGCATCATGCCTTATTATGATGCAATTCGATGGGTTATTGACAGTGTGAAGATACAAGATAGAACGTTTGTTTCAGCATCTGGAGTGTCTTTTGGCT
This sequence comes from Pinus albicaulis, assembly GCA_034641835.2. Lineage (NCBI taxonomy): Eukaryota > Viridiplantae > Streptophyta > Pinopsida > Pinales > Pinaceae > Pinus > Pinus albicaulis. The sequence goes on from CM076571.1 coordinate 412,581,838, forward strand.
CATTTAAAGCAGAAGACCTAAAGGCAATGTATCACCTTCCAGACCCGCAGAAGGTGTATAACAAGGAGTTTATCAAAGACTTTGCTGATAATAACAAAGTCCAATCTGACCCTATCAGAGATTGGAAGAAAAATCCAGAGAAGCATCGAAATGAAGCGTCCGGTATGTATTCTGTAGATTCCCTTTTACCTCCGTATTGCTATGCCACTGCCATGATGTGTAGATTATTTGGCAATGATAATTCAGCTAGGTTTTCTATACAAATGGTCCCATTAATCCTAGCTGCTGTCAATTCCGATATCATGGATTGGGCTGTTATTCTTTCTGATAGAATGGCCAATAGGATACTTGAGTACAGACAAGAAAAGACTGCTGGAAATTCCACTCCCTTTTTCTTTTGTGCCTATATTCTTGATGCTCTTTGTTTTAATTCCGAGTTTCCCTTATTTGGATGGAAATGGACTCCCAAAGACCCTACCCCAATTCATGTTTATCATAAACTGCTTTGGAAGGTTCATTTCCAAGATAATGTATATAGAATCTGCCATGGTTTTCTTATCCCTGTTTTCAAAACCATTTTTAATCGCTTCCCTCCTAGATTCTCTGATAAAGCTAAGTCCGACTTATCTGCAATAGGAGATTGGTTTGGGGAGGAGAAATTTACATACATCAGGGTTTTTGGTAGTATTGTGGAACCACATGTTCTTCCTCTTATTGTTCCAGACAAACTTCTTTCTCAAGAAATTTCCTATCAATTAACAGTTGAAGGAATATTCAGGTCTTTAAATAACAGTAAGAAGAGAATGTGGCCTCAATTCCCATTCAATTGTGGTCAGTTTACTTTAAATGACTTCAAGCATGCTGAAAAAGAAGTCTCCAAGATAAAAGGTTGTAAATTTTCAACCATTCCTGGAAGACAATATGATCCACGACAAATAGCCTTTAATGTTACTGCTTCAGTTTCAATTGCTCGATTTGAGCATGAGCCAGATCCGTTTGATGATTTGTTTGTTTCTTTGGATAATTTTCCTCAAATTTATGACTTAGCCAAGTCTAAATTTCAAAAGGAGGAAATGAATAAATTTTTTTTATTCAGAAGCCAGAGATTGTTAAGAGTTCCTCTGGACCAATTAAGAATTCCAACACAAGGGTCAGAGACAGAAGGTACATCTAGCAAAACACCAGTGGAAACATCTACTGGCAAAGTCATTACACAATCGGCTGTTAACCAGCCAACTGTACATACTCAAAAGATGGTCGTTGTTGGCAAGCCTGATGCCCAAAAGGGAAATACTGATGATAAATCCGATCAAAATATTGGTCAACAGTCTACTCCTCAAATAACAGAAAAATGCACAAGTACCGATGATGATGTGCATAATCAAAAAGATGGATCGGATGGCAAAAGCACTGAGCAGAACATAGATACAGAAAAAGGAAAAGAAACAACTAAGGAGATTATAGTTCCTGCTGATCTTAATGTTTCTTCTCAGTTATTGAAACAATATGATCAATTCGCTCAACAGCTGGGATTGCAAGATAAAGATAAAGAACAAATAGAGCAGGATGTTGAAATCATTCCTGAACATTTGACAGGGCAGATTGTATTGAAGGTCGAGGAGATCCCTCCTTTAGATGTATTTTACAGCCCCAAACATAAGGCTGTTGTTAGAAGACAAAGAAAAAGAAGAAAGACAGAACAGGACATGTTTTCTACTCCATCAGAGGATTTTATGAATATTGTTTACAAAAACAATGAGGTGAATCCATCTGAAGACCTCACAAAATTATCCCAGTATGCAGGAGCTTATAGTGCTGCGACAGTTGATAAAGCTGTAGAAGTTTCTCAGATGATAACTCAGAAAGATCTCCACATAGCTTCACTTGAAGAGCAAGCTAAGGAAAGTCAGCAACAGATTACCCAATTGCAACAACAACTACAAAATCAGACACTCAGGTCCGAAGAGTTGGAAAAACAGCTTGCTGAAGAAAAGAAGAAAGTTGATGAACAGCTCTTGGGCAAACAACAACAACTAAATGAAGAAATTTCTAAGTTACAAAGTCTGTTACAAAATGAGAAAAATGCAAAAATGATTCAAGAAAAGGAATTTCAAGCAACTTTGGATAAGTTTAAAGATTTCCCGAAGTTAAGTGAATTCAAATCAGAAGCCCTTGAGGCTAATAAACTATTGTCTCAGCAATTGAATGAATTTTGTGCAAAGCTATCACAGGCATAACCTTTTTGTGATATTACCTCATCTTTGATCCAAAATGTTATTACTCTCAGACAAGAAATAGATGATGCTGATGAAAATATTTCCGAATTTCTCAATTGGCAAGATACAAAAAAAGGAAAAGAAGCCAATCTTCCTAGAATAGAGGAAAGACACAAAGAAGTCTTGTTTACAGAATGGGAACATCAAATAATGAAAGCTGAGAGAGCAATATCAAGGGCCAGGAGTATGATGAATAATATCAGGCTATTCATAAATGACAGCTTGTACTCAATCAATCTCATTTCATACTGTGTTCCTGGCAGTTTGCCTAAAGTGAAAGAAACTGAAAACAGATGGAGAGAAGAAATGGTGAAGAAAAGTCAACAAATCAACAAACTTCAAACAATATCCTTGCACAATATGTGGACTCATTTAATCAAACCAAACAATCAACAAATGGCTATCAAATTCCTTTCAAGTGCTGTCGATTGTTTAATTCCAGAATTTTTCGATGCCACCTATGCTGGACAGCTGCATTCCGAGATGAGTCATCCACCGAGACTCCAAGATATGTTGAAGATTTGCAACTTGGCTTCATCAAGCGAGAGAGAAAAACAATGAATTAGTTTCATTTAAGATAGCCTTTCAGTTTTTAATTTGATAGATTGTAGCAGTAGTAGTAGGATTTTGTTATGTAATTTCTTATTTAAATCCCTCTCATGCATTTAGAGAGGGATCTGAAGTTGTAATATTTTTTGGACTTGGAGCTAACATTTCTGTACTCCATTCCTTATTATATTTTATGAAGGATCACATCCGGTGATTTTTATGCTGAAATTATCTTTGAAGTGTTGCATTTCTATACCTTTGGATTTAATTTTACATCGAAGTTACTAGATCAGAGTATCACATTTCATTTGACAGTCTTCAAGATGAATGAGGTATTTCTATCTGTTCACTGTTGATTTTCTCTATTATATGGTATTCGTTTGAAGAATTTGCTATCATTTATATATTTGGTCCTCGTAACATTTTCTTTTATATATCATTTCTGAGTATAATTGAAATGTTATCTCTTATAAGCATATATAAATGGTATACAATGATGAATGCAATATGCTAATATAACTCTGTTTAATTTCTTAAACAGAGTTATCTTTATTTGTTTCTGCATATTTCAATTTGATTAATAATACATTTTCATGGTTATTATTAGATTGAAACAATATTAAGTTGTATTCACATATAATTACCCGGGTTAGTATTATAATTTCTTTATCAGTATTTAGCTTAGATTAGATAGTTTTATTTCTGTTAATTTAGTCCCATTTCCACCCATCCAATCCAATCCACTCAGTTATAAGGAAACTGGTCCTTTAAATCCAGTCGGAGCCACCATCCCAAACGGAAAAGGAGCTGTCTTAAGGTCTCGACCGGGTGGTTTTCCCCAATGTTTGAAGCAGAGATTTTCTAGACTTCAACATTTTTGGCGCTAGAAGGAGGGCCAACTATGAATGGCGAGTAAATTAAAACCTACAGACCATTCTCAGAGTAAATCACCCTCCACCTCACCTCAGACCTCCCATTTGCATTCTGAATCACCAGTGTCCAAACGAGAAGAAGAGGGATCAACTATCACTGCTCAATCACACCATACTTCAGAACATTTAAGTCCGGAGTCCCCTGAAGTTCAGTCTATCATCCAGAAACTTCAAGGCTTTTCCATATCACCTCAGAGATCTGAAGTATCTCAAGGCAGTCAGACTTCACAATTCCACCTACCTCATCATCTCACCAGACTTCAAAGCGAAAAACTTGGCATTGAACCAGCTGAGTTACCTTTACCCCGAAGGAAAAAGGCAAAAAATAACACTGAAGGTTCTGATAGTGAGACCTTTTCTCCATCATCTTCCATCTCATCATCTCCAGTGCGAAGTCAAACACCCACTTCCCCATTACATATTATTGTTCACCAGGGGTCACCACCTTCAACATCACAAAGGAAAAGGGCAAAAAAGAACACTGAAGATTCTGATAGTGAGACCTTTTCTCCATCATCTTCCATCTCATCATCTCCAGTGCGAAGTCAAACACCCACTTCCCCATTACATATTATTGTTCACCAGGGGTCACCACCTTCAACATCACAAACTCTTCAGTATTTATTACTACCTCCTCCCCAATCACCTCAAACATCATCAATCTCAACATCATCTATTCCAACAACTTCTATTCCCAAACCTTTGCGAGGTTACTACTCCTCACTAGTCGTTAAGATAATGGCTAGACCATGGGCTACTCCGGAGGCTTGATCCAACATCGTACACCTTTACATGATTTACCAGACAATCCTGGAAAATGGCTTCTGAAATTTAGTCCAGATCTTAACATCCAAGCTGAAGAACATATTAATAACTTTATGTTAGCTGTTAATTTGAATGGAGTCACACAAGAAGATGTTGTAGTCAGACTGTTCCCTTATACTCTTCAAGGAGCAGCAGGATCATGGTACTTCTCATTACCTTCGGGATCCATAACAAGTTGGGACATTTTTGCAGATCATTTCTTAACCAAATTTGGAGATGACTGATCAACAGCTACCTTACTCAATGACCTCTCAAATTTGAAAATAGAACCCAGAGAACCCATTAAAGATTTCAACGCTAGATTCAACAAACTCTTGAACAAAATTCACACAGATTCACAGCCCAGTGAACAGGTCAGAATAGAATGGTACATAACTTCCTTACCCTCAAACATAGCTATTTTCGTAGACAGAGCTGCAAAGCCTACATTAGCTGAAAGTATGAAAGAAGCTATTGCAGTGGAAAAACGAATTACTTCTCTGGAAAATAAAAACGCTCTTGAGGAAAGAAAATCAAAGAAAGTCAGCTTCAAAGATGATTCAAAGAAAAAGGCCAAAGATCCATATGACATGGAAGGTTTACAAAAAGTTCTCAAAACCATGTCAAATGAAATGGTTGAAATTAAAAAACAAGTAGCTGAAACTTCTACTAAAAAACCATTCCGAAATTTTAGAAGAAACCAAGTTGAATCTAAACCTCCTAATGCAATCTCTAATGCAGAATCAGAGGAAGAAGAAGAAGAAGAAGATACATCTTTAATATCAGATGAGGAAGATGAGAATGAAGAAATCGTTGAATTACATGGAATGTGGGATTTTATTCTCCCTAATTCTGACAGTGAGGTAGAACAAGAAGCTATGCCTGTAAGTACTAGGAGTAAATCTACAGCAGAGCCTATACAAACAGCTCCTAAAAAGAAAAACACAACTCCAAGTATCAAAGACAAATCCCCTGCAAAGAAAGCTTCCCCATTACCTACTCAGAATCAGCCATCTTCTTTTAACCCACCCACATCGACAACAAAGACTTTAGTAGTGTCAGATCCTATGGAGTACAACATTGTTGAGGACATGAAAAAGATCAAAGCTAACATTTCCTTACATGAACTCAGCAAATTGAAACACCAGCAGAAGTTGTTATTGAAAGAATTAAATGCTACACCAATTGCACCTTTACCAAGCGGTGTAGTTGCAAAAGCAGCAAGAGGAACTGGTAGGTCACCAGATAAGGTGGATGCTACTGATACTGTACTCATTGGGGAAAAGTCAAATTCTCAAACTCCTCCTTTTCTTTTGACTTATGAGATGTACAATAAAAATCTGCACAATTGTTTGATTGATTCTGGAGCTTCTTCCAATATAATGCCTACTTCTGTGTGTGCCAAATTGAATATCGAACCACAGAAATTGGCAGTACATATTGTTCAATTAGATCGATCCAAAGTTCAAGTTGTTGGAGATATCAATTCAGTAACTATCAGATTAGCTTCCGATCCTAGAATTGTCCAAAGAATTGATATTTTGATTGCTGATATTCCTGAATTCTATGGATTAGTTTTAAGTAGGGACTGGTCTGCGAAACTCAATGGTTATATCTCGACTGATTATTCTCATATGTGGCTGCCCTACAAAGGGAAACCAAATCAAATTAAAATTTAACGAGAAAAACATATGAGACATACTGTTACTGAGTTTGAACAACCTAATGAACCTGTGGCATTCAACAACAATATTCTTGGAGGTTATTCTGCTGAATCATTTCTTGGAAACTTCAAAGCACCCCGATCACCGTTTTCTGTTAATACTTTTGTTTCTCAAGTAGAAAATTTTTCACAATCTGATTCTTCCAGAATTGTAAATACTTCTGATTTAATTGTAGATAAGTCAATAGATAAATCTTTGTTTTGGTCATTATATTTTGATGGATCAAAGTCTAGTGATGGAGCTGGAGCAGGATGCATTTTAATCGATCCGGATGGAGAGAAAACCATGCTGTCATGTAGGCTAGAATTTGAGTGTACTAACAATACTGCAGAATATGAAGCCTTGGTTCAAGGACTTTATAAAGCTATAGGGTTAAATGTTAAATACTTGAAAGTCTTTGGTGATTCCGAAATTGTCATAAAACAAGTTAAGAATACTATTCATTGCCTTTCAGGACATCTTAAACACTATCAAACCCTAGTACAAGATCTCACCACTCATTTTTTTAGCATTTAATATTTCTCCTATTCCTAGGAATCAGAATACATCAGCTGACTTGTTAGCTAATGTTGCATCTAAACTCCTACCTGCTGAAGACTGCAGTCCTGATAGGTTTTCTGTAGAATTAATTTTTCATCCATCTGTCCCAGACAATGTCACAAATTGGAGAGTTTTCTATCATGATCAAGATATTTTAAATTTCATGACTTCAGAGAAATCATATGATGATCAAATTATTGATGAAGAAGATCATGATTTACAAATTGTTTCAAAAGGTAATGAAAATCCCATTCCGAAATCTGTTGTTAAATTGGAGGACTTATATGATATTAAAGACAGATTCAAGAAAGTCACTAATGCCAAACTTCAAAGTTCCACTTTGAAGTTTGAATTAGTGAATCTTGGTTCTGATTCCAAACCTCAAAATGTTAATTTAGGACTCAATTTAACACCAGAGGAAAGGAATGCTTTCATTAAACTCTTGAAAAAATATAAAAACGTTTTTGCTTGGAATTATGATGATTTAAAAACGTATGATACTTCGGTTATTCAACACACAATTCCAATGCTTCCTGATATTAAACCTGTTCAACAAAAGCTAAGGAAGGTTCATCCAAATCTTGAAGGACAAATCAAATCAGAACTTAATAAACTTTTAAAAGCCAAAATCATTTTTCCTGTCAGGCACTCCAATTGGGTTTCCAATATGGTACCTGTAAGGAAGAAAAATGGTGATATAAGAATCTGTATTGATTTCAGAAATTTAAACAAGGCATGTTTAAAAGACAATTTTCCATTGCCAACCATGGAACAGATACTTCAAAAGGTAGCTGGTTCTGAACTTATGTCTTTTCTTGATGGATTTTCGGGCTATAATCAAGTTTTAGTTCATCCAGATGACAGATTGAAAACAACTTTCAGAACAAAATGGGGAACTTATGCTTATCAAAAAATGCCTTTTGGTCTAATAAATGCAGGAGAAACTTTCCAAAGAGCCATGGACATAGCATTTAAAGGTCTGATCAATAAATCAATTGTTGTTTACCTTGATGACATAACAGTATTCTCAAAAAAGAGAACCAATCATCTACATGATCTAAAGCAAATATTTGAAAGATGTAGAAGGTTTGGTATTTCCTTAAATCCAAAGAAATCTTTCTTTGCTTTGGATGAAGGAAAACTCTTAGGATTTGTTGTGTCAAAAGATGGTATATATATTGATCCAGATAGAGTCAAAGAAATTTCTGATATTTCTTTACCTTATAACAAAAAATCCATGCAATCATTTCTTGGGCAGATCAATTTTGTTAAAAGATTCATTCCTGATTTTTCTTTAATTGTTTTACCTATGCAAAATATGATCAAGAAGAATTCAGTATTCAAATGGGGGCATAAAGAGAAAGAAGCCTTTGAGACAATCAAACAGGCAATCATTAATGCACCAGCATTGAGTACCCCGAATTTTTCTAAAGATTTTATTTTGTATACCTTAGCCACAGAGACATCCTATGCAGCTGTTTTAACACAGCTCAATGACCAGAAAATTGAAGCACCAATTTCTTTCTTTAGTTCAAATCTGCAAGGGGCTGAACTGAATTATTCCGATGTTGAAAAACAAACCTTTGCTGTGTTCAAATCAATCAAGCATTTCAGACCTTTTCTCTTAAAAACTCATACAAAAATCATTGTCCCATTCTCTGCAGTGAGACAATTATTAATTCAGAGAGAAGTAGGAGAAAAACGAGCTAAATGGGTAACAACTTTACAAGAATATGATGTTGATATTAAACCAGCTAAGATTTTTAGAGGACAAGGTTTTTGCAGATTATTAGCAGGAGCCCATAACATACCAGAAAATGAAGATTCAAATCAAGATATTCAAGTAAATCAAATAATTATTATGGATTCTGAATCTCAGTATGCTGATCTCATCTATTACTTGAAAAATGGGTATGCTCCTTCTGATCTCAACTATAAGAAAAAACGTGCTTTAAGATTAAAAGCTATTAAATATGAGATCATTGATAATGTGTTATTTAGAAAAAATTATGATTCAATTTTATTAAGATGTCTTGAAAAGACTGAAGCTGAAAAGGTTTTGCAGGAGTTGCATGATGGACCAACAGGAGGTCATTTTGGAGGTGATACCACAGCTCACAAAATAATTCGTGCTGGCTACTATTGGCCTACCCTTTTTAAAGATACACATGACTATGTAAGAAAGTGCAGAATCTGTCAAATTGCAAGTGGAAGACAAAGGAAACCAGCTTTTCCTTTGCAACCAGTAAGTATTGAGCAACCATTTGAACAATGGGGGCTTGACATTATTGGTGAGATAGTACCTCATTCTTCCAAGCAGCATAAGTACATTCTTACTGCAACTGATTACTTTACAAAATGGGTAGAGGCAATCCCTTTGAAGGTAGCCAATTCTGATGCAATTATTGATTTCATAGATCAATTTATCATAACCAGGTTTGGAGTACCTCAAGCTCTTGTCTTTGATAATGCATCTTATTTTTCTGGAAACAGTTTAATAGAATTTGCAGTTAAAAGAGGTTTTAAACTCAAATATTCAGCAAATTATTACCCACAAGGTAATGGTTTGGCTGAATCCACCAACAAAAATCTCATCAAAATTATTAAAAGGAATATTGATCAAAATCAAAAGAATTGGCATAAATCTTTAATCTTTGCATTATGGGCTGATCGTATTACTAAAAAAGCTTCAATAGGAACTTCACCTTTTAATTTAGTTTATGGAAAAGAAGCTGTGATACCATCAAATTTAACTCTTCCATCATTAGCCCTAGTACAATTTATTGAAGAAAATTCTTCTTCATCCATTCAATTGAGATATGATCAAATCCTTAAACTAGAAGAAGAAAGAGATAAAGCTAAAATTGTTCATGAAAAACATCAGCAGCTTGTAAAATCTTCTTTTGATGCAAGTTCTACCAGCTCAAAATTTTTGTCAATTGGTGATCTTGTTCTAAAATGGGATAAGGCACATGAAGAAAAAGGCAAGCATACCAAATTTCAGAAAATGTGGCTTGGACCATTTCAGATTATTTAAAAGATAGGCTCAAATACATTCATGCTCCAAGATCTAACAGGTAAGAGAGAATCTCTTCCTGTAAATGGGATTATCTTGAAGAAATTCTTTTCATAAGGAGGTAACCCCTTCTTAAACTGTACATATTCCTTTCTGCAAAGTTTTTAATTGTTTCTGCAAATAAAAGTTGTTAGTAAGTCTCTAATTGACTGCTTACTTGATAGAAAAATTCTTAAGAAGAATATTATAAATATTTATTTATGGTAAATGAGAATTTTTAAAGAAATGATGATATGCTTTTGATAGTTTTAAATAAGGTGTTAAACTTTGAAAGATTATACTAATTATTTGCATGATCTTTTTGAAAAACTTGAGGGAAATGTAAATCATTATAAGTTTATTAAGCAGAGAGAGGTTATCTATAAAAGTAAATATTATTCAAGTCTTGGTACTCAAAAAACTCAGAAAATTGTCATCCATTGATTCTTAAGGATAAAACTAGTTCACCCCATTCATTTAGGTTGTGATTTTTTAGAATATAATTCTAAGAAATTATGTTAAAATTTTTAAGAGATAAGAGGTCTCATCATGAGCCGACTTACCATATTCATAAGAAATAATAAAACTGACATTACCAATACTGCATATCAAAACAGGGTAATGGCTTATAAATATAAGACAAAGGGTCTCATCACGAGCCAGCTTGTTCAGTTTAATTATAACTATTGAATGGCATTGTTATCAACTGGCTACCAAACCAGAACAATGGCTCTTAAAAAATAAAAAATAAATAAAAGACAAAAACATGAGATAATATGTCTTATGAATTTATCTTTTAAAAAGTCATAATCTTAGTTGAATGGGACAATGAATAGTTAATGGTTAAAAGGTAACCCTGTCGAGACTATGAACGTTTGCAGGCAGCAGAGGCAATACCTATGACAATAGAGTATATTATAAAACCAAACTTGGAGAAATCCACTTACTTCATTATTAATACCAATCAAAGCTTAAGATAACTCAAAATGTTTTTATTCTCAGGAAACTAGAAAGAAATTGTTAATAATTTTTATTCTTTTTCATAAGTTAGATTTTATTTTTGATTATCCTAGGATAGTTTTCATTATCTTTAAAATATTTACTTACTTAAAATATAGTATTCATTTTATTTTTCAGAGATAACTGGTTCTTTCAGTGAATCGCCAATTGTTGTACTATACAACAACCCTCCCTTTTTCTTAAAATTTTAGAAATAAAATTCATTTAGAAATAGGGTCCCTTTCTCTTTTTTATAGAAATAAAAGACTTGGAAATAAAGATTCATTGTTTTGAAAAAACTCATATTTTGTCTACTAAACAAATTCAACATTCAAAACTTATGATCCGATCCAATATAGAAGGCCTTATCATAAAAAACAAATCAAGTTTAAAAGTCCAATCGCAATCGGAGAATCAGAGATAACCCTTAAAAGAAGTTTCATATACTTATTTCAAATCCTTCGATGCGATTAGTTCGATCGGAAATCTTCAATCGCTAAGAGTTTAAATTGTTTATTTGTATAACTTCCGATGCGATGCGGCCAGTCGCAATCGAATAATCGGGATATTATTTAATAAACTCTTTACGGTCAATTAAAATTCCCCGATCCAACGCGCGTTATTACAATAAACGCTTTCAAAAGAAAATCAAACATTTGTTCGTTTAAAATCTTATATGGTAGACCCCACCATTAGAAATCGGAAAAGTTTTCAATCGGAATCGGCCAATCGAGAAAAACGTAATGTGATGTTTATATGCCATTCGAAAACTTTCGATGCGATTGATAAATGTCATTTATTACATGCGAAAAATTCAGAATGGATGATTATTTTAATATTTCACAAGCGCCAAATCTCAGTTTGTACGAGGACATTCAATAACGAATCAAATGAATATTGTTAATGATTTGGTTTTTAATACATGAGTGTGACCCAAAAGGAGCATTTACGCAGTATACGAAACAAATAAATAAAAAATCATAAATTCATAAATCATCCCATTTGAGTTGCTTGTTTATCACGACTGAGAGTTTATTGTCTTGCAGAGCCAAAGAACACTAAGCCCGTTCATTCACAGACAAAGGGAAGCAATAGAAAATGCAGAAATGTCAAAGAGAGCGAGAAGAAACAAGACTGCTGTTCCAGTTAAGTTTGTTGAGACTCCTACGGTCTCAAAAGAAAAGCCCACAAAACTAAGATTAGTCACAGATACATCATGCCAGGGGCTTGGGAATATGATGTGGGAAGGAGTCTACAACCTATTAGAAAGAGAAAACCCCAAGGTCACAGTGGAAAAGGCATCGGTTCCAGACCAAGATAGCTCAGATTCCGACTCTGAGATCACTGAAAAATCACTTGCAAATTCATTTTTGCATCGAATTGCAGCCAGAGCAAGCATCATGCCTTATTATGATGCAATTCGATGGGTTATTGATAGTGTGAAGATTCAAGACAGAACGTTTGTCTCAGCATCTGGAGTGTCTTTTGGCTCGTTCAAAGAAGAAGATTTAAAGGCAATGTATCACCTTCCAGACCCACAGAAGGTGTATAACAAGGAGTTTATCAAAGACTTTTCTGATAATAACAAAGTCCAATCTGACCCCATCAGAGATTGGAAGAAAAATCCAGAGAAGCACCGAAATGAAGCGTCCGGTATGTAATCTTTAGAATCCCTTTTACCTCCGTATTGCTATGCCGCTGCCATGATGTGTAGATTATTTGGCAATGATAATTCAGCTAGGTTTTCTATACAAATGGTCCCATTAATCCTAGCTGCTGTCAATTCCGATATCATGGATTGGGCTGTTATTCTTTCTGATAGAATGGCCAATAGGATACTTGAGTACAGACAAGAAAAAACCGCTGGAAATTCCACTCCCTTTTTCTTTTGTGCCTATATTCTTGATGCTCTTTGTTTTAATTCCGAGTTTCCCTTATTTGGATGTAAATGGACTCCCAAAGACCCTACCCCAATTCATATTTATCATAAACTGCTTTGGAAGGTTCATTTCCAAGATAATGTATATAGAATCTGCCATGGTTTCCTTATCCCTGTTTTCAAAACCATTTTTAATCGCTTCCCTCCTAGATTCTCTGATAAAGCTAAGTCCGACTTATCTGCAATAGGAGATTGGTTTGGGGAGGAGAAATTTACATACATCAGGGTTTTTGGTAGTATTGTGGAACCACATGTTCTTCCTCTTATTGTTCCAGACAAACTTCTTGCTCAAGAAATTTCCTATCAATTAACAGTTGAAGGAATATCCAGGTCTTTAAATAACAGTAAGAAGAGAATGTGGTCTCAATTCCCATTCAATTGTGGTCAGTTTACTTTAAATGACTTCAAGCATGCTGAAAAAGAAGTCGCCAAGATAAAAGGTTGTAAATTTGCAACCATTCCTGGAAGACAATATGATCCGCGACAGATAGCCTTTAATGTTACTGCTTCAGTTTCAATTGCTCGATTTGAGCATGAGCCAGATCTGTTTGATGATTTGTTTGTTTCTTTGGGTAATTTTCCTCAAATTTATGACTTAGCCAAGTCTAAATTTCAAAAGGAGGAAATGAATAAATTTTTGTTATTCAGAAGCCAGAGATTGTTAAGAGTTCCTCTGGACCAATTAAGAATTCCAACATAAGGGTCAGAGACAGAAGGTACATCTAGCAAAAAACCAGTGGAAACATCTACTGGCAAAGTCATTACACAATCGGCTGTTAACCAGCCAACTGTACATACTCAAAAGATGGTCGCTGTTGGCAAGCCTGATGCCCAAAAGGGAAATACTGATGATAAATCCGATCAAAATACTAGTCAACAGTCTACTCCTCAAATAACAGAAAAATGCACAAGTACCGATGATGATGTGCATAATCAAAAAGATGGATCGGATGGCAAAAGCACTGAGCAGAACATAGATACAGAAAAAGGAAAAGAAACAACTAAGGAGATTATAGTTCCTGCTGATCTTAATGTTTCTTCTCAGTTATTGAAACAATATGATCAATTCGCTCAACAGCTGGGATTGCAAGATAAAGATAAAGAACAAATAGAGCAGGATGTTGAAATCATTCCTGAACATCCGACAAGGCAGATTGTATTGAAGGTCGAGGAGATCCCTCCTTTAGATGTATTTTACAGCCCCAAACATAAGGCTGTTGTTAGAAGACAAAGAAAAAGAAGAAAGACAGAACAGGACATGTTTTCTACTCCATCAGAGGAGTTTATGAATATTGTTTACAAAAACAATGAGGTGAATCCATCTGAAGACCTCACAAAATTATCCCAGTATGCAGGAGCTTATAGTGCTGCGACAGTTGATAAAGTTGTAGAAGTTTCTCAGATGATAACTCAGAAAGATCTCCACATAGCTTCACTTGAAGAGCAAGCTAAGGAAAGTCAACAACAGATTACCCAATTACAACAACAACTACAAAATCAGACACTCAGGTCCAAAGAATTGGAAAAACAGCTTGCTGAAGAAAAGAAGAAAGTTGATGAACAACTCTTAGGCAAACAACAACAACTAAATGAAGAAATTTCTAAGTTACAAAGTCTGTTACAAAATGAGAAAAATGCAAAAATGATTCAAGAAAAGGAATTTCAAGCAACTTTGGATAAGTTTAAAGATTTCCTGAAGTTAAGTGAATTCAAATCAGAAGCCCTTGAGGCTAATAAATTATTGTCTCAGCAATTAAATGAATTTTGTGCAAAGCTGTCACAGGCAGAACCTTTTTGTGATATTACTTCATCTTTAATCCAAAATGTTATTTCTCTCAGACAAGAAATCGATGATGCTGATGAAAAGATTTCTGAATTTCTCAATTGGCAAGACACAGAAAAGGGAAAACAAGCCAATCTTCCTAGGATAGAGGAAAAACACAAAGAAATCTTATTTACAGAATGGGAACATGAAATAATGAAAGCTGAGAGAGCAATATCAAGGGCCAGGAGTATGATGAATAATATCACGCAATTCATAAATGACAGCTTATACTCAATCAATCTCATTTCAGACTGTGTTCCTGGCAGTTTGCCAAAAGTAAAAGAAACTGAAAACAGATGGAGAGAAGAAATGGAGAAGAAAAGTCAACAAATCAAAAAACTTCAAACAATATCCTGGGACAGTATGTGGACTCATTTAATCAAACCAAACAATCAAAAAATGGCTATCAAATTCCTTTCAAATGCTGTTGATTGTTTAATTCCAGAATTTTCCGATGCCACCTATGTTGGACAGCTGCATTCTGAGATGAGTCATCCACCGAGACTCCAATATATGTCGAAGATTTGCAACTTGGCTTCATCAAGCGAGAGAGAAAAACAATGAATCAGTTTAATTCAAGATAGCCTTTCAGTTTTTAATTTGATAGATTGTAGCAGTAGTAGTAGGATTTTGTTATGTAATTTCTTATTTAAATCCCTCTCATGCATTTAGAGAGGGATCTGAAGTTGTAATATTTTTTGGACTTGGAGCTAACATTTCTGTACTCCATTCCTTATTATATTTTATGAAGGATCACATCTGGTGATTTTTGTGCTGAAATTATCTTTGAAGTGTTGCATTTCTGTACCTTTGGATTTAATTTTACATCGGAGTTACTAGATCAGAAGATCACATTTCATTTGACAGTATTCAAGATGAATGAGGTATTTCTATCTGTTCGCTGTTGATTTTCTCTGTTATATGGTATTCTTTTGAAGAATTTGCTATCATTTATATATTTGGTTTTCATAACGTTTCCTTTTATATATCATTTCTGAGTATAATTTAAATGTTATCTTTTATAAGCATATATAAATGGTATATATGATGAATGCAATATGTTAATATAACTCTGTTTAATTTCTTAAACAGAGTTATCTTTATTTGTTTCTGCATATTTCAATTTGATTAATAATACATTTTCATGGTTATTATTAAATTGAAATAATCTTAAATTGTATTCACATATAATTACCTGGGTTAGTAATAGAATTTCTTTATCAGTTTTTAGCTTAGATTAGATAATTTTATTTCTGTTAATTTAGTCCCATTTCCACCCATCCAATCCAATCCATTCAGTTATAAGGAAACTGGTCCTTTAAATCCAGTCGGAGCCACCATCCCAAACGGAAAAGGAGCTGTCTTAAAGTCCCGACCGGGTGGTTTTCCCCAATGTTTGAAGCAGAGATTTTCTAGGCTTCAACATTTTTGGCGCTAGAAGGAGGGCCAACTATGAATGGCGAGTAAATCAAAACCTACAGACCATTCTCAGAGTAAATCACCCTCCACCTCCCCTCAGACCTCCCGTTTGCATTCTGATTCACCAGCGTCCAAACGAGAAGAAGAGGGATAAACTATCACTGCTCAATCACACCATACTTCAGAACATTTAAGTTCGGAGTCCCCTAAAGTTCATTCTATCATCCAGAAACTTCAAGGCTTTTCCATATCACCTCAGAGATCTGAAGTATCTCAAGGCAGTCAGACTTCGCAATTCCACCTACCTCATCATCTCACCAGACTTCAAAGCGAAAAACTTGGCATTGAACCAGCTGAGTTGCCTTTACCCCGAAGGAAAAGTGCAAAAAAGAACACTAAAGGTTCTGATAGTGAGACCTTTTCTCCATCATCTTCCATCTCATCATCTCCAGTGCGAAGTCAAACACCCACTTCCCCATTACATATTATTGTTCACCAGGGGTCACCACCTTCAACATCACAAAGGAAAAGGGCAAAAAAGAACACTGAAGATTCTGATAGTGAGACCTTTTCTCCATCATCTTCCATCTCATCATCTCCAGTGCGAAGTCAAACACACACTTCCCCATTACATATTATTTTTCACCAGGGGTCACCACCTTCAACATCACAACCTCTTCAGTCTTTATTACTACCTCCTCCCCAATCACCTCAAACATCATCAATCTCAACATCATCTATTCCAACAACTTCTATTCAAACACCGCCAGTTACTACTCCTCCAATAGTCGTTCCGATAATGGCTAGACCATGGGCTACTCCAGGAGCAGTCAACATGGCTGCACCTTTACATGATTTACCAGACAATCCTGGAAAACGGCTTCCGAAATTTAGTCCAGATCTTAACATCCAAGCTGAAGAACATGTTAATAACTTTATGTTGGCTATTAATTTAAATGGAGTCACACATGAAGATGTTGTAGTCAGACTGTTTCCTTACACTCTTCAAGGAGCGGCAGGATCATGGTACTTCTCATTACCTTCGGGATCCATAACAAGTTGGGACATTTTTGCAGATCATTTCTTAACCAAATTTGGAGATGACCGATCAATAGCTACTTTACTCAATGATCTCTCAAATTTGAAAATAGAACCCAAGGAACCAATTAAGGAGTTTAATTCCCGATTCAATAAGCTCTTGAATAAAATTCCCACCGATTCCAAGCCAAGTGAACAAGTTAGAATAGAATGGTACATAAATTCCTTACCCTCAAATATAGCTATTTTCGTAGACAGAGCTGCAAAGCCTACATTAGCTGAAAGTATGAAAGAAGCTATTGCAGTGGAAAAACGAATTACTTCTCTGGAAAAGAAAAACGCTCTTGATGAAAGAAAATCGAAGAAAGTCAGCTTCAAAGATGATTCAAGGAAAAAAGCCAAAGATCCATATGACATGGAAGGTTTACAAAAAGTTCTTAAAACCATGTCAAATGAAATGGTTGAAATAGAAAAACAAGTAGCTGAGACTTCTACCAAAAAACCATTCCGAAATTTTAGAAGAAATCAAGTGGAATCTAAACCTCCTAATGCAATCTCTAATGCAGAATCAGAAGAAGAAGAGGAAGAAGAAGATACGTCTTTAATATCAGATGAGGAAGAAGAGAACGAAGAAATCGCTGAATTACATGGAATGTGGGATTTTATTCTCCCTAATTCTGACAATGAGGTAGATCAAGAAGCCATGCCTGTAAATACTAGGAGTAAATCCACAGCAGAGCCTATACAAACAGCTCCTAAAAGGAAAAACACAACTCCTAGTACCAAAGACAAATCTCCTGCAAAGAAAACTTCTCCATTACCTATTCAGAATCAGCCATCTTCTTCTAACCCACCCACGTCAACAACAAAGACTTTAGTAGTGTTTGATCCTATGGAGTACAACATTGTTGAGGACATGAAAAAGATCAAAGCTAACATTTCCTTACATGAACTTAGCAAATTGAAACACCAGCAGAAGTTGTTATTGAAAGAATTAAATGCTACACCAATTGCTCCTTTACCAAGCGGTGTAGTTGCAAAAGCAGCAAGAGGAACTGGTAAGTCACCAGATAAGGTAGATGCTACTGATACTGTACTGATTGGAGAAAAGTCAAATTCTCAAACTCCTCCTTTTCTTTTGACTTATGAGATGTACAATAAAAATCTGCACAATTGTTTGATTGATTCTGGAGCTTCTTCCAATATAATTCCTACTTCTGTGTGTGCCAAATTGAATATCGAACCACATAAATCGGCAGTACATATTGTTCAATTAGATCGATCCAAATTTCAAGTTGTAGGAGAAATCAATTCAGTAACTATCAGATTAGCTTCTGATCCTAGAATTGTCCAAAGAATTGATATTTTAATTGCTGATATTCCTGAATTCTATGGATTAGTTTTAAGTAGGGACTGGTCTACGAAACTCAATGGTTATATCTCGACTGATTATTCTCATATGTGGCTGCCCTACAAAGGGAAACCAAATCAAATTAAAATTGAACGAGAAAAACATATGAGACATACTGTTACTGAGTTTGAACAACCTAATGAACCTGTGGCATTCAACAACAATATTCTTGGAGGTTATTCTGCTGAATCATTTCTTGGAAACTTCAAAGCACCCCGATCACCGTTTTCTATTAATACTTTTGTTTCTCAAGTAGAAAATTTTTCACAATCTGATTCTTCCAGAATTGTAAATACTTCTGATGTAATTGTAGATAAGTCAATAGATAAATCTTTGTTTTGGTCATTATATTTTGATGGATCAAAGTCTAGTGATGGAGCTGGAGCAGGATGCATTTTAATCGATCCAGATGGAGAGAAAACCATGCTGTCATGTAGGCTAGAATTTGAGTGTACTAACAATACTGCAGAATATGAAACCTTCGTTCAAGGACTTTATAAATCCATAGGGTTAGATGTTAAATACTTGAAAGTCTTTGGTGATTCCGAAATTGTCATAAAACAAGTTAGGAATACTATTCATTGCCTTTCAGGACATCTTAAACACTATCAAACCCTAGCACAAGATCTCACCACTCATTTTTTAGCATTTAATATTTCTCTTATTCTTAGAAATCAAAATACATCAGCTGACTTGTTAGCTAATGTTGCATCTAAACTCCTACCCGCTGAAGACTGCAGTCCTGATAGGTTTTCTGTAGAATTAATTTTTCGTCCATCTGTCCCAGACAATGTCACAAATTGGAGAGTTTTCTATCATGATCAAGATATTCTAAATTTCATGACTTCAGAGAAATCATATGATGATCAAATTATTGATGAAGAAGATCATGATTTACAAATTGCTTCAAAAGATAATGAAAATCCCATTCCGAAATCTGTTGTTAAATTGGAGGACTTATATGATATTAAAGACAGATTCAAGAAAGTCACTAATACCAAGCTTCAAAGTTCTACTTTGAAGTTTGAATTAGTGAATCTTGGTTCTGATTCCAAACCTCAAAATGTTAATTTAGGACTTAATTTAACATCAGAAGAAAGGAATGCTTTTATTAAAATCTTGAACAAATATAAAAATGTTTTCGCTTGGAATTATGATGATTTAAAAACGTATGACACTTCAATTATTCAACACACAATTCCAATGCTTCCTGATATTAAGCCTGTTCAACAAAAACTAAGGAAAGTTCATCCAAATCTTGAAGGTCAAATCAAATCAGAACTTAATAAAATTTTAAAAGCCAAAATTATTTTTCCTGTCAGACACTCCAATTGGGTTTCCAATATGGTACCTGTAAGGAAGAAAAATGGTGATATAAGAATCTGTATTGATTTCAGAAATTTAAACAAGGCATGTTTAAAAGACAATTTCCCATTACCAACTATGGAACAGATTCTTCAAAAGGTAGCTAGTTCTGAACTTATGTCCTTTCTTGATGGATTTTCAGGCTATAATCAAGTCTTAGTTCATCCAGATGACAGATTGAAAACAACTTTCAGAACAAAATGGGGAACTTATGCTTATCAAAAAATGCCTTTTGGTCTAATAAATGCAGGAACAAATTTCCAAAGAGCCATGGACATAGCATTTAAAGGTCTGATCAATAAATCAGTTGTTGTTTACCTTGATGACATAACAGTATTCTAAAAAAAGAGAACCAATCATCTACATGATCTAAAGCAAATATTTGAAAGATGTAGAAGGTTTGGTATTTCCTTAAATCCAAAGAAATGTTTCTTTGCTTTGGATGAAGGAAAACTTTTAGGATTTTTTGTGTCAAAAGATGGTATATACATTGATCCAGATAGAGTAAAAGAGATTTCTGATATTTCTTTACCTCATAACAAAAAATCCATGCAATCATTTCTTGGACAGATCAATTTTGTTAAAAGATTCATTCCTGATTTTTCTTTAATTGTTTTACCTATGCAAAATATGATCAAGAAGAATTCGGTATTCAAATGGGGGCATAAAGAGAAAGAAGCCTTTGAGGCAATCAAACAGGCAATCATTAATGCACCAGCATTGAGTACCCCGGATTTTTCTAAAGATTTTATTTTGTATACCTTAGCCACAGAGACATCCTATGCAGCTGTTTTAACACAGCTCACTGACCAGAAAATTGAAGCACCAATTTCTTTCTTTAGTTCAAATCTGCAAGGAGCTGAACTGAATTATTCCGATGTTGAAAAACAAGCCTTTGCTGTGTTCAAATCAATCAAGAATTTCAGACCTTTTCTCTTAAAAACTCATACAAAAATCATTGTCCCATTCTCAGCAGTGAGACAATTATTAATTCAGAGAGAAGTAGGAGAAAAACGAGCTAACTGGGTAACAGCTTTACAAGAATATGATGTTGATATTAAACCAGCTAAGATTGTTAGAGGACAAGGTTTTTGCAGATTATTAGCAGGAGCTCATAACATACGAGAAAATGAAGATTCAAATCAAGATATTCAAGTAAATCAGATAAGTATTACGGATTATGAATCTCAGTATGCTGATCTCATCTATTACTTGAAAAATGGGTATGCTCCTTCTGATCTCAACTATAAGAAAAAACGTGCTTTAAGATTAAAAGCTATTAAATATGAGATCATTGATAATGTGTTATTTAGAAAAAATTATGATTCAATTTTATTAGGATGTCTTGAAAAGACTGAAGCTGAAAAGGTTTTGCAGGAGTTGCATGATGGACCAGCAGGAGGTCATTTTGGAGGTGATACCACAGCTCACAAAATAATTCGTGCTAGCTATTATTGGCCTACCCTTTTTAAAGATACACATGACTATGTAAGAAAGTGCAGAATCTGTCAAACTGCAAGTGGAAGACAAAGGAAACCAACTTTTCCTTTGCAACCAGTAAGTATTGAGCAACCATTTGAACAATGGGGGTTTGACATTATTGGTGAGATAGTACCTCATTCTTCCAAGCAGCACAAGTACATTCTTACTGCAACCGATTACTTTACAAAATGGGTAGAGGCAATCCCTTTGAAGGTAGCCAATTCTGATGCAATTATTGATTTCATAGATCAATTTATCATAACGAGGTTTGGAGTACCTCAAGCTCTTGTCTTTGATAATGCATCTTATTTTTCTGGAAACAGTTTAATAGAATTTGCAGTTAAAAGAGGTTTTAAACTCAAATATTCAGCAAATTATTACCCACAAGGTAATGGTTTGGCTGAATCCACTAACAAAAATCTCATCAAAATTATTAAAAGGACTATTGATCAAAATCAAAAGAATTGGCATAAATCTTTAATCTTTGCATTATGGGCTGATCGTATTACTAAGAAAGCTTCAATAGGAACTTCACCTTTTAATTTAGTTTATGGAAAAGAAGCTGTGATACCATCAAATTTAACTCTTCCATCATTAGCCCTAGTACAATTTATTGAAGAAAACCCTTCTTCATCCATTCAATTGAGATATGATCAAATCCTTAAACTAGAAGAAGAAAGAGATGAAGCTAAAATTGTTCATGAAAAACATCAGCAGCTTGTAAAATCTTCTTTTGATGCAAGTTCTACCGGCTCAAAAATTTTGTCAATTGGTGATCTTGTCTTGAAATGGGATAAGGCACATGAAGAAAAAGGTAAGCATACCAAAT
This sequence comes from Pinus albicaulis, assembly GCA_034641835.2. Taxonomy (NCBI): domain Eukaryota; kingdom Viridiplantae; phylum Streptophyta; class Pinopsida; order Pinales; family Pinaceae; genus Pinus; species Pinus albicaulis. The sequence goes on from CM076571.1 coordinate 412,604,025, forward strand.
TTCAGAAAATGTGGCTTGGACCATTTCAGATCATTGAAAAGATAGGCTCAAATACATTCATGCTCCAGGATCTAACAGGTAAGAGAGAATCTCTTCATGTAAATGGGCTTATCTTGAAGAAATTCTTTTCATAAGGAGGTAACCCCTTCTTAAACTGTACATATTCCTTTCTGCAAAGTTTATAAAATGTTTTTGCAAATAAAGGTTGTTAGTAAGTCTCTAATTGACTGTTTACTTGATAGAAAATTCTTAAGAAGAATATTATAAATATTTATTTGGTGTAAATGAGAATTTTTAAAGAAATGATTATATTCTTTTGATAGTTTTAAATAAGATGTTAAACTTTGAAAGATTGTACTAATTATTTGCATAATTTTTTTTGAAAAACTTGAGGGAAATGTAAATCATTATAAGTTTATTAAGCAGAGAAAGGTTATCTATATAGGTAAAGATTATTCAAGTCTTGGTACTCAAAAACTCAGAAAAATTGTCATCCATTGGTTCTTAAGGACAAAACTAGTTCACCCCATTCATTTAGATTGTGATTTTTTAGAATATAATTCTAAGAAATTATGTTAAAATTTTTTAAGAGATAAGAGGTCTCATCATGAGCTGACTTACCATATTCATAAGAAATAATAAAACTGACATTACCAATACTGCATATCAAAACAGGGTAATGGCTTATAAATATAAGACAAGGGGTCTCATCACGAGCCAGCTTGTTCAGTTTAATTATAACTATTGAATGGCATTGTTATCAACTAGCTACCAAACCAGAACAATGGCTCTTAAAAAATAAAAAAATAAAATAAAAGACAAAAACATGAGATAATATGTCTTATGAATTTATCTTTTAAAAAGTCATAATCTTAGTTGAATGGGACAATGAATAGTTAATGGTTAAAAGGTAACCCTGTCAAGACTATGAACGTTTGCAGGCAGCAGAGGCAATACCTATGACAATAGAGTATATTATAAAACCAAACTTGGAAAATCCACTTACTTCATTATTAATACCAATCAAAGCTTAAGATAACTCAAAATGTTTTTATTCTCAAGAAACTAGAAAGAAATTGTTAATAATTTTTATTCTTTTTCATAAGTTAGATTTTATTTTTGACTATCCTAGGATAGTTTTCATTATCTTTAAAAATATTTACTTACTTAAAATATAGTATTCATTTTATTTTTCAGAGATAACTGGTTCTTTCAGTGAATCGCCAATTGTTGTACTATACAACAACCCTCCCTTTTTCTAAAAATTTTAGAAATAAAATTCATTTAGAAATAGGGTCCCTTTCTCTTTTTATAGAAATAAAAGACTTGAGAATAAAGATTCATTGTTTTGAAAAAACTCATCTTTTGTTTACTAAACAAATTCAACATTCAAAACTTATGATCCGATCCAATGTAGAAGGCCTTATCATAAAAAACAAATCAAGTTTAAAAGTCCAATTGCAATCGGAGAATCGGAGAAAACCCTTAAAAGAAGTTTCATATACTTATTTCAAATCCTTCGATGCGATTAGTTCGATCGGAAATCTTCAATCGCTAAGAGTTTAAATTGTTTATTTGTATAACTCCCGATGCGATGCGGCCAGTCGCAATCGAATAATCGGGATATTCTTTAATAAACTCTTTACGGTCAATTAAAATTCCTCGATCCGACGCGCGTTATTACAATAAACGCTTTCAAAAGAAAATCAAACATTTGTTCGTTTAAAATCTTATATGGTAGACCCCACCATTAGAAATCGGAAAAGTTTTCAATCGGAATCGGCCAATCGAGAAAAACGTATGGTGATGTCTATATGCCATTCGACAACTTTCGATGCGATCGATAAATGTCATTTATTACATGCGAAAAGTTCAGAATGAATGAATATTTTAATATTTCACAAGTGCCAAATCTCTATTGGTACGAGGGAATTCAATAACAAATCGAATGAATATTGTTAATGATTTGGTTTTTAATACGTGAGTGTGACCCAAAAGGAGCATTTACGCGGTATACGAAACAAATAAATAAAAATCATAAATTCATAAATCATCTCGTTTGAGTTACTTGTTTGTCATGACTGAGAGTTTATTGTCTTGCAGAGCCGAAGAACACTAAGCCCGTTCATTCACAGACAAAGGGAAGAAATAGCAAACGAATAAATGTCGAAGAGAGCGAGAAGAAGCAAGACTATTGTTCCAGTTAAGTTTGTTGAGACTCCTACGGTTTCAAAAGAAAAGCCCACAAAACTAAGACTAGTCACAGATACATCATGCCAGGGGCTTGGGAATATGACGTGGGAAGGAGTCTACAACCTATTAGAAAGAGAAAACCCCAAGGTCACAGTGGAAAAGGCATCGGTTCCAAACGAAGATAGCTCAGATTCTGACTCCGAGATCACTGAAAAATCACTTGCAAATTCATTTTTGCATCGAATTGCAGCCAAAGAGAGCATCATGCCTTATTATGATGCAGTTCGATGGGTTATTGATAGTGTGAAGATTCAAGACAGAACGTTTGTCTTAGCATCTGGAGTGTCTTTTGGCTCGTTCAAAGCAGAAGACTTAAAGGCAATGTATCGCCTTCCAGACCCGCAGAAGGTGTATAACAAGGAGTTTATCAAAGACTTTGCTGATAATAACAAAGTCCAATCTGACCCTATCAGAGATTGGAAGAAGAATCCAGAGAAGCATCGAAATGAAGCGTCCGGTATGTATTCTGTAGATTCCCTTTTACCACCATATTGCTATGCCGCTGCCATGATGTGTAGATTATTTGGCAATGATAATTCAGCTAGGTTTTCTATACAAATGGTCCCATTAATCCTAGCTGCTGTGAATTCCGACATTATGGATTGGGCTGTTATTCTTTCTGATAGAATGGCCAATAGGATACTTGAATATAGACAAGAAAAAACCGCTGGAAATTCCACTCCCTTTTTCTTTTGTGCCTATATTCTTGATGCTCTTTGTTTCAATTCCGAGTTTCCCTTATTTGGATGGAAGTGGACTCCCAAAGACCCTACCCCAATTCATATTTATCATAAACTGCTTTGGAAGGTTCATTTCCGAGATAATGTATATAGAATCTGTCATGGTTTCCTCATCCCTGTTTTCCAAACCATTTTTAATCGCTTTCCTCAGCTAAGGCAGACTTATCTGCAATTGGAGATTGGTTTGGGGAGGAAACATTTACATACATCAGGGTTTTTGGTAGTATTGTGGAACCGCATGTTCTTCCGCTTTTTGTTCCAGACAAACTTCTTGCTCAAGAAATTTCCTATCAATTGACAGTTGAAGGAATATCTAGGTCTTTGAATAACAGTAAGAAGAGAATGTGGCCTCAATTCCCACTCAATTGTGGTCAGTTTACTTTAAATGACTTCAAGCATGCTGAAAAAGAAGTCTCCAAGATAAAAGGTTGTAAATTTGCAACCATTCCTGGAAGACAATATGATCCGCGACAGGTAGCCTTTAATGTTACTGCTTCAGTTTCAATTGCTCGATTTGAGCATGAGCCAGATCTGTTTGATGATTTGTTTGTTTCGTTAGATAATTTTCCTCAAATTTATGACTTAGCCAAGTCTAAATTTCAAAAGGAGGAAATGAATTAATTTTTGTTATTCAGAAGTCAGAGATTGTTAAGAGTTCCTCTGGACCAATTAAGAATTCCAACACAACGGTCAGAGACAGAAGGTACATCTAGCAAAACGCCAGTGGAAACATCTACTGGCAAAGTCATTACACAATCAGCTGTTAACCAGCCAACTGTACATACTCAAAAGGTGGTCGCTGTTGGCAAGCCTGATGCCCAAAATGGAAATACTGATGATAAATCTGATCAAAATACTGGTCAGCAGTCTACTGCTCAGACAACAGAAAAATGCACAGGTACCGATGATGATGTGCATAATCAAAAAGGTGGATCAGATGGCAAAAGCACTAAGCAAAAAATAGATACAGAAAAAGGAAAAGAAACAACTAAGGAGATTATAGTTTCTGTTGATCTTAATGTTTCTTCTCAATTATTGAAACAATATGATCAATTCGCTCAACAGCTGGGATTGCAAGATAAAGATAAAGAACAAATAGAGCAGGATGTTGAAATCATTCCTGAACATCCGACAGGGCAGATTGTATTGAAGGTCGAGGAGATCCCTCCTTTAGATGTATTTTACAGCCCCAAACATAAGGCTGTTGTTAGAAGACAAAGAAAAAGAAGAAAGACAGAACAGGACATGTTTTCTACTCCATCAGAGGAGTTTATGAATATTGTTTACAAAAACAATGAGGTGAATCCATCTGAAGACCTCACAAAATTATCCCAGTATGCAGGAGCTTATAGTGCTACGACAGTTGATAAAGTTGTAGAAGTTTCTCAGATGATAACTCAGAAAGATCTCCACATAGCTTCACTTGAAGAGCAAGCTAAGGAAAGTCAGCAACAGATTACCCAATTGCAACAACAAATACAAAATCAGACACTCAGGTCCAAAGAATTGGAAAAACAGCTTGCTGAAGAAAAGAAGAAAGTTGATGAACAACTCTTAGGCAAAAAACAACAACTAAATGAAGAAATTTCTAAGTTACAAAGTCTGTTGCAAAATGAGAAAAATGCAAAAATGATTCAAGAAAAGGAATTTCAAGCAACTTTGGATAAGTTTAAAGATTTCCCGAAGTTAAGTGAATTCAAAACAGAAGCCCTTGAGGCTAATAAACTATTGTCTCAGCAATTGAATGAATTTTGTACAAAGCTGTCACAGGCAGAACCTTTTTGTGATATTACTTCATCTTTGATCCAAAATGTTATTACTCTCAGACAAGAAATAGATGATGCTGATGAAAAGATTTCCGAATTTCTCAATTGGCAAGACACAGAAAAAGGAAAAGAAGCCAATCTTCCTAGAATAGAGGAAAAACACAAAGAAATCTTGTTTACAGAATGGGAACATCAAATAATGAAAGCTGAGAGAGCAATATCAAGGGCCAGGAGTATGATGAATAATGTCACGCAATTCATAAATGACAGCTTATACTCAATCAATCTCATTTCAGACTGTGTTCCTGGCAGTTTGCCAAAAGTGAAAGAAACTGAAAACAGATGGAGAAGAAAAGTCAACAAATCAACAAACTTCAAACAATATCCTGGGACAGTATGTGGACTCATTTAATCAAACCAAACAATCAAAAAATGGCTATCAAATTCCTTTCAAATGCTGTTGATTGTTTAATTCCAGAATTTTCCGATGCCACCTATGCTGGACAACTGCATTCTGAGATGAGTCATCCACCGAGACTCTAATATATGTCGAAGATTTGCAACTTGGCTTCATCAAGCGAGAGAGAAAAACAATGAATCAGTTTCATTCAAGATAGCCTTTCAGTTTTTAATTTGATAGATTGTAGCAGTAGTAGTAGGATTTTGTTATGTAATTTCTTATTTAAATCCCTCTCATGCATTTAGAGAAGGATCTGAAGTTGTAATATTTTTTGGACTTGGAGCTAACATTTCTGTACTCCATTCCTTATTATATTTTATGAAGGATCACATCTGGTGATTTTTGTGCTGAAATTATCTTTGAAGTGTTGCATTTCTATACCTTTGGATTTAATTTTACATCGGAGTTACTAGATCAGAGTATCACATTTCATTTGACAGTCTTCAAGATGAATGAGGTATTTCTATCTGTTCACTGTTGATTTTCTCTGTTATATGGTATTCGTTTGAAGAATTTGCTATCATTTATATATTTGGTCCTCGTAACATTTTCTTTTATATATCATTTCTGAGTATAATTGAAATGTTATCTCTTATAAGCATATATAAATGGTATACAATGATGAATGCAATATGCTAATATAACTCTGTTTAATTTCTTAAACAGAGTTATCTTTATTTGTTTCTGCATATTTCAATTTGATTAATAATACATTTTCATGGTTATTATTAGATTGAAACAATCTTAAGTTGTATTCACATATAATTACCCTAGTTAGTATTAGAATTTCTTTATCAAGATTTAGCTTAGATTAGATATTATTTTCTAATTTAGTCCCATTTCCACCCATCCAATCCAATCCACTCAGTTATAAGGAAACTGGTCCTTTAAATCCAGTCGGAGCCACCATCCCAAATGGAAAAGGAGTTGTCTTAAGGTCCCGACCGGGTGGTTTTCCCCAATGTTTGAAGCAGAGATTTTCTAGACTTCAACACACACCAAATACCAATACCAATTAGAATGCACAGTGCACTTTATCGATGACTATGACCCAGGTGGATATGCATTGCATGCACCGATATGGTTTGCCTTTAATGCGCCAATGCATTTTTACACCTTAACGACCTAGGGTGTGTACACAACCCATACGCACCAGGCGGATAGAAGGTGAATGCACCAGTGCATTCGTATTTGGAACGCACCAATACTGTTTGCATTAAACACATTAGTGCTTTACAACTATAATCTGAATATACCGGTGCATGCACCTTCTATAGGCTCGATGCATATTTGTTTTTGACACGCACTGGGACGTTGCTAAACGACCTGGGGCTTTCGAATTGTTTTTCCATCCCGGTGCTTGGTATGTTTACAATAACAGTGCGTATTGGTTAAAATGCACCGATGCGTTCACACATGAATCACGCACCGAGAAGAAATACATCTGTAATAACCTCCGACCACCCAATTTTTTTTACTTGTGTTGAAGTTTGGTTAGAAGCCCCATTACCAAAAACAGATGTTGTAGCAAACGCTTTTTTGACAATTTTTTCAATTTTATAACACTAAAAACCTCCTTTATAACCTCCGCTAGAGGGTCTTTTCCTTGCAGTGCTTGGCATCCTTTCTTTAACCCACTTAACTCCTAAGGGAAAAGTGGTGACTTTGTTGATTAGTTTAGGTGAAAGTGTGATGGATAGGCTCCTAACCACATTGGTGGCTCTCTCCTCTTAGTGTGATTACAGACCCACTGCAAACTCTCGAGCTATCTCCTCATCAGAACCTTTTAGAAGCTCGAAGAAACCTAGCCATTGGTGGTTTCTGAAAATTTCCATTACTTGAGGATGTTGCCTTATTCTTATAATATTAGCGGGCTCCCTTCTGTTAAACCCTCCTCCCATTTTTATGGCTGTGATAGGAAGGTGGTAAGATTTTTTAGAGTTATGTGAAGAAGTCTTGGAGATTATGGTCTCAAACAAATGCAATTTTTTTTACCCTTTAATTTCCAAATTATAACGGACTGTGTGTAAATTTCATGGAGAAATTATAATTCTGGATGGTGGCAACCACTTACCTTTGTCCTCTACTATTTTTTCTTGGGATATTATGTCCTTAGGAAGTAATTTCACCCAAAGGTGACTATGTTTTTTCCTTTGTATCCTTGCTGATCTTCCTATGCAGTTGCCTGTAGCAATTCACTGTTTCCCGTAGCAGGATGGTGCATGCAAGCTCAAAATTTGATGCTTCTCTCCCTGATGGCTCCTCTGGCTTATTTTTATCTCACTGCTCTCAAAATTCTCAGTAAAGTCGGTAGAATGAGGCAGAACTGACCTATATGGTGTTTTTAACCAAATTTGGAGCGAGGTGTTGATTTGGACTTAACAAGAGTTTTCCTCTTTGAGACCGTTGGTCCCACTCCAGCTAATGCTTGCACATCCTCGTAATCACCTCCTTGTACTTTCTCACTCCCCCTTTATTGATTTGACTTGCCCATGTGGCATATACTCTTCAATTTTCATTCAATTTAACTTTACAAAGATGGCCAAGTTAACTGGCCACCTTCTTTGCCTTTTAAGTCTCTAAACCTTGACATTAAACTATTTTGGTCATTATGAGTGAATAGAGAGAGTTAAAGGGCCATATCTGAGCCTACCTCATGCTGGTGTGTTGTAGAATGAGCTGGTGCAAGGAAATGGAGTTTGTGGTTGCAAACATGATCTTTCCCTTGCTGTATTTTTATTTTCTTGTTTATTTTCTGAGTGAGCCGCTTAATCTTTTTTTTTTTGTCTTTTCTTCTTGCAGGTGCTGCATGAAGGTACTCAGATAAATTGGCTGGTGTGTTCATTCTCCTGGAGTCAGCTGGTGGTATTTTGAAGCCATCTTCATCAAATTGTCTTCATATTTTGGCCTTGCTATGCCATACACATAATTGCTATAGGAAACTTTCCAATTTCCTGTAGCAATCTTCTTTCTTATTCTTGGAGATTCACCTTGATTAGAAATGAAGGGAAATTGTTTATGGAGGTTATGAATGGAGTCATTGAATGAGTGGGGTGGTGGATAGGTAAGGAGAGAGGTCTCATGCCAAGTTATAAATGATCTAGCTGCTAATGGCGCAACATAGGGTTTAGAGAGTGAATCCTTGTGGATGGAGTGAAATGAGGGGTTAAGAGTGGTAGGTATAGGAAAAAAATAAATTATCATGCTATCCTTGAAGTTTAAAAATCTTTGAGAGAGCTCCCTTCCCCCATATATAAGTTTCCTGTAGCATTTACAAGAGTTTCCTGTAATGCTACAAGAATCCTGTAGCTACTAGATTTTCCTATAGCAATTACAGTCAGGAGAAAAAATAGAGTTTTCTACCTATTTGAGAGGTGAAATGAATGAATGGGTGCATGATGGAGTGGTTCATGGGGTGTGTAAGCAGAGGATATGGAGAAGTGAGGAAAAAATTCTCCTCTGGATCCAAAAACTATCTTCGATCAATAACTTGCAAAACAGGAAAAAAATGAGTGCATAGGCATTTTCTTTCTCTTTTTTCTTTTGTTTCTTTCCTTTTTTTTTTGAAGGAAAGTGGGTTGCCTCCAAAGAGGTTTTCAACCCACAGGCTTGCCTTGGGCATGTCAGTGATGTTTTCACCCAAGTATCTTTTATTTTTTTGCTCTAGGATTGCCTCATGGAGGTTTTCAACCTTGGAGTTGGCCTTGGGCGCCTCAGAGAGGTTTTCACCCATGCCTCTTTATTTTTATTTTTATTTTTTTATTTTTTCCAGGAGGGGGAGGCACTAGAAACTATGGAGTCTCCCATGACATACACCTCCCTATTTATATAATTTATAAATTCAGCCCTAGACAGGGGCTTTTTGTAACCTTTGAGCCTGTAACCATTAACAAGTCGGGGAATCCCCTCCTCATCTATGGTTTTGATCTGAATTGTGCCATTATCATAACATTTGTTCACTTTTTAGGGTCCAAACCATCTTGTCATCATTTTTCCTTTGAAATCATTGAACCTTGAGTCATACAACAATGCCCAATATCCTTCTTAAAAGGTCTTCTCCTTAATGTGCTTGTCATGCCAGACCTTCCTTTGAAGTTGAATCACTTCTGTGTGAAGGAGTGCTTGCATCTTGAACTCATCCAATCCATTTAATTGCATCAACCTTTCTTGTTGGGCCTTTGATATATATAGGTCTAACTCAGTTTCCATCCTTCAAGCATTGAAATCAAATTTAATTGAAAGCAAAGCTTTCTTACCATAGACCAAGTCATAAGGAGTGAACCTTGTTGTTGTTTTCCAAGTAGTGTTGTTGGCCCAAGTAGCTTCCACAATCTGTCCGCCCAATATTTTTTGCTGCTGCTCGCAATCTTCGTGAGGATATTCTCCAAGGCTCTATTGGTCACTTCCACTTCGCCATTTGCTTTAGGGTGGTAGGCAATGGAAGTCTTATGCTTTATCTTGTGACTTCTCAGAAGATTCTCAATGAGATGAGATGTGAATTATGCTCCCTGATCAGTGACTACCTCTTCAAGGTATCCAAATTTGTAGAACACATTCTCTCTCAGAAATTCTGCTACCTTCTCCTCGGTTGCTAACTTCATAGCTTTTTTTTCAACCCACTTTGTCAGGTAGTCAGTGTAGACTATGATATAATTTTTTTTGGCCAGATGGTAGATCAATGGGTCCAATGAAGTCCATGCCCCACTTTTCAAATGGCTCTAGATCCACCTGAGGGTGAAAATTAATCTAATCCCTATGTGTAGGTCTCCCCATCCTTTGGCACTGGTCACACCTGCTAGTGTATCTTCTTGCATCCTGGTGAAGGGTAGGCCAATAGTAACCTTCCTGCAAAGCTTTGAAGGCTGTCATTTTTGCAACAAATTGGCCTCCACAAGGGCTATCATGACATGCAAAGAGGATGTAAAAAAATTCTTCCTCCCTCACATCTTCTGAGAATTTGGTCAAGGACTAGCTTGAAGATATTTCCCCCAATCCATGTGAAAGGGATGATTTTTCTGATGATCTTTCCCTTCTCCTAAGATGCGAGGATAGGAGGGAAATTTTCAGAAACCAAGTAGTTAGCTATGTCAACAAACCATGGAGAGAGTGTTGAGATAGAAAAGAGGTGCTCATTCGGGAGCTGGTCAACCACCATTTATTCTTCATCTACATATAGAGCTAACCTGGATAAAAAATCTGCAACAACATTCTCCTTTCCAAGTTTATCGACAATGGTTAGGTCAAACTACTATAATAGTAACAACCATCTAATTATTCTAGCATTAACATTCCATTTTTTCATTAAATATTTGATGGTTGCATGGTTAGTGTGTACAAAGTTTTGAAAACCAATGATATAATGTCTTAATTTGTTTAGAGCATGGACAATGGCTAACATTTCCTTCTCTGTGACAATATAATTAGGTTCAGCCTTGGACAAGTTCTTAATAATGAAATATATTGCATAAGGTAATTTGTCTTCTAACTGACCCAAGGCTGCCCCCGCAACTTTGTATGATTCATCTATGTGGATGTGGAAAGGCAGAGTCCAATTTGGACCCCAGAGAATGGGGGTATTAGTTAAATTTCCCTTAATGAGCTCAGAAGCTTCTTGACAGAGACTAGACCAAGTAAACTCAAAGTATTTGGCCAACAAACTAAATAGTGGCGAAGAAAACTTGCTGGAATATTCGATAAAACTTCTATAGTAGCCAACTAAACCCAAGAAACTCCTGACATGCCTCTGCTTTTGAGGAGCAGGTACTCTTTTGACAATGGTTATTTTTTTCGGGTCCACCTGTATATCTGCTTGGGAGATTGAGTGTCCCAATAATGCTCTTGATATTTTCAAGAATTCACAATTTTCTAGGCTCAGGGAGAGATGCATCCCAATGCATCTTCTTAGCACTTTTCCAAAATTGGAGAGAGCTTCCTGGAAGTCATCCCCATAGGGTGTGAAATCATCCATGTAGATTTAATCGAGTCATGGACTAGCTCAGAGAAAATACTCAAGACAGCTCTTTGGAAGGTAGCTGGGGCATTGCACAACCCAAAGGATAGGATTTTTTAAGAAAAAGTACCCCAAGGACATGTGAAATTAGTCTTTTCCTAGTCTTTAGGACTAATTTGGATCTGGTTATACCCATTGAAACCATCTAAGAAAGAAAATAACTTCTTTCCTACAAGGCCATCTAGGTTTTGATCTATAAAGGGCAAAGGGAAATGGTCCTTCTTGGTGGCTTTGTTGAATTCCTGATAATCAACATAGATTCACCATTTTCCATTCTTCTTCAGGACTAGGAAAAGAGGAGATACCAATTCACTATCCGATATAGGATAAATGAAACCTGCATCCAACAATTTCTGCAGTTCTTCCTTGACTATGTCTTTTAGAGCTGGGTTCATCCGCCTTTAGGGCTGGCACATAGGCTTGCATCCTTATTTAATGTAAATATGATGTATGCACAAGAAGGGATGCACCCCTTTCATGCCTTTGTAGTCCCAAGAAAATGCATCTAGGTTTTCTTTTAAAATATGGCATAACTGCTCTTCTTCTCTATCTGAGAGGTTTGAGTTAATTTTCAGAGATTTGGATGGGCCAAATTCCATAGCCTTGGTGGTTTCAAAGGTTGAATCAATTGAGTGCAGTTCCATCAAAGTGTGGTTTTATCACCATATTGGGACTAATTGCGCTGCTCAATAGTCAATTTGATGTAACCATTTCAAACCACTTGGGTTGGAAGTTAGCCCTTCCAACCAGAGAGGGCTCTCTCAAGAAAAGGTAAGATATTCAATAAACAGGCTTAAAATGAAGATGAATAACTCTTAAATGTCTTTTAGATTATTTTTTTTAGGTGGAAGATGAGTGAGGGCTACCATTTGGCATGAAGTAAGCATGTAAAATCAATTACAAATAAGTATCATTCATGGAAACTGAGGCACATGAGCTCTTATAAAATAATTCTAATAGTAAACATAATACATAAAGGAAGTTGTATGATCCGGATTTATGCAGGAACACAACAGAATAAACACATAACCATAAATACAGAGATGCAGCAGAAAAAATACTTCATTTGATTAATATCAAAGAACTGAAATTTGCTTATAGACAGAATGGAAATAAAACTAGCTAGGGTGCTGGTAGCTATCTCTGAGGGGAGATGTGGCGGCTAGAGGCCTTTGAACTGAGTTAAAATGAGGCTCGAGGGCCTATTTATTATTGAGAAATAATGGAGAACCCTGAAAATCCAAAAACCTAACTCTAGGAGATGAAGCGCCAAAACTATGGGCCCCGTTTGGGTAAATTGGTGTTTCAACTTCCCAGGGACGTAACTTTGGCATACTATCTCTGTTTGACGCACATGATACATCATTAGAAAGATCTATTCGAGGACTAAAAATTTTTCCACAAATATTATTTTAGAACTGAATGGTATTTTCTGGAGGCCCGATGCCCAAAAAATGTCGTTTAGGGCCTCAAAACGACTCCAGAAGTTCAGGACCCGAAAAACTGCTAAAAATAGTAAGTTGTGCCGAAACTGAAAAACCAAAAGAGACAATGGTGGGGCACCAAGTGGAATAGGTGGGTGGCCGCCAATATCCACCTCGATCATTCCTCCCCCCTTAGGAAGCAATGGTCCCCATTGCGTTGAGTTCCTAAATGAGATGAGGAAACTTCTGCTAAACTTGGTCCCTGGTGAACCACTTGCCTTGGTGCAGGAGTTGGCTAGCTTTGAAAACCCGATACAGTTGGATATTCTGTTGGCGAGTGATCTTTATTTTCATGTCCATGATACAATCTGTGGTGGCCTGTTCCATGCATTCTGGGTTTAACTCTGTTGATGTGAGTTGTTCTGCAATGTCTGAGGTGTCCAGTAGAGGTGGGAAGTAAGGACGAAGGCGATCCACATTGAAGACTGTATGCAGACCAAGGAATGGTGGAATACTAAGATCGAAGGCATTGTTCCCTACAGCCTTGGTGATGGTGTACGACCTGTATCGGAGCAGGCGAAGCTTGCAGTGGGGTCTAGTGAGGCGCTCCTTCTGCAAATGTAGCCATACTTTGTTGCCCACCTGGTAGTTGTCTGGCACCCGGTGTTGATCATGGCGTTGCTTATACTTGGCATTGGCTCTGTCCAATATATCATGAACCTGTTGGTGGATCTATTGGATGCACTCGATGAAGCTACTTTCTTTGTCAACTTCAGACTGGACATGAGCTGAATCGGCTTGAGCAGCTGCAAATGGTATGGCTACGTCAATAGGACATAGTCGCTAAAATCCCAAGCCCACCTGAAAGGGGCTATGGATGATTTAAATGTGGAGAGACTGATTATAACTATGTTGTACATATGGGAGGATCTTGTCCCATGTGCATGGATGATTTTAATTATACATGCACAGAGTGTGTACAATCATTCTGTTGAGGACCTCTGTCTGGCCATTTGTTTGGGGATGGAAAGCTGTGGACTTGGTGAGCTTGGTATCCAACATTGACCAGAGGCTGGACAAAAATGTGCTGAGGAACCTACTATACCGATCTGATATGATAGACTGTGGGATCCCAAAGTGCACCCACACTCGTTCAAAGAAGATTTTAGCAGTGGCTTCTGCTGTGATATTCTTCTTACAGGCCACCATGATGGCCATCTTCGAGAATCTGTCGACGACCATGAAAACATAGTCATTTCCCTGCTTAGTAGAAGGTAGGCCCGACATGTAATCCATGGAGATAGATTCCCAAGGTTGACTAGGGGTAGGTAGCGAAGTATATAGGCCTTGCTTCTTGATGGTCGGTTTGGCAATGGCACAAGCAGTGCAAGATCTGATGTGCTTCTCGACATCCTTTCGAAGGTTCGACCAATAGAAATACTTCTGCAAGATTGCTACTATTTTCTCGACCCCGAAACGCCCAGCGACTCGACTTTAGTGTGCTTCCCATATCATCTTGGCATGCTCGCTTGAAGGAACACAAAGGTGTCCCATGTGACATAAAAGTGCATCTTGGAGGTGAAAATTTGGAACTTGCGTACCCCCCAAGAGTGCCTTGTAAGTGTGGCCGAATTCTGGGTCACTCTTATAGAGAAGCGGCCAATCAAAAGTCTCATGCCCACAAGAGTTGAGCACGGTGGTGAGCGCCACGATCGGTGGTCGGCTGAGGCAGTCTGCAACATTATTGGTGCTACCCTTTTTGTACTTGATGTTCAAATGAAACTGTTGCAGATATGTGGACCACTTCTAATGGCGATCATTCTGCAACTTTCCTTGTGTCTATATGAACTACAAGGGCCGGTGGTCTGTGTGGATGATTGTTTACTTCCCCAAAATGTAATGCTTCCATTGTCGGCAAGCTTGCACAATGGAATACATTTCTTTGTCATAAGTGGGATACTTGCGAACTGTGTCAGGAAATGTCTCACTGTGATATGCCACTGGATGTCCCTGTTGAGTAAGAACTGCCCCAATAGCATAGTCAGAGGCATCTGTCTCGATCTCAAATGGCTGTTGCAAGTCTGGTAAAGTGAGCACTGGGGCAGAACAAAGGCGATTTTTCAATTCTGTGAATGCCTTCTGTTGAGGTTCCGACCAAAAGAATTTTTCTATTGCTCCTCACTTGGTGACTTGACTCAAGGGCCAAGTGATATGAGAGAATCCCAACACGAATCTCCAGTAGAAATTAGCAAGACCCAGAAAGTTGCGAAGCTCTGTTATAGTAGTTGGGGCTGGCCAATCCCGAATGACTTGGATCTTGGCTGGATCCACATGCACCCCCCTTTCATCAATAATGTATCCCAGATATTGAACCTGGGTCATGCCAAAAGTGCACTTCTTCAGATTGGCACACAAATTGTGTTGCCGCAGTGTTTGGAGGACTTGTCGGATGTGGTGAAGGTGCTCTTACCAAGTCTGGCTGAAGATGAGAATGTCATCCAAGTACACCACTACAAATGAGTTGGTGAATAGCTGCAAGATGTCGTCCATCATCCTCATGAAGGTTGTGGGAGCATTCATCAACCCGAAAGGCATGACCAGCCATTTGAAAAGGCCTTCCTTGGCTTTGAAGGTAGTCTTCCACACATTGGAGGGTTCAATCGGTACCTGGTGATACCCTGACTTCAAGTCAATCTTGCTGAAATATTTTGCACCTTTGAGTTGGTCCAGAAGGTCATTAATCCATGGGATTGGGTACCTATTCCAGACAGTGATCTTGTTCAGCGCTCGATAGTCAATACAGAGTCTCCACGTCCCATCCTTCTTCTGTACCAACACGATCAAGCTCCCATAGGGCGATGAACTTGGTCGGATGTGACCCTTCTGCAGCAACTCCTGAATCTGCCTCTTGATTTCATCGTTCTCTAGAACATAGCGTCGATGATCGGTCCGTTGGGTAGCGGTGCACTCGGGGTTAGATCAATCGGGTGCTTGACCTGACAATGCAGAGGAACCCCTATGGGTGAGGTGAAAATGTCCCCGTACTCCTCCATAACCTTATCCATTTGTTGTTTTCATGCAAAGGAGCCTTGTTTGGAGGTCATGGCCACAGTCTTCTTCTTGCCCTGGGGGCGGATCATTAGGAAAATGAATTTCCTGGTTTGGGAAATGAGCTTACTGCATTGTTCTGCAGTAACCAAAGAGATAGTGGCAGGGGATGGTACCTCTGGTATCCTGTACAACTTATTTCCCAAAGTAACAATAACAGCACAAGGCCGAGACTCATACACAGCATGATGCTTCCACAAGTATGGTTGTCCTAACAATACATCAGAAACATCAATAGGAGCAACGTCACATAATACCTCATTCATGAAGGGCTTGATGCTATAGGGAAAGTGGCACTGCTGGCTGACGCGGAGATCTTGTCCTTGGTGAAGCCACCCGATGGTGTATGGATGTGGGTGAGCTGTGGTCGGCAAGCCCAACCGCTTCACGGCGTCTGCTGAAATGAGGTTCTTTTGGCTCCCATTGTCGACAATGAACTGTACCGGGGAGACCTTTATCCACATTTGGGAGTGGAAGAGACGTTCCAACTCCTTTGGATCTTTATAGTGGCAAAAGTGGCATTGGGCTCTGCATCAATAATCTGTTTCCCTTTGTCATTCCCCTTGTCAGGTTCTGATTCAGAGTTGGAGCATGCATCTGACTCAGAAGCCCGCATCTTGGCCACCAGCGACTGCTTGGCCCGACACTCACTTGTGTTGTGAGTGGAGCTCTTATGGAACTCACACCACTTTCTCGTGTCCTTCTTTGGCTTTGCGGTGTTGTTCTTTTCTTATGGCTTCGACAGGTTGTCTTGAGTCGCCATGCCTTGGCTGTTAGGTCCGTATATCACTAGTATAGTCCCTTATTATTGTTAGTGTAGACCCCTTATTGTTATTATTTTACCCTTGTAACCCCCATTTTGATATTATTGTGCCCTTAAATTATTATTGTTAGGTCGGCTAGGATTACATTGTGGCCCACTAGGATTACATTATGGCCCCATGGACTCCTATATATAGAAAGGAGGTTTTGTGAATTGTATCATCCAAGAATTGTTCATTTTTGTAATGTATTGGAGGTTTCCCCCTCGAAGTGGCTCATTTCTAAGGCGTTTATATCTCTTTTCTTCTCTTTTTGGAGTTGGTTACACAACATTTGGTATCAGAGCTTTGGATTCTAGGGTTTCGCTGCTCCAAACAGGTCATCGTGGAATTTTCGCTATAACTTTTTTTCTACGAAATTTCAGAAGCTGAAAGTTTTAGGGTGCGAAGCCAAAATCTTGAGGAAGCTTGTATAAAAATTTCAGAGCTTGGTTCACAATATTTTCGGAGATATGATCTGTGGAAGTCAGGTCTTGTTTCAGGATCCTAAACAGGTCATCGTGGAATTTGCGCTATAAAAATATTTCTACGAAGGGTCAGAATCTGAAATTCATATGGTGCGAAGCTGAAATCCTGAGGAAATGCTTCAAAAAATTTCAGAGCTTGGTTTGAAATATTTTTGGAGATATGATCTATGGAAGGTAGTGCTGTTTCAGGCTCCTGAATTTCATCTGAAAGAGGTGATCGTGGGAAAAGTTCAATAACTCTCTCTCTGGGGATCGGATTTGAGTGCCGTAAAAATTGGTCGCAATTTCATGGACTGTAGTTTCTTGGCTATCAATTTCAGAGACAAAGGACAAAACAGTTACACGTGGCAAGTCATACAAGTTCGCTCCACTGAACCAGTCCAAAATTAGGTCATTGTGGGAGATTGGACACAACTTTGTTTTGGAGAATCCAAATCAGGTCAGACCTATGGCATTTGAAAGAAGCTTCAGAGGGATAATAAAGGGCTGAATTTTAGATATTGAATATTTTAAATTACAGATATAATTCAATTTCAATATCGAGCTCCTCAAAGCAAGTAAAAGGTGTGTATTTTTTTTTTTTTTTTTTTTTTTCCGAATTGCATAAATCTTGTTTGAAGAATCAAGTTGAATTGATTCCAAGGGAATATTGTAGAATAGATATTAGTATTGGATTCTGAAATGGCCCCTAAAAATAATTCAACTCCAATTAAGCCTTTATAAGTCTCTACTGTGACTCATGAAGACGAAGAATGGAAACATGACATATCAAAATTACAAGAACAAGTGCAACAAATTTCGCTCTCGCAAAGAACAACACAAAATGAAATGGAAGTTTTGAAGAAAGGCATGGAAGCTAAGATGAATGGTTTGGAAGCTAAGATGGATGGAATGGAAGTGGGCATGGAAGCTAAGATGGATGACGTGAAAGACAACAAGGAAAACATGAAGAATGATCTAAAAGCATACATGGAAGGCTTGATGACAAGCTTAAAACAAGAAACGATTCCTAATGGTGGAAATATAGTAGAAGAACCTCATGATGAGAACAAAATAAATGTTAATCATGATTTCATAAACTGTAATGTTGGCGGGAAGAACCACCATATTCCAAAAATGGATATGAGGAAGTTTGATGGAAAGGATCCTGTAACATGGATACTACAGATGGAGCAATATTTTGATCTCCATAACGTGCAAAACACACAAAGGTACGCATTGCAACTTTACATTTAGAACAAAATACATTTGTATGGTATCGATGGCTTTGCTCCCGTAAAAAAATTGTCACTTGGTCAATTTTTACGGAGGAAATGATAGCACATTATGAGGATACAAAGAGCAACACCTTCTTTACCCAATTGATAAATCTCAAACAAAAGGGTTTAGTGGGGCGGCACATTGAGGACTTCCAAAAATTGAATATAAGGGTAACTGATATTCCAGAGGGACACGGGATTGATCTCTTCCTAGGCACTTTAAAGGATAGCATCCAACATGAAGTTCGTGTTTTGGAACCTGATTCATTGGAGAAGGCATTCAGGTTGGCAAGAAAAGTTGAATGTAAAATTATGGCGACAAGGAAGCCTACCACTCAATTCTATAAAGAAGGAAGTGTTGCTACGCCTAGATTTCCACAACCTAAAAGGTTGACACCACAACAATTGGAAGAAAAAAGAGCAAAAGGGCTTTGCTACAGTTGTGATAGAAAATATACTAAAGGTCATAAGTGTGCTGAAAAGAAATTATTTAACATAGATTGTGAAGAAGAAGAAGAAAATGAAAAAGAAGAGGATATACACCAGGAACCAACCATAGAAGAGGAAGAAATGAATCCGACCATATCATGTAATGCACTGGCAGGAATTACCACTCCTCAAACTCTCAAGATAGTAGGACAGATCAAGAAGAAAAAGGTAATTGTGTTGATTGATTCAGGTAGCACCCATAATTTTATTCATTATAAGGTAGCCAAGGAATTAAATTGTTTCCTATACCCAGCACCAGAATGCCAAGTGATGGTTGCAAATGGAGGAACTATAAATTTCTTTGGGAAATGCCATAATATCAAGCTAACCATGGGGGAATATGTATTGACTAGTCCAATGCTTTCCATTCCTATGGGAGGTGCTGATGTTGTACTAGGAGTACAATGGTTGCAATCTTTGGGGATGGTAGCTTTTAATTTTCAAGAACTTTTCTTGAAATTTTTTTCAGAAGGAAAGGAAGTCGAATTACGGGGTATTGAAGGGAAGCCGGGAAGGATAATAAGCTCTAATGTCATGACAAAGCTTCTAAAGAAAGAACAACGAGGCGTAATTGCACAATTATGCTCACTAGAAGTTCTAACATCAAAATCATCTATTTCTGTAGATCTCCAACAAGTCTTGGACAATCATTCCAAGGTGTTTGAAACTCCCAAAGGACTCCCACCTATTCGTGATCATGATCATGCTATTCATTTGATTTCAGGAAGTGTTCCTCCAAACATCCAGCCTTATAGATATCCTTACTTCCAAAAGAGCGAAATTGAACGTATGATTGCAGAAATGTTAGAGGCGGGTATAATTCAACCCAGTCAAAGTTCTTTCTCTGCTCCTGTAGTATTGGTACACAAGAAGGATGGATCATGGAGAATGTGTCCAGATTATAGGGAGCTCAATAAGCTCACCATTAAAGACAAATTTTCCATTCCTGTGATTGATGAATTATTGGATGAATTACATGGAGCAATTTATTTTACCAAGTTGGATCTTCGTTCAGGATATCATCAAATTAGAATGAAGACTAAAGATATTCCAAAAACAACATTTTGAACTCATGAGGGTCATTATGAATTTTTGGTCATGCCTTTTGGCCTTACCAATGCACCTTCTACATTTCAAGGGTTGATGAATTCCATTTTCAAACCCTTCCTTCGAAAATTTGTGCTAGTATTTTTTGATGATATACTAATCTACAGCAGGTCATGGAAGGATCATGTTGAACATGTTGACAGGGTGCTCAAACTATTGCAGGAGAAACAATTATA
Source organism: Pinus albicaulis (assembly GCA_034641835.2). NCBI lineage: Eukaryota > Viridiplantae > Streptophyta > Pinopsida > Pinales > Pinaceae > Pinus > Pinus albicaulis. Next base: position 412,624,105 of record CM076571.1, read on the forward strand.
TGCAAAAACATCCAAATGTTTCTTTGGAGTACAAGAGGTGGAATATCTCGGTCATATTATATCTCACGAGGGTGTTAAAGTAGACCCTAACAAAATTAAAGCCATTAAGGAATGGAAAGTCCCCACGACCATAAAGCAGTTGCGAGGATTTCTCGGGTTAACAGGGTATTATCGTAAGTTTGTTAAGAATTATGGGAGAATAGCAGCACCTCTAACAACATTATTGAAGAAAGATGCATTTTCATGGACTCCTGAAGCAACTAAGGCCTTTGAACATCTTAAAGAGGCAATGTGCCTAGCACCGGTCTTAGCTACGCCAGACTTCACAAAAACCTTTTATTGTGGAATGTGATGCCTCAGGAAATGGAATTGGTGCAATTTTAATGCAGGAAGGAAGACCCATTGCTTTTGAAAGTCGTCCAATCAAAGGAAAGTATTTACAGAAACCTATTTATGATAAGGAAATGTTAGCAATACCGCATGCACTAAAGAAATGGTGAACTTACCTAATGGGAAGACACTTCAAGGTAAAAACTGATCATGATAGTCTTAAACACTTTTTGGAACAAAGACTATCTTCAGAAGAGCAGCAAAAATGGGTCACAAAGATGTTGGGTTATGACTTTGAAATAATCTAAAAAAAGGAAAGCTTAATGTTGTTGCAGATGCACTCTCAAGAAAGAATGAAGATGTGGAAGCATTGCTTTGTGCCATTTATATTATCCAACCAGATTGGATAACCGAAGCAAGAGATGAATGGAAGAAGGACAAAGATGTATGGACACTCATTCAAAAGTCGCAGCAAGATCCTAGTACATCTGATACATTTAGTTGGAAAAATGATTCCTTATGGTACAAAGATCGCTTATATCTTTGTAAGAATTCCCAACTAAAACAAAAGATTCTTCTGGAATTGCACACTTCTCCTTTAGGAGGACACTCGGGATTTTTAAAAACTTACCACAGGGTGAAGAAAGATTTTTTTTGGGATGGTCTTAAATCTGATATTCAAAAGTTTTTGCTAGAATGTTTGGTTTTCCAGCAAAATAAAGTTGAGGCAATTAAGACCCCGAGTCTTCTACAACCTTTATCCATTCCAAGTCAACGTTGGGAGGAGATTTCAATGGATTTTATCACAGGTTTACCTAAGTCCGAAGGAAAGAGTGTCATCATGGTGGTAGTTGATAGAATTACTAAGTATGCACACTTTTGTGCATTATCTCATCCATTTAAAGCAAGTACAGTTGCTACTACATTTATGGACAGAATTCAAAAGCTACATGGAAGCCCAAGGGTTATTGTGAGCGACAGAGATCCCATTTTTACTGGAAATTTTTGGACGGAGTTATTTCTTGTTTGGGTACTCAATTAGCTCATAGCTCATCTTATCATCCTCAATCTGATGGTCAAACTGAGATAGTAAATAAATGTTTGGAAGGATATCTTCGTTGTTTTGTATCTGATAAACAAACACAATGGGTCAAGTGGTTACCTCTCACTGAATGGTGGTATAACACTTCCTTCCATACTGCAGCAAAAATGACCCCATTTATGGCACTTAATGGATATCATCCACCATCCATCACATCATATTTAAGAGAAAATTCGAAGGTTCAAGTAGTGGCAGATCACATCAAGCATCAGCAAGAAGTTCTCCAACTCTTAAAGGATAACCTGACTTTGGCACAAAATCGAATGAAACAACAGGCAGATCAACATCGCAGCGAGAGAAGTTTTGATGTAGGAGATTGGGTATTTTTACGACTACAACCATACAAACAAATGTCCCTCAAGTAAGCTAAGAAGGATAATAAATTATCACCAAAGTACTATGGTCCTTACAAGGTGTTGCAAAAGATTGGTACTATGGCATACAAATTGGAGCTTCCTGCTTCTTCGCGAGTACATCCAGCTTTCCATGTTTCATGCTTAAAGAAGGTTATAGGTGAAAATCTTCCAGTTCAAACAATATTTCCAGAACTTGATGAGGAAGGAAAAATCATATTGGAACCTGAAGCGGTCACGGAAACAAGAACTCGACAACTACGGAATCGATCAATTTCAGAGTATCTCATCAAGTGGAAGAACTTACCCACTGAAGATTCTACATGGGAGGATGAGGATTTTATACAGAAGCACCCGGAGCTACTCAAGCGTTGAGGACAACACTTTTTTTGAAGGAGAGGGGCATGTTAGGTCCCTATATCGCTAGTATAGTCCCTTATTATTGTTAGTGTAGACCCATTATTGTTATTATTGTACCCTTGTAACCCCCATTTTGATATTATTGTGCCCTTAAATTATTATTGTTAGGTCGGCTAGGATTACATTGTGGCCCACTAGGATTACATTATGGCCCCATGGACTCCTATATATAGAAAGGAGGTTTTGTGAATTGTATCATCCAAGAATTGTTCATTTATGTAATGTATTGGAGGTTTCCCCCTCGAAGTGGCTCATTTCTAAGGCATTTATATCTATTTTCTTCTCTTTTTGGAGCTGGTTACACAACATTGGCTCTATCCTTTGTTCTACGGTTTGGGAGCACCTTTCCATTGCTTTTGATTCGCAGATCCAAAGTCTTGCTTCTTCCATTTGAATTTCTGCTCAATATTGGCAGCATACCGGTATGTCGTACCAAGTGAGGAGATGTCGAGGAACTCCATTTCCTCCTGAATGTATATGTGCAGAAAACTATGATACTTTAGCACCAGATGTTTCTCTGAATCTTTGATGCCCAACTTGGTCCATAGGGTATGGAACAGATTCGTCAACTCATGCACATCTTGATCCCTTTGTTGCCACAGCGTGGTCCATTGTATGTACTTGTCCTCAGAGCTCTCCACGGGATAGTATTGTTCCTTGACGGTGTCTCGGAAAGAATTCAAAGTGGGTACATCTGAGAATAGAGAGGGTTTTGTCTCGTCCTTTTTCTCACAGTGGGTTTCCCACTAGTCCTTGACATGGGGGGCAGCTTTGAGGAGTGAAAAAATAATCTTCTCCCTGTCGGAAAAGTCATGAACCGAGAAATATCCTTCTAATAGATTCAACCATCTATCTATGACATCTGAATCTATTTGACCCTCAAATATGGGAATGTCAAAATTTACTTGTACCTTAAAAGGAGTCGCACCCCTAGAGTGGCTACTGGATGAAGATGCGCCGCTGGTGGGCAGCCGTTGAAGGATCTGGGAAAAGTTATCCATCATCGCGTTCCTTTGTTTTTCGAGGGCCTCTTCGAGAAATATTTTGATAGGATCTCCTGCTCCCTCATCTTTCTTTTCATCCCCCATGGGCATCCGTCGGGGTTTGTGAGGCTGATCTTGCAAAGGTTCCACCAGATCGAGCCCTAACTCCTTATACCCCAACCTCGTTGGGGACATGCAAATAAGGATCGAGAAAAAGCAAACCACTCTGATACCACTGATCCGGATTTATGCAAGAATGCAACAGAATAAACACATAACCATAAATACAGAGATGCAGCGGAAATAACACTTCATTTCATTAATATCAAAGAACTGAAATTTTCTTACAGACAGAATGGAAATAAAACTAGCTAGGGCGCTGGTAGCTATCTTTGAGGAGAGATGTGGTGGATACAGGCCTCTGAACTGAGTTAAAATGAGGCTCGAGGGCCTATTTATTATTGAGAAACAATGGAGAACCCTGAACATCCAAAAACCTAACCCTAGGAGATGAAGCACCAAAACTATGGGCCCCGTTTGGGTAAATTGGTGTTTCAACTTCCCAGGGACGTAACTTTGTCATACTATCTCCGTTTGACGCACATGATACATCATTAGAAATATCTATCCGAGGACTACAAATTTCGCCACAAATATAATTCTAAAATGGAATGATATTTGCTGGAGGCGCGATACCCAAAAAACATCGTTTAGGGCCTCAAAACGGCTCCGGAAGTTCAGGACCCGAAAAAATGCTAAAAATAGTAAGTTGTGCCAAAACTGAAAAACTGAAAGAGACAATGATGGGGCCCCAAGTGGAATAGGCGGGTGGTCACCAATATCCACCTGTATCATTGTAGCATAAGATTTATGAATTCCAAGTAATTATGTATGAGCAAGTTGAATTAACATTCAAAAGATAAAGGACACAAACACATAAGAACTTAATCAGAATCTCAGGTCTGAACAAAGACTTCTTTAACTATCTATTAATTGAGTGGAAAAAATATTACAATAGTAGCTTTGGTCATTACATCCATCAAACCTCTCTAACTCTAAAAATCCTCTATTTATAGAGCGAAATCCATTTTACATAGGTCTACCACCTAGGCTAGACTCTTGAAACTCATCTAGATATATAATCCATAAAGGAATTCATTGCATTGAGAAAAAATAGAGATAATTTTGTTGGAAATATTTTGTAGTCTAAAATGACTCTATCATTATTAACTGCATCAAAAAACTTTAAATAACCCATGCTGTAATATTCCGAAATAAGAATAACAACAATATAGGACATAAAATTGGAAATATGCAGTAAATATCAATAGATCAAAACATGAGACAACCATAGAGCCATTGCATTATGTTTATTAGCATAAAATTAGTACAAAGTCTTGAGGAAAAGATCACTCAAGCTGGGCAAACAAGCCTCCCATGAAAGAATACATCAAAATATGAAATGCTGCTAATACATGAAATGCCAAAATGCTATAACTGCACTGTCTATGAGAGAATAGTTACAGCATGAAAATGGAAATATATATATATATATTATGATACAAGGCTCCAAAAGTGTTGGGAATAGAAATCTAAGCTCCAAAACACATTTCCAGGACAAGCCAGAAAGGGTTTCTGGAAATACCCAAAAGACGAGAATGACAAAATGTAGCCCTAGGGATGAATAATCATTGCAACTGAATAGCTGATAGGAGGTGGTTGATCGGATGTAGAAGATGAATGGAAATCCCCTAATAGATCTCCTAGATGAAGGGTTGATTCCCTCATTGGAAATATAACTCCCCAACTAGGGTACTAAACCCTCTGTTGCAGCTGCTCATTGAAATAACACAGTCCCTGAAGGAAATTGTGCTGTAGCTGATGGTAGCTACTTGGTCTACTTCCAAATATCAAAATGATGCACTAATATCTTCCTTACTAGCCTCCCGGATGAAAGGATGATCCCTCCAATGGAAAACAAGCTAGGAAACTGAAGCTATTTCTCCTCCACTGCTACTACCCTACAAAACAACCCAATCTTGGAATAGAATGCGCTGTGGATGATGGATGAAGCTTGTCTTGATGCCGGCTAGTGGAAATGCAGCTCAAGATACCTCTTTTGAGTAGGCACTCGAAGTCCCCCAAGGATGAGGGTGGGATTCCCGCTCGGGAACACCTTGTGCTAAACAACACAACAAGTTTAGCTAAACAATTGAAGCATGAAAATAGTCATACAAGACCACAAAATCAATAATCAAAACCATGTCTTCTATGGCTACCATCCTCTTCCTTTTATGCTTGGTGAGCTTCCTCACCCTCGGTCCCACTCATTAAAGATGCTACTCTCATGCATACACTCCTCCTAAATGAATGCGCTTTCCTCCATTAATCCTCCATTATCTCCATAACAGCACTGTTGATCTGGTCAAATTTGACCCTGTCCACATGATCTAGCCCCTGTTCACACCTAAGGGTGCTTTATTTAGCTAATATAATGAGCCACATTCACATTGTTGAGATTCAACAAGATGATGATCCTAGTGAAAATTAAGCACCTACACTAGGTGGGGCCCGCAGGCTATTTTTAGGTGTATGTCTATTTTTAGAATCATGAGAAAATTCTATTTATAGCGGGAGTCTATTTATAGATGGTTGAGAAAATTCTATTTATAAATGTGGTTTTATTGTAGATTTATGTGCGAAGTCTATTTATAGATCGCATGTCTAAAAGTAGAATGCATGTCGATTATTATTATCTCTTAATAATAATTGGACAATAAATATTAATCTATTCTCTTGAAGCACTTGAATTCAGTTAACTGATGTGGAAAACCAGTTAGTTGAAGGAATTTTGAGTTCTAAGGTTGGTTGGTGGGACATGCAAGTGGACTTAGTTGTAACTAAGTGATTTGAAGTTGTAACAGAGTTGGATGTGTAGTTATGTGAGTTGTAAAGTAGTTTAAATCAGTTAAGTGAGTTAAAATCAGTTGTGCTAGTTGTAACTAGTTGTAACTAAAGATACAATAGTGAGAGATCAGTGAATTAAATATTGAATTAATTCACATGGAGTGATCTCACATGCAACTGAAGATTTACTACTGTTAACTACATGCATTTTAGATCCCGTGGAGACCCAGTTGAGAGATAGGTGAAAGGGAAAATTTGAATATTAGTTGTGACAATAGTGGGTGCACTCATGCAACCACACACACATTTGAGATGCCAATGGGGATTGCACAGTCAAGGCCAGGTAGGATCTCATTCATTCAGGGATTGTGATCAGCAGGGATTGTGCAGTGAAGGCAGTAAATTGGTGCATGAATATGCCAATTTTTGTATGACAGTGTGAGACGATTGTATATTGTACTGAGAGCTCTTGGATTAGAGTTTTGCGTGATATTGTTTCATGATCCATGATATATACATAATATATGATAGTGGGGTTTTTATCTTTATGCTTTCCCGGTAAAAACATCTGTGTCATGTGTGATTGATCTTTCTTCATGTGTTTGAAATTGGTGATTAAATTTCCGCAAAGATTTTAGTAGAAGGATTCTGTATTTAACAGTGGCATATAATTGTTAGATCAGGAGAATCCAGGCAATACATAATTGTATTAAAATTTATACATGGTATCGGAGCAAAAAATATTGCAATTTTGAAGCAGTAGCTGAGTTTGTTGGTGGAAACAATTTGAATTTGCTGCAAGAATTTCTTGGTGTGATAGTTGAGTAAACATTGAAATGGATTTCAATGGTTTACATCTAGAGTATGAAATCGAGGGTAGCTTGAACTACATTTCATGGAAGGACAGGATGGACACAATGCTTGAAGATAATCGCTTGAAGGAATTCATCGACAATGATGTTCCTAAGCCCACTTCAACAGATGCTGCATTACTTGACGCCCGACAAAAGAAAGTAGCGAAGACGAGAAGGATTCTATTGGAAGGTGTGTGAGACCATATTGTCTCAAGCCTTCATGGGAAATTTAATCCATTTGCTATGTGGAATGCTTTAACGGATATTTTCCAAAGCAGCAGCGACCATAGGAAATTGGTGCTGAAGGATAAACTCAGAAAGATCAAGATAGAGAAGGGCAACAATATTCCTAAGTATCTCACGAAGTTTTTCCAATGTCAGGATGCACTGGGGAGTGTGGGAATCACAGTTTCTAATGATTATTTGGTGAGCTTGGATCTCTTGGGACTTCCTAAGAGTTGGCACAATTATCAAGACTATGTTAATGGACATGAAAAACTGCTGGATTGGGAACGAATGTGGTTGGATCTAGTGTAAGAGGAGTTCAGGTGCAACACCAGAAATGGCTCTTCATCAAAGCATGATGATTAAGAGGATTGTGCTTTGGTTGCCAAGGTAAGGAAAGGGAAGGGGAAGAAATCCAATTCAAAATCTGAGTCTAAAGGCAAGAATTTGGATTTGTCAAAGGTGAAGTGTTTTCACTGTCATGAACATGGACATCTCGCCACTAACTGCCCACAGAAAAATAATAACAAGAAGGCTGTTGGAGCGGCAGCTGGTGAGGCCCTTGCCTCACAATTTGGACTTGATTTCTCTTTCATCGCATGCTTGGTTTCAAGCGTAATGGGATCGGTGTGGTATCTTGATAGTGGTGCTTCCTTCCACATGACGGGAGATAAGGAGATTTTCAGTGACTTGGAGGAGAAAGATCTCCAAATGCATATAGAGATGGGTGACGAGGGATGATACAGTGCGACCAAAATTGGTACCATCACCTTTGAGAGGGAGTCAAGTAAACCATTTCAATTGAAAGATGTTATTCATGTTCCAGGTCTGAAGAAAAACTTCGTCTCAGTCGTGATGTTGGAGGACAGAGGCTATGACGTTGTTTTCAATGATGGAAAAGATTTCCTGCAACATAAACAATAGGTCAAGCCAAGAGGATAGGGATTCGAGTTAAGAATCTCTACAAGTTGGAGGTAGAAGGCTGCGTCGCAATGATGGGCAAGGCAGAACAAGTGGTGAGCCGGGATGAGGGCGAATTATGGCACAGGCGATTGGGAAATCTTCATCATGGAGCTTTGAAAGTCATGCATCAAATATATAATGCACTTCCAATGGGAACACTTTCTCAGTTAAATCATTGCAAGGGTTGCACCATGGGGTAGTATGCAAAGTACATCTTTCATGAAAAGGAGAAACATGCTTCGGTGATCCTCGAGAGAGTTCACACAGACGTGTGTGGACCATTCTCGGTTGCTTCAACAGAAAAACATAGGTATTACGTTATATTTTTTGATGAATTTTCTTGTAAATGCTGGATCTTCTTCATGCAGAAGAAGGATCAAACATTCTCAAAGTTATTTGAGTTTAAGGCATTGGTTGAGAAAGAATCGGGGAAGCAAGTGAAGGCTTTGCAGAGTGATAATGGTGGATAATACATCTTGAACGAATTCAAAGACTTCTGTAGCAAAGAAGGAATTCAAAGAGAACTCATAGCAACTCATAACCCACAGCAAAATGGGGTCGCAGAGAGGAAGAAGAGAACGATCGTGGGTGCTGCACGAGCTATGTTGCATGATCAGGGCCTACCAATGCATTTGTGGGCGGAAGCATGAAACACTATGGTTTATGTGAAAAACCGTTGTCCTCATAGAGTACTTGGCATGAGTACACCTGAAGAAGCTTTACTGGTAAGAAACCATATGTTTCTCACTTTAAGATTTTTGGCTCATCTGTTTATGTGCATGTGACCAAGAATGTTGGGAAGAAGTTGGAGCCTACTGCTGAAGTTGGGATATTTTTGGGGTACAAAGAAACACCCCATAATTATCATGTCTATTTTCCAAACAATCGAATGACTGTGGTGCAACGGGATATAAAATTCAATGAGGAGAAATCCATGAAGTTGTCGCTTGAGAGGGAGATAAACTTACATGCAGAGGAAGAACTTTTGCTTCCTAAAGATGAGTCTCTAGATGTGGATCAACCACAATAGGAGGTTCATGGAGTGGAGGAGTCCACTCACGCAGAGCCAAACATCAGAACTGGCAGAAGGCGTACCACAGAAGCTAAGAAGCTGAAGCTTGATGCGACACAGAATGTAGGAGTCCCTACTTCACAGTGCAGACAGAGACAGTCTCCTGACCGAATCACTAGATACATGGATCTCATGAGAAAATGTATTGTGATTGTGCCATCTTCCTTTCAGGAAGCAGTGTAGGATCCCACATGGGTAGATGCAACGGTGGAAGAGTATGACTCCATTGTCAAAAATAGTGTTTGGAAAATTGTTCCAAGGCCAGTTGATAAATCAATGGGAGGTTAAATATGAATCTACAAGGTAAAGCAAGTTTTTTATGGGAGTTTTGAGAAATACAAGGCCAGATTTGTGGCCCGGGGATTCTCACAGATCGAGGGGATTGATTATGAATAAACCTTTGCACCTGTCACACGATATTCATCCATAAGGACCGTCCTTGCTCTCTCAGTGCATATGGGTTGGCACATTCATCAGATGGATGTGAAGACTGTGTTCCTGAATGGGATCATTGAGGAAGAAATGTACATTGAGCAGCCTGAAGGATCTGAGATCTTCAGCAGCGAGTCGCATGTGTGCAGACTCAAAAGAGCGATGTATGGGCTGAAACAAGCACCCCGTGCTTGGTACACTCGGATCGACAACTATTTCACTAGACTTGGCTTCACCAAGAGTGAGGCGGATGCACATCTATACCAAATTGTGGTGGAGGGTAAGATTTTAATCAATTTTATTTATGTTGATGATTTAATACTGACTAGTGATGAGTAGCTGATACACTCATGCAAGGAGGACCTTGCAAAGGAGTTTGAGATGAAGGATATGGGCCTCCTTTATTATTTCCTTGGATGGGAAATATGGCAGCAGGATGGTGAACTTTTTGTGTCTCAAGGAAAGTATGCAAGGGAGATACTGGGTAAGTTTCACATGGAGCGTTGCAAACCCATGGATACTCCTCTTCTAAGAAACTGAAGGAAAGAGGATGCTACATCTAGAGAGGTAGTGGATGCTACTGTCTATCAATAGTTAGTGGGTTCTCTAATGTATTTAGTAAATACAAGAACGAACATATGCTATGCGGTGAACCATCTTAGTAAAGCGATGGTTAAGCCTACCAAGCTCTTTTGGAAGGCGGGAAAGCATGTCCTGAGATATCTCAGGGGCACATCTGAGTATGGCTTATGGTATAGACGGACGAATGAGGTGAAGTTGCATGGATTCAAAGATGCAGATTGGGCAGGCAACCCAACTAACAGAAAGAGCACATCAGGAGGGGTCTTCAGTATTGGATCTACAACTGTTTCTTGGTACAAAAGGAAACAAAGATCTGTGGCACTCAGTTCAGCGGAAGAAGAATACATGGCAACAAGTCAAGTTTCATGTGAGGCTATTTGGATGAGAAAGATCCTGGTTGGTTTTTTTGGTTCTCATTTAGATCCTACAGTGATTCATTGTGATAATTAGAGTTGCATTAAACCCTCGATTAATATTGTGTTTCATGATAGATCTAAGCATATAGAAATCCAAAATCATCATATTAGAGATTGTGTGCAGCGGAAGATCATGTTGCTTCAGTACATTCCTACGGAAGATCATGATGCAAATATTCTGACGAAGGCGCTCACTAGGAGCAAATTCAAAAACCATAGAGATAGGATCAGGGTGAAGGATAATCCATTTCTTGTTGAGAGGGAGTGTTGAGATTCAACAAGATGATGATCCTAGTTTAAATTAAGCACCTACACTAGGTGGGGCCCGTAGGCTATTTTTAGGTGTATGTATATTTTTAGAATGGTGATAAAATTCTATTTACAGCGAGAGTCTATTTATAGATGGTTGAGAAAATTCTATTTATAGATGAGGTTCTATTTTTAGATGCATGTGCGAAGTCTATTTATAGATCGCATGTCAAAAAATAGAATGCATGTCGATTATTATTATCTCTTAATAATAATTGGACAATAAATATTAATCTATTCTCTGGAAGCACTTGATTTCAGTTAACTGATGTGGCAAACTAGTTAGCTGAAGGAATTTTGAGTTCTAAGGTTGGTTGGTGGGACATGCAAGTGGACTTAGTTGTAACTGAGTGATTCGAAGCTGTAACAGAGTTGGATATGTAGTTATGTGAGTTGTAAAGTAGTTTAACTTAGTTAAGTGCGTTAAACTCAGTTGAGCTATTTGTAACTAGTTGTAACTAAAGATACACTAGTGAGAGATCAGTGAATTAAATATTAAATTAATTCACATGAAGTGATCTCACATGAAAATTGTTAGTCATCAGTATTTTTTACCTGTTTAGATGACTAAATTCTTATCCTAGATTTATAGAAACAAAATTCAAGAATCTCGTGAGTTCTAGAAATCTCACTGCCTTCATTACCCTTAGGCTAAATTTTTACAGTTCTACTATTCTACCAAGGCATGGCCAATATCTGACTCCCAAAATACCAAATCATGGACTTATATCCCTCATTCTCACTATGTTGGCCACCTCTGACTTTACCACTCTCTTTCTGATTGCCTAAGCTTTCTATTTTTACACCTTGGTTTTCCAAGTAGCCTAAACCTTTTCTCCTATTCACCAAGTGCCTCAAGTAGTGGTGATTTTAAACTCCCTTTCTGGGCTCTTTAGATAAATCAAATATTTTAGTTTCTAAGATTGCAATACATAAAGGTTTGTCAAAACCCTGTTTTCACCTCCAAACCCTGATTCAAGTTTTCAGTCAAACACCTAGTCCAAAGGACATCCAAATAGGCCATGTAGGGTCTCCTAGATTATGCATTGTTGTGGTTTCATAAACTCACTATTTTTACATGTGCTCAAAGGTGAAATCAAATGAAAATAAGGTGAGCTCATGATTGTCCAAAGAGTGTCAAAAGATCTTCAAGGAAGGGCCTCCTAGATCAAAGCATAAAGTCTGCAAAAGGATAGTTTGCCTATTTTAAAGAATTTTTGCAGGAATGCTTTATAATGGTTATCAGTAGAAGAAAGGCATGGTAAGAAGCTAAAAATCCTCAAGGACATCCACAGTAGAAGAGAAACAACATGCCTAAGTTCACAAAGAGGATCATGGTTTCATGAATGATTGGCTATAAGGTGTTGACCAACAAAAATCCCATACAAAGGATCATGAAGATAGAAGTACATAAGAACAACTATGCATGGATTAAAGATTCATTGAAGCAAGAAATCATAGTGAGAGACCTCCTTGATGATAGTAGGCAAAGATTAAAAAATGATGTCATGAAATGACTTATAAGTCCTATTTAGACACACTGTTTCACTATACCCAAAGAATAGATTGAGAAAAGTATCAATGTGAAGGAGACAAAAATCTCAAGTACAGTCAATATCCATCAAAATGGTAAAAGGAAAGAGATCATAAGCTTATAGTGTCAAAATGGAGAAAACAAGCAAATCATGAGTTCGCTGAGTAAGTGACTAAACTGCCAAAATTTCGAAGAATGACAAAGAAAACAAAACAACGTATTATGGCACCTGCAATAAAAAAAAGTGGCCCAAGGAAAAGGGTGTGTTTGGAAACATCCAAAAAAGGTAATTTTTTGCTTAAAATCATCCCCTGCACAAAGAGAAAAAGAAATATTAGTGAGGGTAAAATGACCAAAAGTAAACATTATTCAAGGTGGGTTTTAATTTTTAATTTTTCAAAGGGTATAAAAAGCCTAAAGCTATCATCACTCAACATCATTTCTTCATATGCAAAAGAGTGGAAGGTTTTCAGGGTTTTCAGAGATTTCTGATAGAGTTTTCGGGCAAAAAACCTCCACGATGCACTCCAAAAAGGCCGCGCTACGCACCCTGTACACGCTGCCTGTGTATTTTCCAAAGGGGCGTTGCACGCCTGTGTAACGACGCTTCACATCGGGCCATAGCCCGACTCAACCGCGTGCACAACAGCCCGGGCACTGTGCTCTTTTGCGTGCAAGAGCTGCCTGATAGCCTCAACGGCGTGCACAACCGCTCGCGCTACGCTCCTACCAACACTTCGTGCAGAGGCCGCCTGACCCGACAGTCTGCACTGCACTTCCGGCCGTTCAAACCTCACCCAGAAGCATGTAGGTCTGCCACGCTATGCACCTGGGCGTGCAGAAGACCCAACTACCCGTGCAGAGGTGCCCGAAGCTGCGCTCCTCTGTGTTCAGGGTCTACTGCGTTACGCACTTGGGCATGCAGGAAGACCCGACAGGTTGTGCAGAAGGTGCCCGACTGCCCCATGCTGCATTTCTTGGCATATTTCTTTAGCTGTGAAGACTGTTTTAAAGGTCTTTTTTTTTCGCTATCTTTTCATACTATCTGAAGAGGAAATATAGAGAAATGTGAAGGGTGAGCTTAAAGAGAATTTGAAAAAACCTTAAAGGGAGAAAGGTTAGGTCCCCATATTTGCAAACATTGTTGATTCAAAGGGCGCAATCCATTTACATACTAAGAACACACTGAGGCCCAAAATGGTTTCTTCACTCATCCTTCCCCTTCATTTGCAGTCACCACCTGTCTCATTCTCATTAACCTCTCATTTTCCCTCTCCATGTCATCTCCCAAGCAGATCAGGGTTTTGTTTTCAAAGGCAATAGTAAAGGAAAAAATGCCTAGAGAAGGTAGTGTTAACAGTGGCGAGAGAGGCCAAAGGCCTAAAGAAAAACATAGGAAGGGTGGGAAAGAAAATAGGTTTGAGCCTGTAAACACTAAAGAATTGACAACCTCTCCTACTATAGTTTCATATTTCCAAGAGGTAGGTAGCTATGAGTTCTGTGAGAAAGTGCAGAGAGTCCAAAGTCACCCTTAGTTGACAAAATTTTTTGTCCTTAACCTCCATGACCACCAAGTACATCTAGCTGGAGTGAATTTTGAGCTGACCACCAATGCAATCTCTATGGCCACTGGAATACCTTGCATGGGAGAAAAATGGTTCAAATAGGTGTATTTGGACCTAAGCCATTATCAACCCTTCTTAAAACCAAGTTGCCAAGCTGATTGTAAGACTATTTTCCCCTTTTCTCATTTGTTGGAAAAATATGCTCCTTTAATGAAAATTATTATGAAATACTTCACTTGTGAGGGTAGATTTTCTAGATTGTACTCTTACCACATAAGACTGATCATGCATTTCACTAGGGCCAAACTGCTAAATTTTCCTTACTACCTTTATAAAATTATTGATAAAATTTCATCCATTGTGCGAAGGAGACATCCTTCATAGCAAATGGAAAGTCTTTTCCACCATTCCCTCATCAAAATGATTGTCTTACACCAATTAGAGCAACAAGGAATCCCATGGGAAGTTTTCATCGCCCATGGTGTTTTCACAAATCCACAACATCTTCCTCTGCGAAGTTTACCCTCATCATCCCATCCACCTTCCTCCATTCCACTTTCACCCTCCACTGACCATGATTCATACTCTTAACATGAATCCTCTCCCCAAACAAACCTCCCTCTTTCACCTTCTCCTAAAAACTCAGAACATGAAGAAAGCAGTGTCAAAGAGGAAGAAAGCAGTGACAAAGAAGAAGAAAGCAATGACAAAGAGGAAGAAAACATTGAAAAAGAGGAACATGGCAGTCAAGAAGAAAAATACAGTCAAGAGGAAGAAACAAGTGATGATAAAGAGGACAATGAAGAAAGTGATGAGGAAGAGGACAAAGGAGAAAGTGTTGATAAAGAAGAAAGTAGTGACAAAGGCAATGAACCAAAAAGTGAACAAGAAGACAAAGGCAGTGAGCTAGATGAAGATGAGGAAATCAATGGCAGTACAGGGACAGAGGCATATTTTGATGAGAAAAATAGTGAAGGTAAAGAAGAAAATAATGAGCCTAATAGAAGTGACAAATATGAAAATAGCAGTCAAGAAGAGACAGAGTTTGAAGAAAATTGCAGTCGACAAATAAGTGTGAGTATAGACACACATAATGAGGAAGAAAGTGACAGTTAAAGTGAAGGAGAAAATAATGAAGATGCCTCTAACAATGACCCCATAGAGAATGCAAGCAATAATACATAGAATGAAGATGCAGAGATAGAGGCAGAGTTTGAAAGTGAAGACAGTGGGCCAAATAATGAAGACATTGGGCCAAATAGTGAAAGGGATAATGACAATCATAATGAAGAAAGCCTAATGATTGATAGCACTAAAAAAGTGACAGTAGTGATCCCATGACCTCAAAGGGCAGCCAAGAGGATGAAAATGTGCCAAGCAGTGATGATGACACCTCTAACCATGACAACAAAGAAAATGACAATGAAAATGATGATGTTGTAAACATAGAGGATGAAAATGTAGAGGACATGGAGGAAGATGACTGTTTCAGGAAATGACTCCCTAAAGGTTTTTGGGTCGGAAACCTTCACATATCAGGGGTGTTATTGTCTAAATCTACCTCAGGCTGAAAGAAGGCAGAGTTTAGGGTAACATCAAACCACGCTCATTCTGGTAGCTAGCCCTACCAGAATAGGAGAGGGCTCTCTCTGGGTCAATCTCAGCAAAAATAATCAATTGGGCTTGAGATGACTTGAAATAAAAGCTAATTTTAGGCTAGGTATACAAGTAAAGGAATTTGATTTTGATTTTGGGGGTTTTTGTTGGATCAAAGGGAAAGGCAGTTTTGGGTGTGGGCATTAGGCCTAGTTTTTTGTAGAGTTCTGATTGGGGCAAGGAAGGCAATCTTTTTGATGCTTTAGATTGAGTGAATGGATGGATCAGACCAGTGAGGAGCTGAAGAGGGAAATAGGGTCTCAAGAGTCCTCCTCAAACAGATGAAAACATGGAAAACTAAACAAAACTGAAGGCAGAGCAAAGAAAGCTGATGAATTTCACCTTTAACACTGATTTTTTTAATTTAAGAAGAAAAGAGAATGGAAAATGATACACATAAACATCAGTGAACTTACAGTTTACATAGAGAAAAACACCATCAAAACATAGAGCCACATGGATCCCAAAGAGTGCTGCAAACCCTGAAAATGACTGAGAAAATACATCATATAGACAAGCCTAACCCATTCCCATGCCTCTAGGGGTCGAGCTCATCATTCTAGGAGCTGTTTCAACCATATCTAAACTAGGAACTAGAAAATAGGCAATGAAACAACTTGCCTCTATATGCTAGGAAACTGATCCATTCACTTACATTTCACCTTTTGGTGAATGAATCTTCTAGAATGAGTAAAAATGTGCCAAAATTACATCATGGTCATGAAATTACATCAAGTTACATCAATATTTACATGAAAAAAGTGAAAATGGCCAAAACTAGGCAAAATTCTGAGCTGCTGAGTGAAAAATAGGCCAAATTCCTCTATGCGCCGCACCTGGAATCTCTATGCGTAGCACAAGTTTGGAGCTGATTTTTAGACCCTTCCCGAAGTCAAAATTGAGCGTAGAATAGCTTGTTGGAAATCCCTACCTATCTACTTTCCAACCCAAGTGGAATTTCTGTATTTGGTTTCCATTTTCCCCTCCAAAAGTTCAATCTCCCAATATTGCTTCCTGTGTGTGCAAAAAGTGGCAAAAAGGCCATATTTAGGGTGTTTTTGACCCTTTAGGCAACCCAGAACTTGATGAAATCCTTAGGTAATCCATGAGAATGCATAAATTTTGATAAAAAATCCATAAATTCAAATTTTTCCCCCTGAAGAGCTGCCAATTATAAGCGCGTGTCAAGTGGCGCTACGCGTCGGGCAGAAAAACCTGTTTTGTGACCAAAAAATTCAAGATTGACAAAATTTTGCCCAAATTTCTTGAAATTTGGGCTGAAGGTCCCTGATCAAGTGCTATGCTCAGCCAAAGAAGCTTCAGCCAAAATTTGGAGCCTATCATGCCTTTTGCGACGCTTTAGTGCCCTCCTTAGCCTTGCCTTCAGGATTTTGATCCTCACTTTGCAAACATGATTGCGCGCCCAATAATGGTTCTTCATGTGCTTGAGTATGTTCTTCTCCTTTTTTGCCTTCTCCAATAGTTTCTCAAGATGAATTCTGACCCTCTCAAGCCAAGTCTCTCTATCGGCCTCAATCTCCCGCTCAATAGGTGTCATCTCGGATGGGCTTCTTCGGGCAGCTTTCCGGTTCTCACGAATGTTTTGCAACTCCATGATCATCTGCTAATTATCCAACTGTTTGTTGCGCTGATCCAGATATTTTATGATCCACTGAGCTCTCTTCAACTTGTCCTTCAATGTGTCGATCTCGGCTTTCTGCTCCTGAATGATCTCTCTCAGTTTTGAGCTTGGAGAGCTCAAATCCTCATCAATCAATATGAAATCAGTATCATGGCCTACTGAAGGGCCCTCATCCTGCATGGGCCTCTTACCTCTGTCCTGTACCTGTACCTATGCTACTGATGACGACAATGAGACCCCTTCCACCCCGGGTGGGGATAATACTCGTCGGGCTGCTGCAAATAATACTCTCATGCCTCTCTGATAAGTGACATACACTGGCACACTGATAGGCTCTGTCCCGTGACTTTCAAACTGATGTGAAGGTTCACCTGGCTCATGAAAAATATCCGGAGGAGGCTGAGGGGCTGTGAAGAAGTCACGGGAAATGAAATCTTCCCATGCAATGCCCTGCAATCCAAGCTGATGTACAACAATGATTTTGATGAGTGCATAATGATAAATACTGTTGTACTGCTGCTCGGGAGTCTTCTTCTGCACAAGAGTAGTCATCCTCTCGATGTTGCGGCATATAAAATACGATATTTTCATCATCCTCACTCTCATGAAATGCATCAATAACCTGATGTGGTAGGCATAGAGGTGTGAGAACCAGCCCTCACAACTGAAGTATCGGATAATGAGTCTCATCAAAGGTGCATAGGATTCCTTTAGGAACCGGAATGGGAATACCCTGCTGAGCTGTCTCACATAGCTAGGCCTGATGTAAGGTTCATAATGCACTCTGTCCACCTACTGTATTTTTTTCCACTCTTTGCCTACATTCGGTATTCCTGTTGCCTGAGAAATGGTTTCCGGTGTCAAGGTGAAATTTACACCAGCAAGAGTTACCTGACCATCATGAAAATGTAAAACAAATAACCGAGCCAACTCCTGATGATGCTGAATCCGAGCAATCATCTCACAGTACTGATAGCATGACTGCTCTCAAAAAAATGCCATGGCAAGTGGGCAGACCTGCAATTGGTTCAATGAGGTGGGCTCTTCTCTCACATGTTTGCCACCTTTACGAGGCCTTCTCGGTGCATGTAGCTCAGTGGTAGAATCACTGTCTTGTTCATATGATGAATCAGTATCAGTCTCCATGGTGTTGCAAGGTATATGTCAAGTGTATGTTTGGTTTGTTGAAAATGAGAAATTGGTGCCTTTGTTTCAATTGCCAAAATATGTGCCAAATTGAGAGGGACTGTGGTAAATAAGACAGTGGGAACAATGGACTGTAATCAAGTGAGATTTAAAATGCAAGGACAGT
The DNA here is from genome assembly GCA_034641835.2 of Pinus albicaulis. Taxonomy (NCBI): domain Eukaryota; kingdom Viridiplantae; phylum Streptophyta; class Pinopsida; order Pinales; family Pinaceae; genus Pinus; species Pinus albicaulis. The sequence continues at coordinate 412,642,762 of CM076571.1, forward strand.
CACTTGATTATGTTTGGGAATTTGGGATTTAGGAATTTTATAAGTGATATGAGAGAGGGAGAGTGATAGGGAATGGTAGGGTTTAGGGATAGGGAAAATAGGACTTGGGAATAAGTGATTTTGGGAATGTAAGTGAATAGGGGAATAGACTGTAGTAATGAAATAACAGTGAGGAAAGGGAACATGAGGTGGGAAATGAAAAGGGTTTGGCACCAAAGTTGTTTTTAAAACATCAATTTAAAACCCTAAGAAGCATATTTAACAAAATGATAGGGTTTATGTTTTCAACATTCAAACTCTTATATTCCACTTTCAAACCACACCAAACACCGTTTAATAGCAATTGCAAGAGCTCACAAACTTACTTGAATCATAAGAGGTTGAGTCGATTTGAAATTTGTGGAGCAGTGGTGAAATTTTTTACTTGTCAGCCCTGTGCGCCGGGCGCAAAACCCAGTGTGCCGCGACCCGTATGTGCGATGCGTACGTTATAATTTACACAGTGGAAAACGGTTGTATGCATCGCGACTTGCCAGTGTGCTGCGACCACCTCCCAATGTGTCGTGCAGCTGATTTCAACACATAGTCCGGCCTTACATGAATGCTTTCGCTCTTCCACACTTGACTTGGCTCTTTGATAATTTCTTGCGTGCAAATGAATTGTTTGGACACCAAAATATCTTATATGGCCATTAGACTTTAATTTTTTGATTTCAAATAACCCACTTTCTAATGTTTGACTTTGGCACTTTCACATTTTTAATGTAAACTCTGATTTTATTTCCACTTGATTTTTTGAGCTGAATGATGAAAATTTTTTCTATTTTTTGCAGGGATAACTGACATGGAATTTGGAAAAGATGACCAGGGCTGCGCCTAAAGAATTTCACAACTGAAAATTTTGAAAAATTCCATGGCATTGATTACAAAAGACGAAATTGACGATTTTTCTTCAAAATAGAGTTTTGAAGAAAAATCATGATCTAACATTATGACGATGAAATTTTTGAAATGAAAACTTATTTTGAACCTCCCCCATGTTCCTGCTGGCATTATTGGACACTTTGAAGACTAAATTTGTGAAACCCTAGACCTAATGAGACTGAAAACCCTAAAAAGACTCTTTGCCCACCAAAAGACCAAACATTGACTGTCATTGACTGGAAATGATTTTGATGAACTTTGATGAACAGACCTGAGCCAGCAGGTACAAGACATGAGGGATATGAATGAAAGACCCTTCCGTTAGATGATCCATGCTCCTAATGGAATGCAGCTGACTAGAATGAATGAGACACCTAAAATGAAATGCAACAAAAGATAATTTGATCTCTGACGGAGGGATGAAGAGACCGACTCTAACATTGGCTCCAATGGGGATGGTAGCTCCTTGGAGGTGCCAAGAACTACAGATTTCTGGGAGAGTAGACAGTGCCTTCGTCCATTGGGCTATGGAGTCCATAAATTCGAAAAATCAACAGAACACTCTTGACTGATTTATTGACTGAAAATTTGACTCGAAATGACTCAATTGTAAAACTGAAACGACTGAAAAATGTGACTCGACAAACTCAAACCAAAGCTGAAGTCAATCTTCGGAATTATAGCCTTCACTTCGGGCCCCAAACTGAAGAAAAGATCACAGCACACACTTGAAATGAAACTAAAATAAATGGTATGTACAACGACAATGTAAACAACATAAAACATCATAGAAATGATACCGCTTGAGCAGCCGACCATTGACCGGCCCTCCTAGAAATTATTCCCCATTCATCTCCTTCAGAAGAAAAGCATTCTGACCCCGATATGTAGCAATTTTAAAGGGTCCTTTCCAGAGATTTTCGAACTTACCGTGCTTACCTTTTTCCTCATTTCTTGCGTCCCATTTCAGCACCACTTCTTCCAATTGAAATTTTTCCGCCTTTGCTTTTCTGTCATAGATTTTCTTAATTCTCTCCTGCAGCTTGAATGTGTTTTGAAAAAATTCTTCCCTCGTCTGCTGCAAATGGATCATTTGATTTATTCTTCTCTTCATATGATCATCTTCACTGCCAGCTTCCTGTAGAAGTTTGACCACCGGAACTGCGAGAGAGGCAGGAAACACTGTATCAACTCCATAAACTAACTCAAAAGGGGACATACCAATGGATTTCTTCTGACTCACTCGATCTGACCAAAGTGAATTGACCAACTTCTTATGCCAACTTTTCTTGTTTATTTCCAGCAAATTTTTAATGATGTTGAACAAAGATTTGTTGGAAGACTCCGCCAATCCATTGCCTTGCGGATGATATGTGGTTGAGTGTCCCAAAATGATATTATACTTGTCACAAAACTCAATCATCCTTTTTGATTTGAAAGCTGCTGCGTTCTCAGTGATTATCTTATTCAGGCAACCAAAATGAGACAAAATGTTATTCTCAAGGAAAGAAAGTATTACCGAATCCGTAGCTTGCCTGGTGGGAATTGCTTCAATCCATTTCGTGAAATAATCTATCGCTGTTAGGATCCATTTGTGCTGACCTGAAGAAGCGGGATGAATTTCGCCAATGAAATCCAAACCCCACTGCTGAAAAGGAGCACTTACCTCAATGGGCTTAAGCAAAAAAGGCTGTAATTCCTGCCTCCCTTCAAAAATCTGACATTCATGACAGCTTTTGACAGTCTTATACACATCAACAAAAAGTGTCAGCCAATAATATCCCACTCTCAAAATCTTATTGGCCGTGGTTTTCCAGAAAAGGTGACCTCCGCAATCTCCCTTGTGAAAATCCTCCATAACCCGCTTTGCTTCTTCTTCCACCAAACAGTTTAACAAAACACCACCAGGATCTTTCCAATAGAGTGAGTTATTCAAAACAAAAAACTTATCAGCCTTCAATTTCAGAGTTCTACTTTTATTTCTAGCCATGCCGGGCGGTGGTGACAAATTTTGAAGCACATATACATATCTGAATACTAAGGAGAAAGCACAAAGATATCTGATACCTGAACTGATGAACTTTCCTCATTCTCCTCGGACATAGCAGCAATGAGATTGATATCCAAAGCATGTAAATTCGACTCAGCCATTAGCTTTGCCAGCCCTTGTCCTTTGATAAGCTTTGTAGGCTTTATCTCCACATCATACTCCAACAAGGCTGCAATCCATCTGCCCCGTCTCCCTTTTGGATCTGTTTGCACTAAAACATCCTTTACAGCAGCGTTAGGAACATAAGCAATAATATGAGAATGCAGAATATATACTCGAAAAATATTTCAACGCCTTCACAAGAGCAAGGGCTTGCTTTTCAATGATGTTATATTTCAATGCTGCATCTCTTATAGTACGACTGAAAAAAGCAATTGGTTTTTCGTGCCCATCTCTTTTCTGCATTAATACTGCTGCCAGAGTATGCTCCGAGGCAAATGAAAACAAAATAAAATCCTGAGTGTAATCCGGGCTTATCAAAACCGGAGCTAAAGAAAGAACCAACTTCACTAAATTGAAAGACTTTACAGCCTCCTCAGACCATTTCACTGTGCTATCCTTCTTAAGCATGTTTGTAATCTCTCTTAAATGTTCAGCAAGTTTAGGCACAAAGCGACGTAAAAAATTCATCTTAGCATTGAAAGACTGAATATCCTTCTTATTCCGGGGAAGATCGATTTGCTGAATTGCTTCAACTCGAGCTGGGTCAATACGGATGCCATCTTTTGAGATAATATGACCAAGAAGTTTTCCCTCATCCATGGAAAACAAAATCTTCTTCAGATTGAGTGACACACCATACTTTCTGCATCGCTGAAAAACAATTTTCAGATGGTAAAGGTGCTCTTCATCAGAATTGGAAAATACTGTCAAATCATCAAGATACACAACTAGGAAAACATCTTTCTCATTCGCAAATGCCATGTCCATTGCACACTGAAATGTCACACCAGCATTCTTCAAACCGAAAGGCATTTTAGCGTAATGGAAAGTTCCCCACGGAGTGGTGAACGCTGTTTTGTCTCTATCATCGTCATGGACCAAAATTTGGTTATACCCGGAATAACCATCGAGTAGTGACATACGAGATGCTCCAACTACTCGCTGCAATATGTGATTCATTTTGGGCAATGGATAATTGTCTTTCAAAGAAACCTTGTTCAGATTCCTAAAATCAATGCACAAACGAATCTCACCTGTCTTCTTACGTACGGGCACCAAATTGGAAATCCAATCTGAAAATATTATAGGAACAATGATACTAGCCTTGTATAATCGATTCACCTCTTTCTCAATTAAGGGTAGCAACTTCAGATTTATCCTTCTCAACTTCTGCCTGAAGGGCTTTTGATTTGGCTTGATAGGAATGGTGTGCTGAATTATATTGGTATCATACATCTTCAAATCTGAATAGTCCCAAGCAAATACATCAGCAAAAGAAGACAACAAACTAACATATTTTTCTTTTACCTCCGGTGGCAATTCTTTGGACAACTTCACAATCTTTGGATTCTCAGCTGATCCAATGTTCACGTCTTCAACTCCCTTTTCGGTTGGCCACAAGGTTGGTTTCCTAGCTACGTCATCTTGATCAAAAATCTCTTCTAAAGGTATCAAACCCTTAGGAATGAAATTATCCTTCAGCTGCAACACTTCCATCTGATTTATTTGCACATTAGCCTCACCATCATCATGTTCCATGTCAATTGAATTCTCTTTGAATTTGCCTTTGTTTTGCAGGAATTCATCAATCTCATCATCATCTTGGAATACTTGCCAATGCCTTTGGTTGTCCGGGACAGTTGGACGATGTTTCACGTGGATTTCGAACTTGTTACTTGAGTTCACTGGGATCTTCAAATTACTTTCTGCCTTAGCAAGAGCATCTGCAATACCATTCTGAATACAAGGGATACAAATCAAAGTATAGTCTGAAAACAACTTCAAGATATCAAGAACTGCATTTCGATAAGCCCGCATTCGAGGATGCTTAGCTTGAAATTCACCCTTCACTTGCTTAATTACCAACTCGGAGTCGCCATATACCGTAATCCTCTTAGCATTCAACTTTCTAAGTATTTTCAGACCAGCAATCAAAGCTTCATATTCTGCTTCATTATTCGAACAATCAAAAGCTAATTTGTAAGAACAAACCCTCACATTACTCGGTACCTTGTTTGGAGCAGAAAAAGGACTACGTACCCAAATACCAATTCTGGCACCATCACTTCCAACTACACCATCGAAATCCATAGTCCATAAACCATCTTCATCTTCTTCCAAGTGCTAAAATTGAGTTTGCTCTGTTATTTCTGCTTGCTGTCCGTCAACTTTCTGCTGCTGTTGGAAGGCTGATTGCTCAACGAAAGTCTCAAGTTCTTGCCTTTCTGTCATCAAAACTTCTCTAAAATTTTCTGTGATCTCCGGAATATCCTCTGCTTCAACTAACTAACTATCTACATCATTGAAACTATCTGAATACAAAACAAAAGACTCTAAATCTGTATGTACATAATTTATCGGATGATTTACCGGTTTCTCCTTGCTGGTGATCATATACTTCATTTTTTTCTCCCAATATAACCTTCTCATCTGACCGAACACATGAATGGTAGCACAGGAGAAATCAAGCTGTAATGTTCCCTTCAACTTCGCTCCCCAATATCTGGAAAGAAGCATACCAAATCTAGGAGGAATGTCAGCCACAACCACATCCATCAAAACATTCTTAGTTGGAATCTGATCTAAATTAACCACCAAATCTTTGATGAGCCCAATGCATCTTACTCTGCTGGAATCGAAAGAATAAAGATCATGATATTTCCTAGTGATGTCCGCTCCTAATTTCTCCATTATTTCCCTCGGCATGAGATTATGGGAAGCTCCAGAATCAAACTTGGCATTATGCAACACAAACTCATGCAATCTAAGACTAATATAAAAATGAGGCGCATCACTATCGGGAGACTCACCATCCAATGCTGGTCCAAATATCAACTCAGGTTGATCGTCTTCCACATTCACCATATCAGACATTGGATCGAAATTCAAAATTTTGGATACTTGACCCTTGTAGTTGCTATTTATCATCAACTCAGTCAAAGGAATGGAAACTTTTAACTTGGAAATCTCACTCTCTAAGTTAAAAGCTGAAATTTTTTCTACCTCTTTGGCTGGAGCATCCTTCCTTTCAGCTTTCTCCTTCGATACAATTGGCTGATTAGATATTTCATTTGCTGCTGGAGACTTGCTAGTAGTAGGATCAGCTACATATTTTCCCTTCTTCTGTGCAATGGGTGCATCATTCTTTGGTGCTGAAACTTCTTTTCTCTTTTGGATTGGGTTGATAGGCACATCTCTATTTCTAAGTGACTATTTTCACTGCTGGGCGGACAAAGCATTCATATAACCTCTTTGATACTCATCCGACTCTTCTTCAAGAGCCATATCATTTGCCAAGATAAAATCCTCATCCTTTTGTTCAGCTGAATTTTCTGCATATTCCTCATCCTCAGTGATAAATTTTGGCATATCATTAGGTGTAAAGAAGTTATTTTATTCTCCAATTACATTATCTTCATCATCTGATTCCGGGCCAACAAAAATCTGTTGTAAAGGAGGTTTTACCTGATGTTGTGCCGGCGGTTCTTGTGCTTGCTACTCTCGTTGTTTGATCCGAAATTGTGGTTGCTGCTGTCCACGGAAATTAGGATTTTTGATCTGCGGTTCAGGCTTATCAAGTGTCAGTATTTCAATCATGTTTTCCACCTTGCGAAGTACTTGATCTGATGTAAAATCTTCTTCCTTTATTGCGACCTTCTTTTCTGCTCTCAATCTAGCTCTCTTGTCATTCAAATTAGCTTCAACACTTACTGCAATTTTATGCATCTCCTCCAAAGTGGGCAGATCTCTTTCTCATAATGAATAGGCCATGTTCGGATCAAAACCATCCGGAAATTTAAGAAAATCTGACTTCCTAGATGGCCTTAAATCATCAAGAATTGCATTGTAAATCGCATTGAATCTGATGCAATAGTCTTGGACTGACTCACCTATGTTGCGTTTGATCTTGGTATATTCAGGAGTGATCTGAAGAGGATCTTTATTTACTTCCCACCAATCTAAAAATTGTCTCTGCAGCTCAGCCAATGTAGCAATACTTCTAGGTTGCAAAGCTCTGAACCATTTTCTCACTTCGCCTCCAAAAGTTTGCATGAACAATCTCATGGTCACATTTTCTTCATCAATTTCATGAAGATCAAAGAAGTCTGCCATTCTATCAATATGCTGCTGAGCAGGAACACTTTGAGGAGTGCCATAAAACAATGGGATCTTACTTTGATAATCAGCGGGCATAGCATCCAAGTTTTGAGGCAAGACAAGAGGTGCAAATCGAGCAGCCATTTCTCTTGGTGGATTTATAATCTGCCTTGGAGAAACAGGTGGAGTAGGAGCAGTAGATGTATGAGGTGTATGTGGTGTGGATGGAGGCGATACTACTGCAGATTGTTGATCAGAAGTAGATGGTTGCATGGGAATGATAGGAATGAAAGGAGGCTGGGTATGAACTTGTGAATCGGAAGTAACTGCTGATGGCCCAAGAGTTTCAGATGCGGATTCTATCAACTCAGGAATATTTGTTGCCACAATAGAATTTTGAATATTCAAGATGTAACTGTCAATGGATCTATTAGTCTGTTCAATTTCAAGATACTTGATAAACTCGAGATTTATGACAGTAGAACCAATAGCACTTTCAGACTTAGTTTCAAACAACGACAACTCAAATTGCTCGTCAAATTCAATATCTTCAAGGTATTCAAAGACAGCGGGACATGAATGAGATTTGAAAAGAGGAATCATGGGACTTTCTAGACGAAGGATTCTTGAAATCATATTGGGATTCTCATACACTGGAGGTGGATCGGGATCCGGATTTTCTCTAGTATGTCTTCTGGAAGCCAGTGTGTTGGATTAATTTCAAAATCAAAGGGACAAATCAAACTTGTTCAGCCTATCAAATTCTAGACTCATCACCCAAAAGTCCAGAACGATCTGATGTACTGGGGAAATTCACAAGTCAAGTGTCACGTTCACAAGCTAGACCAGAGATTGACTGAAGCAGCGTTTATCTACTTTCGCTGATGCAAAGCAAGAGCGTTTCGAAGGCTACCTGGCATAACTTCAGGCTCCGTCTGTAGCTTATAAAACAAATAAAACCAACAAGCAAACCATTTTCTTCCCCAGTATGGTCGCCACTATGTTATTGCCTAAATCTACCTCAGGCTGAAAGAAGGCAGAGTTCAGGGTAACATCAAACCACGCTCAGTCTGGTAGCTAGCCCTACCAGAACAGGAGAGGGCTCTCTCCGGGTCAATCTCAGCAAAAATAGTCAATAGGGCTTGAGATGACTTGAAATAAAAGCTAATTTTAGGCTAGGTATATAAGTAAAGGAGTTTGACTTTGATTTTGGGGGTTTTTGTTGGATCAAAGGGAAAGGCAGTTTTGGGTGTGAGGATAAGGCCTAGTTTTTGCAGAGTTCTGATTGGGGCAAGGAAGGCAATTGTTTTGATACTTTAGATTGAGTGAATGGATGGATCATATTGGTGAGGAGCTGAAGAGGGCAAGAGGGTCTCAAGAGTCCTCCTCAAACAAATGAAAACATGAAAAATTAAACAAAACTAAAGGCAGAGCAGAGCAATCCAATGAATTCCACCTTTAACACTCATTTGTTTAATCTAAGAAGAAAGGAGAAGTGAAATGATACACATAAAAATCAGTGAACTTAAAATTACATAGAGAAAAACACCATCAAAACACAAAGCCACATGGATCCCAAAGAGTGCTGCAAACCATGAAAATTACTGAGAAAATACAAGATATAGATAAGCCTAACTCATTCCCATGCCTCTAGGGGTCGAGCTCATCATTCTAGGAGCTATTTCAACCATATCTAAACTAGGAACTAGAAAATAGGCAATGAAACAACTTGCCTCTATATGCTAGGAAACTGATCCATTCACTTACATTTCACCTTTTGGTGAATGAATCTACTAGAATGAGTAAAAATGTGCCAAAATTACATCATGGTCATGAAATTACATCAAGGTACATAAAGAGTTACATGAAAAAAGTGAAACTGGCCAAAAATAGGCAAAATTCTGAGCTGCTGAGTGAAAAATAGGCCAAATTCCTGTATGCACCGCGCTTGGAATCTCTATGTGTAGCACAAGTTTAGAGCTGATTTTGAGACCCTTCCCGAAGTCCAAATTGAGCGCAGGATAGCTCGTTGGAAATCCCTGTCTGTCTAATTTCCAAACCAAGTGGAATTTCTGGATTTGGTTGCCATTTTCCCCTCCAAAATTTCAATCTCCCAACATTGCTTCCTGTGTGTGCAAAAAGTGGCAGAAAGGCCATTTTTAGGGTGTTTTTAACCCTTTAGGCAACCCAGAACTTGATGAAATCCTTAGGTAATCCATGAGCATGCATAAATTTTGATAAAAAATCTAGAAATGCAAAGTTTTCCCCCTGAAGAGCTGCCAATTATAAGCGCACGCCAAGTGGCGCTACGCGTCGGGCAGAAAAACCTGTTTTGTGACCAAAAAATTCAAAATTGACAAAATTTTTCCCAAATTTCTTGAAATTTGGGCTGAAGGTCCCTAATCAAGTGATATGCTCAGCCAAATAAGCTTCGGCCAAAATTTGGAGCCTATCATGCCTTTTGCAACGCTTCAGTGCCCTCCTTAGCCTTGCCTTCAGTATTTTGATCCTCGCTTTGCAAACATGATTGCTCGCCCAATAGTGGTTCTTCATGTGCCTAAGTATGTTATTCTCCTTGTTTTCCTTCTCCAACAGCTTCTCAAGATGAATGTTGACCCTCTCAATCCAAGTCTCTCTATCGGCCTCAATCTCCCGCTCAATAGGTGTCATCTCGGATGGGCTTCTTCGGGCAGCTTGCCGGTTCTCACAGATGTTTTGCAACTCCATGATCGTCTGCTAATTCTCCAACTATTTTTTTCACTGCTCCAGATATTTTATGGTCCACTGAGCTCTTTGCAACTTGTCGTTCAATGTGTCGATCTCAACTTTCTGCTCCTGAATGATCTCTCTCAGTTTTGAGCTTGGAGATCTCAAATCCTCATCAATCAATATGAAATCAGTATCATGGCCTCCTGAAGGGCCCTCATCCTGCATGGGCCTCTTACCTCTTTCTTGTACCTTTACCTGTGATGCCGATGATGACAACGAGACCCCTTCCACCCCGGGTGGAGATAGTACTCGTCGGGCTACTGCAAATAATACTCTCGTGCCTCTTTGATAAGTGACATACACTGGCACACTGATAGGCTCTGTCTCGTGACTTTCAAACTGATGTGAAGGTTCACCTGGCTCATGAACGATCTCCGGAGGAGGCTGAGGGGCTGTGAAGAAGTCACGGGAAATGAAATCTTCCCATGCAATGCCCTGCAATCCAAGCTGATGTACAACAATGATTTTGTTGAGTGCATAATGATAAATACTATTGTACTGCCACTCGGGAGTCTTCTTCTGCACAAGAGTAGTCATCCTCTCGATGTTGCGGCATATAAAATACGGTATGTTCATCATCATAACTCTCGTGAAATGCATCAATAACCTGATGTGGTAGGCATAGAGGCCTGAGAATCGGCCCTCACAACTGAAGTATCGGATAAAGAGTCTCATCAAAGGTGCATAGGATTCCTTCGAGAACCGGAATGGGAATACCCTGCTGAGCTGTCTCACATAGCTAGGCATGATGTAAGGCTCATAATGCACTCTGTCCACCTATTGTCTTTTGTTCCACTCTTTGCCTACATTCGGTATTCCTGTTGCTTGAGAAATGGTTTCCGGTGTCAAGGTGAAATTTACACCAGCAAGAGTTACCTGACCATCATGCAAATTTAAAACAAATAACCGAGCCAACTCCTGATGATGCTGAATCCGAGCAATCATCTCACAGTACTGATAGCATGACTACTCTCGAAAACATGCCATGGCAAGTGGGTAGGCCTGCAATTGGGTTAATGAGGTGGGCTCTTCTCTCGCATGTTTGCCACCTTTACGAGGCCTTCTCGGTGCATGTAGCTCAGTGGTAGAATCATTGTCTTGTTCATATGATGAATTAGTATCGGTCTCCATGGTGTTGCAAGGTATATGTAAAGTGTATGTTTGGTTTGTTGAAAATGAGAAATTGGTGCCTTTGTTTCAATTGGCAAAATATGTGCCAAATTGAGAGGGACTGTGGTAAATAAGACAGTGGGAACAATGGACTGTAATCAAGTGAGATTTAAAATGCAAGGACAGTCACTTGATTATGTTTTGGAATTTGGGATTTAGGAATTTTATAAGTGATATGAGAGACGAAGAGTGATAGGGAATGGTAGGGTTTAGGGATAGGGAAAATAGGACTTGGGAATAAGTGATTTTGGGAATGTAAGTGAATAGGGGAATATACTGTAGTAATGAAATAATAGTGAGGAAAGGGAACATGAGGTGGGAAATGAAAAGGGTTTGGCACCAAAGTTTTTTTTTAAACACCAATTTAAAACCCTAAGAAGTAGCTTTAACAAAATGATAGGGTTTATTTTTTCAACATTCAAACTCTTATATTCCACTTTCAAACCACACCAAACACCATTTAATAGCAATTGCAAGAGCTCACAAACTTACTTGAATCATAAGAGGTTGAGTCGATTTGAAATTTGTGGAGTAGTGGTGAAATTTTTTACTTGTCGGCCCTGTGCGCCGCGCGCACAACCCAATGCGCCACACACATTATAATTTACACAATGGAAAATGGTTGTATGCGTCGCGACTTGCCAGTGCACCGCGACCACCTCCCAACGCGTCGCACAGCTGATTTCAACACACAGTCCGACCTTACACGAATGATTTCGCTCTTCCACACTTGAATTGGATCCTTGATAATTTATTGCGTGCAAATGAATTGTTTGGACACAAAAATATATTATATGGCCATTAGAATTTAATTTTTTGATTTCAAATAACCCACTTTCTAATGTTTGGCTTTGGCACTTTCGCATTTTTAATGTAAACTCTGATTTTATTTCCACTTGATTTTTTGAGCTGAATGATGAAATTTTTGTCTATTTTTTGCAGGGATAGCTGACATGGAATTTGGAAAAGGCGACCAGGGCTGCGCCTGAAGAATTTCACAACTGAAAATTTTGAAAAATTACATGGCATTTATTACAAAAGACGAAATTGACGATTTTTCTTCAAAACAGAGTTTTGAAGAAGAATCATGATCTAACATTATGACGATGAAATTTTTGAAATGAAAACTTATTTTGAACCTCCCCCATGTGCCTACTGGCATTATTTGACACTTTGAAGACTAAATTTGCGAAACCCTAGACCTAATGAGACTGAAAACCCTAAAAAAACTCTTTGCCCACCAAAAGACCAAACGTTGACTGGAAATGATTTTGATGAACTTTGATGAACATACCTGAGCCAACAGGTACAAGACATGAGGGATATGAATGAAAGAACCTTCTGTCAGATGATCCATGCTCCTAATGGAATGCAGCTGACTAGACTGAATGAGACACCTAAAATTAAGTGCAACAAAAGATATTTTGATCTCTGACAAAGGGATGAAGAGACCGACTCTAACAAGGGGCATACCATTCAACAAGGACTCACTTAACCTATATTTTATGATGAAAACTAGATTTAATCAGTTGCGGAACTTACCCGAAAGTCCTACGTTTGATGTAGATCCTGCAGGGTGCAAACCCCCAGCAACTCCTTGTGCTTCGTAATCTAGAAATCAAGAAAGAATGAACACGAAACACTAGTTGTACATCATATATTGTTCCTAGATGTCAATGTAACTCATGTATAATATCATGTAAACAATACTGGATGTTCAATTAATGATCTTTACACATATATAAAGAGATATAAACACGTAAATTTTGGGAACAATATGGTTATTCTCATTATAAATGGCATATACAGTAATAGAAAGTGGAGAGATCACCTGAATCCTTCCACGGCCTTCGAGCAGATCGTCCTCTAGATCCATCTAACCCTTACCTCGCTAGGATTCTTCCAAGAGGTGTGCACACAAGATGTCATATAGGATGATGATCATCTCAAGGAAATGAGGGTTTCTTGAATATACCTAGGAAGTGAAGGAGGCACAGGAATATCAGACTTGAAATAGGGCTCCAACAGAGTATAATATCTGTAATTTTCTCTCTCCCTTAGGCCATACACATGAGGGGATTTTATACTCCCTCAAAGTAGTTTTAGCAGTTGGAAACAGTTCAGCCACAGGATGGGGTGGTTGAATTACGGGAATAACCATCACCCTGTCTCGAAAATAAGGAATTATATATATTTTTAATGATTTAAATGGCATATGCGGAAAAGTATGAACGAACTCATGTATATACGTGGAAAATTCTAGGCATAATCACGTATGGGATTTTAGACACTGTTTTTTATGAAGTTGTTCAAGTCTGGGGGGAAAGGGTGCCCAAGGCCAAAGAGACAATCATTATTCACATGAGGGTGAAAAATGATGCTATAATAGATGCCCCCTAATATATGAGGTCAGAAGGAGTACATGATGGCCGAAATATATTATGTTCCTAGAAAGAACCTTGCGAAGACAAGAGAGGACTTCACCAGATTTTAGCCTACCAAAAAACCAATGAAAGAAGTCAGAGAGTCAACTCATGTCTAAGGCAGGCATACCCATGCTCAGTGAAAGAAAAACATGTCTATAGATCCAAAATGTATACAAGTATATCTGAACTAGAAAGTACATAGTGAATCATCTGATCACTGCCCAGAAGTACAAGTTGAAAATCAAGTCCAAGTAACGAGTATCAGAAAACAGATGCACTAGTTCCTGGGATAGAAAAAATCCTATGCTCAATGCAAGGTGGTAGAAAATGGTAAGCGATACTCAAAGGAATGTTCCATCCATGGGTAATAAGGGTGTCAAGTCGCGATAACTAAGTGCTTTGCAATGGTTAACTTTGTACAGAGAGTCAAGGTAAAAATATGGCTTAAACATCAAGTCCAAATGATGCCGGCTAAAGGCCAAGATAAACAAGTAGTCAATATGCAATGCAGTGATGCAACTTAACAACACCAGGGAGCCTCTAAGGTAATAGCCAAAAAAATGATAATGAAGAAGAAGAAGAATGAGGCTTCAACATTTAAGTCATGGTGGGACTAAAGAGGACTCCCGAGCCTACATAAAGTGCAGCATGGGTGACAAGTGCTAGCGAGGAACTAACTAGGAAGCCCATGTAAAGGAAGGCTCTACCACCAAGTCATGATTAAATAATCGGCGAGTGAAATGGGTTAAGTACTCATGTCATGATGGGATCGACCCTATGGAAAGTGATCAAAATGGAGGCTAGAATGCAGAATGCAACAGAAAGTGGATTTCCTAACCTATATGCCAGTTAAGATCATATACTTTCCATGACAGGTCAGCGGTCACGGATTCGAAAACCAGAAAAATCTCAAAGTCAACAAAATGTACCTGAAAATATACCTGTTAGTATGAATTCTTCGTCGAAGTGTACGAAAAAGAACCACTTTAGCTACGCATAACTAATAGCCCTAACAACAATAGAGGCTGCCAAACATCTTCAGATCTGCGATTAGTAGTTAAAATGCTGCAACAAACGGATCTATAAATGGAAAGACATTAAGCAGTAAAGTAAAGAGTTTGCTCCATGCATCCAACAGACAAGACAAGAACACGATTTTTGAATGAATTTTTATATTACAGGGCACCTGGGAGGAAAACAAGAAGGTGTATCGAGATCTCCTCAATGGGATGGGTTCTTTGTAGTCCTCAGCACTTCAGATCTAAGCTTTCTCTCTCTTGTAGATGTAGAAAACCCAATGCAGAAAGTAGAGCTCAATGGGAGCAAATGATAGAAATGAGACCAAGTGTATAGATCCAGAGTGATCTAGTAGGCAACAAAAGGTGAAGAATGATGGGGAAAACCCTCCTATTTATAACAAAATATTGGGTCATTCTAGATCTCGGTGCATGATTAAAATAATGTTAATCAAATCTAGATCCACCTCTACAGAATATTTTATTATTATTTGTTGGAGGGAAAGGGTGTTTGACTTGGGTCAAATCCCTTGATTAGTGAAGAATAAATAAATAAATGATTTATTTATCTTTTTAAGGAAGTGTTTGGGATATAATCAAATAAATAATGATTTATTTAATTAATGGTGGTTGATTTGGTCATATTTAACAAGGAATATTATCTAAATAAGATTTAAATAATTATTCCTATAAAATAATAAGATAACTATGGGTTTATCTCATTAATTTCTTTGTTTTTGGGTTAAACATGACTGGGAATAATAAGTAAATTATGGTTTAATTAATTATTCCTTGGGGAAAATCAAACAAATATGGGTTTGTTTAATATTCCCTTTTGGGGTTTCCTAATTAACATAGTGAAAGCGGTTTTACTTGGGGTAAAACTGGTCTTACATGGTGTACTTGGGTCCATCTAATGATGAAAGGTTAGATGACCAAAAAATGGTGTAACAGATTGCCCCCCAGCGTGCGAGTGTCGGGAGCAAATCGTATGACCGAAGTACGTTGTAAGAACACAATCACTAGACAACAAAAAGGGATGTCGGAGAGAGAAATGTGAGGTAGATAGTGTGCTGAAGGACTAGACCCCGAGGAGACGAGACTCGCAGGTGCAACAAGTCTCTTTTTATGAGAGGGTACCTGTGCTGAAGGCGGTGGGGGAGGCATACCTATGCCCGCCGAGACAAAGTACAAAATAATAGTGTGTCCAGTAAACAAGGGACCGAACCATAAAGTACAGCTGGCATAATCAGGAGCCAGATAAGAATACAATGAAGAGTCTCACATACATGCTGTGCCTGGGATAACAGCCAGGACTAGTACAATAATATCTGAGTACATGAGATAAATACAACCCAAATTCCCCCTGTAAATGGGGAAGGGCTCACAAAATCTGACTGATACATGCAAATCATCGAGGTGCTGCAAGTGGCTAAGGCCAACATCATCAAAATCTGGAGCGGCATCAAAGGCTGCAATGAAGAGGTCATCCGGGCATGTGGGGGGCTACCTGCAGGGCCACCCCCTCATGAGGGTTGGGACATCTCGCACACGCCCGGGAATCATCAAGAGCTGCTGCTGGGTCACTGGACTGTCCAGTATACGAATCTCGATCATGCTGAAAGGAGCTGGAGAAGCAATCAAGTCAAAGGGAAGTGAGAGATCCCCCGGCCTGATCCGAGGCACCGAACAAGAGTGGAAGCTGGAACCAAGGTACACCGCCCTCTAGACCTTGCTTCTGGAATAAATGTGCTGATGTCGACAGAAGGAGGTCCACTGTAGGTGAGGCAATGAGATATCCTCAACTACGGCACGAGAGAAGAACAATAGAGCGACGGACAGACTGACACTAAGGATGATAGTGGAAATGGGGAGGATGGAGTGGCGAATGGATGACTTCCCTTGTTAGAGCATAAAGGGCATGAATGACATGGCAGTGACTGACACAATATCGGAAGGGACAGGGGACAGTGGGGCTGAAGGTCATAATGTGCGACGCAAGAGAGGGACCAAGCAATGAAGGATGGAGAGCTATGATGGGGTAATAAAGGGATATGGGATAGACTCCATGGATGCAAGGATGACTCAACTTGGATGCTCTAAACAAGGGTGACTCGCTGGTGCTGCCACACAGTAAAGGCCCCAATGGGGGACCATGAAAGCATGAGTTGCAGGTGGGAACTCATGACGAAAGTCGACACGAACATGGACGAGTAAGGGGGGCGGTATGGTGCCCCCAGTACAAGTGTTGTAGGTGAGGAAATTCGATTTTGAATGGAGGTGATGTAACGGCGTGTGGACGAAAATGGGTCCTGGTGCAGTAGGAAAAAATGAAGCAACAGAGGCTGGCTATCTAAAAGAAAATAAAATATACATTTCCGAGGGGAAATGCTAAGGGTAATATTTCTTAAGATAGAGTGCATTGCGAGGGTTAGGAAAGGGATGACCTTCAAAATCCTCTAAAAGGTATGCCCCTTTGCCCAGATCCTTACTAATGATGTAAGGGCCTATCCATAATGAGTCAAACTTCCCATGACCCAGGACATCATGGGCCTGGTCATAGACTAGAACAAGGTCGCCTTCGTGAAAAGTGCGAGGCTGGACTTTTCGGTCATACTGAGCTTTGGTGCATTTTTTGGCCGCTTCCATGGTTTGTAAGGCAATACGGCGGTCTTCGGAGGCACGCTCAAGCATGATAAGTCGTTGTTCTAGCGGTTGGGTGTCAGGGAGAAGTTCAACGGCTAGTTGCAGAGAAGGAATTTCACACTCGATCGGTAAAACTGCCTCCTCTCCAAAAACGAGGTGGAAAGGGGTGAACCCGGTGGCGGTTTTAACAGAGGTTCGATAGGCCCATAAGGCAGGAAAGAGCATGAGATGCCAGCTGGTTTTGTGCTTATTCACTGTTCGTTGAAGCATGGTCTTGAGGGTTTTGTTGACTGCTTCAACTTGGCCATTACCTTGGGGGTAATAGGAGGAGGAATATTGGTGCTCAAAACCCAACAGTGAGGATAGCTCACGCCATATCTCATCTTCAAAATGTCTGCCGTGATCAGAGACCAGTTGCTTGGGAACCCCGAAGCGAGCTATAACATGGTTAAAGAAAAAGAGGGCCGCGGTAGCTGCCGTGTTGTTGAACGTTGGCATGGCCTCGACCCATTTGGTGAAATAGTCGACCGCCACGATGATATACTTGTGGCTACCAGAGGATGGCGGGCGACACTCCATAAAGTCGATGGCCCATTTACAGAAGGGACCAGTGGAGACGACCGGATGGAGGGGAGCCGGTGGAGCTCTCGCCTTAGGGGCGAAATGTTGGCAATTGGGACAGTGTTTGACTGCCTCGATGCAATCACTGAAGAGGGAAGGCCAAAAATACCCGGCGCGCATTATTTTTTGGGCAGTAGCGAGACCGGAGAGGTGGCCACCGCAAGCGCCGCTATGGCAGGCATTAAGGACCTGTTCAGCTTCATCGTGTGTGAGGCAACGACGAAGGACCGTATCAACCCCGCGACGATAGAGGTCGTCACCGATAAGAAGGTATCGTGGGGCTTGGTGTCGGATACATCGACGAGCCTCACGGTCAAGGTGGAGGGCGAAATTTTGGGTTCGCAAATAAGTAAGAATATCGCCATACCACGGGTCATCGGAAGTAATGGAAAACAGGTGTTCGTCAGGGAAATCGTCATTAACGGGAGGGTCTCGCGATCCGGTAGGTAATTCAGAAATGAGCTCAGCGAGGGCTAAGCCTTTCTTACTTTTTGGGGTGACAAATTCAAGGTCGAATTCCTGAAGGATAACGACCCAACGGGCGTACTTCCCAGTAAGTATACGACGACTCAATAGGAAGGCCATAGGGTTGGAATTTGTCACAACCTTGGTGGAGCGCAGGAGGATATAATGACGAAGTTTTTGGACTGAGAACACGACGGCCAGCGCTAATTTCTCGTCATAGGAGTATGAGACAGGGGGTCCCACAAGGTTCTTACTGACATAGTAGATCACATGCTCGATGCCATGGTCATCCTCTTGGATAAGGACTCCAGCGACCGAATAGGTGGAAGCGGAAATATATAGGATGAAGTCCCGATTAAAGTCGAGAGGGCGAATTAAGGGAGCAGATGTGAGAGCCTGCTTGAGGGCATCGAAAGACTCGTGAGCATGGGTATCCCAAACAAATGGGATGTGAGAGCGTAGGAGTCGAAGGAACCCGTGTGCGGTGGTGGCATAGTCAGGGACGAACCGACGAAGAAAATTAGCTTTGCCTTGGAGGCTTTGGAGCTGGCGGAGGGTACGCGGAATGGGGAGTTCAAGAATGGCTTGAAATTTCAAAGGGTCAAGAGTGATACCGTCCTTAGACACGATGAAGCCTAGGAGACGGCCGGCAGGAACGCAAAAGACGCATTTCAACGGGTTAAGGCGGATATTATACTTGCGACATCGGAGAAAAATGGTGCGCAGATCGTGTATGTGTTGCGCCCGATGCTTAGAACGTGCCGTGAGGTCATCTAAATAGGCAAGGATAATATGAGCTAAGTCGTGGAAGCAATAAGACATGGCCCGTTGAAAGGTGGCGCCGGCGTTTTTTAGGCCGAAAGGCATGACCCGGTAAGCAAAAGTTCCCCACGGACTAATGAACGCGGTTTTTAGTTGATCAGCAGGACGGATAGCAATTTGGTTGTATCCTGAGAAACCATCCATGAAGGATAGGACCTCATGCCCCGCACACTCGTCAATGATTTGGTCGATGAACGGTGTGGGGAAGTTGTCTTTGGGACAAGCTTTGTTCAAGTCGCGAAAGTCCGTGCAGACACGAATGGTGCCTTGTTTCTTGAGAATAGGAATGGGGTTAGAAACCCAAGTGGTGTATTCAATGGGGTAAATGAAACCAGCCTGCTTGAGCTTATCGATTTCGGCTTTAATAGCGTCACGTCGGGAAGGATGAATGGGTCTCATCTTTTGTCGGACTGGTTTGGCGTCAGGCCAGGTGTCGATATGATGCTCGACAATGGCAGGATCGAGTCCGGGCATTTCAGAATAGGACCAGGCGAAGATATCGCGGAATTCTTTGAAAAGCTTGGTGTAAGTTTCAATTTCTTCCGGGGTGCATTGGGCACCCAAGGTGATGTATTCTTCGATTCCTCGGTTGACCGAAATGTCAATTTTGATGGTAGACGAGATATTGGCCATGTTTCCTTCTTCGAAAGCATCAGGTGCAGGGATGGGGTTTTTGAACCAATCGACTGCATGAGGAATGAAGTCTTTGGTTTCCACAGTGTATTGGTCATGGGACTGCTGTGGGAGGAAATATGCGCGATGGTGCATATCATCCCAGGGAAAGTCGGGGTTGGTCATGGCTTCCATGATGTCTTCATCAGATTGGAAGATGGGAAGACTGGAGGAAGACGGTTCATCATGAGGAGAAGGGCTCAGATGGGCGATATCAACAGATCCAAGGTCGGCTGAGAAGCTGAGGGGATCAGTAGGTTGAGTGGCTGGTGACTTATCTCTCAAGGATGATGACAGGTACAAAATGGTGGCTGAGGGCTCCGTTGGCTTAAAAGCGGGAGGCGGAATGTGAATGTCCTCTGGTCCGATCGAAGCGGCCTTAAATTGGTGGTACATGTCCAAGGAGGAACGGTACTCGTCAAGGCGGGGACAGAGGTGGGTGTAATGGCCGTGAAAATCGCACAAGGCACAAGGGTGGTTTGTGCGCAAGTGTTTGAGTTTTGGGAGGGAGTCGGGGATAGTGACATGGACTTCTGGGATATCAGAGTCGGGGAATGTCTCGTTGACCAGAAGCTTGAGGTGTGGCAATTCAGGACACATGTGAGTGGTGTGACCGACGACATCACACAAAGCGCATCGAATGGCGGGCTTTGGTGGTCGTGGGGGGGTAAGGGTTGTCGGGGCGGCCTGGTCTTGATGGGTTGCCCCCTTTCGGGCTTTGCCTTTCTTCCCGGGAGCCGTCACAACAGGAGAAGGGTTCTGTGGAGGTGCTGGGGGCACAGTGGCGATGGAGGAAGCGAGGGGGACCGGTTGAACCGGTGTCAAAGCCATATAAGGTTTGGGGTGACCAGGGGGGGTGGCGGCTGGGGGGTCAAGGTACCAAACCGGAATGCCCAAGGTCAAGTTAGGGAGAGAGAGGGTGGCCATGACGGGGACAGAATATACTCCGGGAGGGGGAGCCAAGAAGGGGATCTGTCCAGCAGGGAAATGACCAGGAGGTACGGCTCCGAGATGGTTAAGGCCAGGGGGAACCGAGCCGGGAGGATAAAGAGGTTCGGGGATACCAGCTGTAGGAGGAGGGCCAGAAGGAGGAGGTCCGGCTGGCTGAGATGAATGGCTAGGAGCGGGTTGCGGAGGGCGGGGGGGAGGTTGCTGACTAGCCGAGGCAGGCCGTTTATGGGCAGCCTGAGACGATTGCATCATGCAAACATTCGAGAAGCTGGGATCAGTAACAGGAGGGGGGGGAAGATGAGGGAAAGTACCAAGCAGGGTGGAATCTTTATAGACGCCGGGGGAGACACTGGTCAAAGAATCGACGGTTTGCTTGTTGGCTACAGAAGAGATGGTCGTCTCGGAGGAGGTCTGAGACGGCGGCTCATGATAAGATAGCTGGTCGATGGTGACTATCTTCCCATTATGTGGAAAAGACATCTTGCGGAAAACCGCGGATGGGACAACAGACATGGCATAGGTGTAGCTTCGCCCCAATAGAATGTTGTAGTCTAGAGGGGCGTCAATGACTTCGACATCAACGCAAACGGTCTTACCGGCGAGGGTGATGGGACAGTTACGAAACAGGCCAATGGGCTGGGAGGCATGACCGTCCCATGCTCGAAGGGTGATCGTGGAAGGGGCTAGCTCAGGGGATCCGAGTTGCTTCCAAACCGAAGCGGACATCACGCAGGTGGATGCCCCCTCATCAATTATACACCGGGAAACGTTGGCGTTCCGGATTTTGACTGGGATTTGGAAGGCGACGGAAGGGGGAAGAGGAGGGTGGTCCGATTGAGTGGCGTCGAAAATAATCATTTGGTTATCAGCAGGATCTACAGCGCCCACGGCAGATAGTAGAGCCTTCTTTTGGGAAGGGCACGACTGGAGGAGTTCCAGTGTGGAAATGGCAGCAGGGGATTGCGCCAAATCATCTATGATACTATATGACTGAGCGGCTCGACCGGAAGCAGCATTTCGGCGTAATGGGCCCTTTGGAATCTTTGGATAAACCTCAACTTTGGGTTGAGGGATGTGTAAAGGGCCACTGGATGTCGAAAGAGGCTCTGTAGAACCTGAAGAGGGAGGCTCGGGAGCAGACTGAGCAGGAGGCTTGGGGTACTGGCGAGACCGAGTTTGAAGGTGAAGGTCGACGAATGGGGAAGGATCGGAGTGCATCATAAGGATCTGGTAATCAGAGGAACCAGAAATGGAAGGGGGGGCGGCTACCTGGCTGTCGGGCAGTTGGGTAGCCACGAATCCCTGTTGAGGGAAAGGATCAGTGAACACAGCTGGCTGGGTAGTGGCCACATTAGGAGGAGCATGAGGGGAGGTGTGTTGTCCGCGCAATGTGGCTTGAGACTCCCACATCTGCCGCATCTGGGGTAAGAGAGGACAATCGTGAGTGTAATGACCATAAACACCGCAGCACGAACAGGGATTATTTGTGCGAAGCGGCCTGTCCGGCTTGGGCGGAAGGCCCTGTTGCTGGTTGCTAGTGTTAGGGTCCACCCCAGAATTGGGTCCTCGGTTACTAGGGGCAGATTTGTTCTGGTTGCCTCTCCGCCTTCTTTGAGAAGAAGGGGGATTAATCGCGCCCTGCTGTGCAAATACTTGCCCTGGAGGGGGTTGTAAGTGCTGTTGCGGGTGGTGAGGAGGCAAGGGAGGCGGAAGCGCATATGCTGGAGGAGCTGGCGCACCAGGCTGTGGATAAAGGTAAGGGTTGGGTTGGGCGACATTGAGGTAAGCAGGAGGTTGGGAAAAAGGAGGAGGCATGCCGTATCCTGGATACATGTTGCCGGGAGGGGGAAGAGTGCTTGAGGTGCTGGCCCCTCCCTGAGGGAGACCATAGCTCATAGGAGGGTGAGAAGATGGGTGGGAAAGAGATCCAACAATACCGTCGGCGGAATGAGATGCCCCCGGGGCGTTAGCGCCACCGGGCCTGGGGATGTCAGGAAGAACGGTATAAACATAACCAGATTGAGCGTAGATCAGGTCATATTTTAAAGCTATTTGGAGTGCGGCTTCTTCAGATTGAGGAAAGTGAGAGGCGACATCTTTGCCGATGGGAGACGGGAGGGTGCGAAGGAACCAGTCCATGTAAACCCGATCTTCAAAGGGAGGGGCTCGACATAAGCTCCGTCTTCATCGCCATTCCTGAACATGGGCAGAAAGGCGTGTGGAAGAGGATTGCTTAAATGAAGTCAAGAGCTCCGTGCCAGTGTCGTATCGGAGAGGGAGCTGGAAGTACGACAAAAAGGCTTGGGCAAGAGTCTCGAACGTGGTATGTGAAGAAGTGGCCTGTTCGACATACCATTTAGAAGCTTCGCCGGTAAGCGTGCGTTGGAACAAACGAAGACGGATGGAGTCATCGGTAATGGAATTGGAGGAACACCACATGTGGAAAGACCGGACGTGATTGGTTTGATCTTCTCCATTAAGGCCCTCGAACTTAGGGATATCAGAGGGCAGCTTGGTGGGCATAGTGGGCCAGGTAGCATTGTGGTGAATGGGATCATTAATCAACTAATGGAAATCGGGGAGGCTGAGGCCTGCAATATACGGCAGCACGGGGGTGGCCGGGGTAGTGGTTGTGACGGTTCCGCTAGAAGTAGGGTCGGCATTGGGGCCGGGAGAACCGCTAGCGTTAGGCCCTGGACCAGACATGGTGGAGGGGGCAGGAGAACCGGAAGGGGAAGGAGGACCCGAGGAATCAGGGGAGGAGTCGGAGTGCGGACTCGAAGGTGGACTGGCTCGACAACGGCGGTGCGGAGCAGGTCGATCAACCGGAAACTGAGGGTGAAGGCCAAGAAGTCTCCGGGAACGGCGCCTTGGGGGCGCAATGATGACAGGAAGAAGGAAACCGACAAGGGAAGAAAGGGACAGAATCAAGGAAGGTCAAGGGCAGATAAGGTGCAGTGACAATTGATTTTAGAGTCTTTGCCAGGCGGTGTTAACCAGGCGCTTCTTCACTTAGGGTCAGTGTGTGGCGTGCGTTAATTTTAATTTTTAAACCCTTTCCGTTGTTGAAAGCAAGAAAAAGTGTGTTGCGTAGCTGAAAATAAACCTACAGAGAACAGAATAGAATGCTGAAATAACAGAAAAATAACAGCTACGTATGCATCTATCTAACCCAAGAAGGTGGGTCTCTCACAACTATGCTGAAAAGAAAGGGAAAAACTATGTAAAACACACACAAAGGAAGCTCAACAGATCTAGGGTCAAAAGGGACAGAGATCTGGAGGATAAAGCTGTAGACAAGGGGTGCAGATCACAGCCAAGAGACAGAGGCAAGGTGGCTGGAAAAAGGAAATCAGCAAAGAACCGGGGGGGCAAGGCGGAGGCCTTCAGAGGAGGCCCAAACAAAACAACAAGAGGTGATTTGAAAGGAAAAGAGGCTGATTTCAATGGATCTGAAAGGGAGGTAACAGATCTGGAAAAGAGGGGGCTGAAGCTCTGAAACCGACGGCTGAAACAGCTAAAACTCTTCCACAAAACGTGGAGGGTACTAAAGCCCTAAGGGGCTGGGTTCCCACTTAGATGAGTAAAAACAGATCAGATCTTGGTCAAGGCGGGCTGAGACAGAGGCTGGAAGACCCTGACAGAAGTTGCAGCAAAACCCAGAAAAATTGCAGAAAAAATGCTGGAAAAAAGGCAGGTCGCAGTTTCTGACCTGATCTGAGTGCAGGTCGCAGAAAACAGGCTGAAAAGTGCGACCTGGAGGTCCAGGTCACAGGTTTAGGGCCAAAAAGTGCGACCCCCTGTTCTGGTTGTCTCGGCGGCAGATTTTCAGAAAAGTTGCCGTCTCAGTTGCGGCTGGTGTCGCTTACCTGCGCAATAGGGCCAGAAACACACGTAAGTTAGAAATTTTAAGTTTTTAGGGTTTTATGTGAGAAAAATGACATAAAAAGAGGAAAACTAAGCAGCTGAAAAGAAGCCCTAGGGCCTGAAGTAGCTGGATATGCAGGAATATGAAAAACGACAACGGTCGTAATTTAAAACCCGTGTGGAGTCGCCATTTGTTAGTATGAATTCTTCGTCGAAGTGTACGAAAAAGAACCACTTTAGCTACGCATAACTAATAGCCCTAACAACAATAGAGGCTGCCAAACATCTTCAGATCCGCGATTAGTAGTTAAAATGCTGCAACAAACAGATCTATAAATGGAAAGACATTAAGCAGTAAAGTAAAGAGTTTGCTCCATGCATCCAACAGACAAGACAAGAACACGATTTTTGAATGAATTTATATATTACAGGGCACCTGGGAGGAAACAAGAAGGTGTATCCAGATCTCCTCAATGGGATGGGTTCTTTGTAGTCCTCAGCACTTCAGATCTAAGCTTTCTCTCTCTTGTAGATGTAGAAAACCCAATACAGAAAATAGAGCTCAATGGGAGCAAATGATAGAAATGAGACCAAGTGTATAGATCCAGAGTGATCTAGTAGGCAACAAAAGGTGAAGAATGATGGGGAAAACCCTCCTATTTATAACAAAATATTGGGTCATTCTAGATCTTGGTGCATGATTAAAATAATGTTAATCAAATCTAGATCCACCTCTACGTAATATTTTATTATTATTTGTTGGAGGGAAAGGGTGTTTGACTTGGGTCAAATCCCTTGATTAGTGAAGAATAAATAAATAAATGATTTATTTATCTTTTTAAGGAAGTGGTTGGGATATAATCAAATAAATAATGATTTATTTAATTAATGGTGTTTGATTTGGTCATATTTAACAAGGAATATTATCTAAATAAGATTTAAATAATTATTCCTAGAAAATAATAAGATAACTATGGGTTTATCTCATTAATTTCTTTGTTTTTGGGTTAAAAATGACTGGGAATAATAATTAAATTATGTTTTAATTAATTATTCCTTGGGGAAAATCAAACAAATATGGGTTTGTTTAATATTCCCTTTTGGGGTTTCCTAATTAACATAGTGAAAGCAGTTTTACTTGGGGTA
Organism: Pinus albicaulis; assembly: GCA_034641835.2. Taxonomy (NCBI): domain Eukaryota; kingdom Viridiplantae; phylum Streptophyta; class Pinopsida; order Pinales; family Pinaceae; genus Pinus; species Pinus albicaulis. The sequence goes on from CM076571.1 coordinate 412,668,567, forward strand.
AAACTGGTCTTACATGGTGTACTTGGGTCCATCTAATGATGAAAGGTTAGATGACCAAAAAATGGTGTAACAATACCTATCCAAACACTTCTAAGCAACAGGGTTATGCAGCTTAATACAGATTTTAAAAATAAGCATAATGAAATTTTGCAAAAAAATTTCAATTTCTGGGCATAAATACACATTTTACCTCATATTTGGTTCATTGTTATTTTGCTGAATTGAAAAAAAGAGCTATGGAGAAAAAAGCCTCTTTCCTCAAATCAGGAGCAATCAACCATCAAACTTTGTCAGATTAGTCAGGTAAGCCGTAAATTCATTATCGTTATTAATTTCATCCATTAATAGGTTAAAAATCTTGTTTTTTCACCGTAGAAAATATTTATTTTGATTTAAAATTCTGTGCATACGCGGGTTCATATGGACGAACCCGCATATGATACGCGACTGTCCACAAGGGAAGTCGCGTATGCGCAGACCGTGTTTGGAAAAAATGAACCTAATGAGAAATTAAATTATTTTTTCAGGATGACTATATCTTGGTGGGAACATGAGCACAGTGCCATTGACCAAGAAGTCATGGGGGATCAAAATTCGCTCAATATCCTCTGAAATTGTGGATTGCTCAAATTCTTCAAAATGCCAAATATGGAAAGTAACGTCCGGTTACTTGAAATTTTGGTGAATCATTGGGAACCACTGGAAGATTGCTTCATGATTGACCAAATACCCATACACATAGAGGTGGAAGACATTTACTTTATTACTGGACTCTCCGGAAGAGGAGACCCGATATATTTTCATGGCAAGCCTTTGGGAGGGCTTACAATGGATGATTATGTCCACATCTATTGTGTAGAGGGATCTCAAAAAGTAGGGACTCAAATTGCAATCAAAGATTTATCAGAGCTGCATATGAAAATTCTCCTTTTCACCATAGGCAGAGTGGCAGGATCTACTTCCTTGCACCAAGCGTTGAGTACACAGATGAGTATAGATGTGGAATTCTTAGTTCACCTCTTTGATTGGTGTAAAACTCTACTGACAAACATGAAAAAACAACTGTCCTCCATCTGGAAAAATAAAACAAATAATTTCGGGTATGGAACCATTTTGATGACATTATTCTTTGAGAATATTCCAGGGCTTCAACCCAAAGTGATCTCATCCATCAGCAGCCTTAGAGATCCAAGAATAGCTCAATGGGCTGATCTGATGAAGAGACTGGGGGGAAGTGAAGTTCCCTGAACTACATGGGATGATGAGTTCTTCCAATGGTGGGAAGAACAGATTATTTCAGTGGATGATTATCCCTATGCTGGGATGGATTTTCGTGGTGATCCATACCTAGTCCTTCCACCTCGTGCAGCATGGGGTGTAATTGGTAAGACTTCAATATTTTTTATTTTTTTTTAAATTTTTTCAATATATGTGAAAAATGAAAAAAAAAACATGTTTTTGATTGGATTCCGAATGACTTACAAACTTGTATGATGACCATGATACATATATGGGACCAGTTAGTCCTGAAGGATACCCAAGGCACAAACGTCGCAGAGGCGAAGCGGATGCTGAAGACCCTGGTAGAAATCTACATGCCGTTCAGAGAAACTTGGAGAGTTTAACTCGCCAAGTACCTATTTCTACAGTAGAAGACCTACCAGAGGCTATCCAGAGATGGGTATTTGGGGTACCACGAGACTGGGTGCGGTTGTTTCGTCGCATGCCTACTGCGATCGTGTTCTATAGGAACACGAATGTTGGGCAGGGACCATAGATTTTATCAAATGACTGTATTATATTTTTGATACTGAACATGATCGGGCATAAGCCCTAATTTTGCAGGACATATGGGTCCAAATTTTGTATAGTTTTTTGTACATTCTGATGATATATACATATATACAACAGTTTATGATGTGATGAAACAAATGTGTGAAAATGTATGATGATTTTGATTATTTTATTAAAGTATTGAATGATTAATATGCCAGTTAATTGCTTGATTAGCTAATGAGTCTACCATTTGATTTTTAGCTCGTGGAATATGAATAAATGTTATAAATTGAAATGATCTTTGTAATAAACGTACCCTCAAAAATAATCGAAACAAAAAGGGATTCTGGACCCGATATATATTGTTCAACTGTGACACCACTAGCTGGGAGTCCAAGAATACTACCAACGAATCAACACCTAAAGATATTGCTTATGAGAGTAGATAAATGACTGCAGTGTATTCTGCTACGTTATTGGAAGCAGGACCAATGCAGACCCCTCTTGAAACTAACAGCTGACCAGATGGATAATAAAGTACCCAAGCCACAGAAGCTAAGTTCCGGGTCTTTCTACTAGTACATCGGTGAAACCATAATGACTCATGATATCCAACACAACCTACCAAAGAAGATCAAAAAACATCACCATCACCTCATAGACCAAAAACTCAGATATGTACAAAAACAAAAACAAAAATATATACAAAAAGCAAGATGCCAGGCCGAGGCCTAGGCATAATACCTTTTCAGATAGAGCCCATTTCTGGGCTCTGCCAACTCATTTCCCTCAAAATCAACCAAGTTATATGCTCCTTTTTTGAGGACGTTTTTAACGATGAAGGGGCCATACCACATAGACTTGAATTACCTTCCCCCAGGGCATCCTTTTCCTAGGCATAAACCAGAACAAGGTCGCCTTCGGAGAAAACCATAGGTTTGACCACTTTATCATACTGAACTTGTACCCATTTCTTATGTGCCTCGTTCATCATGGCAGCATCTCGACGCTACTCATCAAGATGTTCTAGATGAAGGAGGCGTTCGTCAAGACTAGAAGTGTCAGGAAGAAGTTCTACAGCTAACTTAAGAGAAGGAATCTCACACTCTATGGGAAATATTGATTCCAAGACATAAGCTAGTTGAAATAGAGTAAAACCAGTTGCAGTTTTTACTGACATCCGATATGCCCAAAGCACAGGATACAACATGATATGCCAGTTAGATCTAGCTTTATCAATTGTCCGTTGAATAATGCTCTTCAAGGATTTGTTCACAGCTTCCACTTGTCCATTGGCCTGAGGATAATAAGGAGATGAATGATATTTCCGGAAACCTAATTTTAGAGCCAACTCAACCATCATGTTGTTTTGAAAATGACTGCCATGATCAGTGACAATCTCTTTAGGAATACCAAAATGAGCAATAACTTGATTGAAGAGAAAAAGAGCTACTGTCTCACCATCATTCCCAAAAGTAGGCATAACGTCGACCCACTTCGTGAAGTAGTCTACTGCTACAATAATGTACTTGTGACCTTTAGCCGAAGGCGGGTTACAAGTAGTATAATCAATACCCCACTTTGTAAAAGGATCGACAGTAACAACTGGGAAGAGTAGAGCTATATGAGCGCGCATCTTTCGAGTATACACTTGACACGGATGACACTATTTGATCGACTCTATACAATCTTTGAAAATTAAAGGCAAAAAGTATCCAGCACGCAAGATTTTTTGGGCTGTAGCAAGCCCAGATAAATGACCACCACAAGCTCCACTGTGGCAATCATTCAACACAACCTCAACCTCTTCTAGATTTAAGCATTGTCTTAGGATCGAATTGACCCCTCGACGGTATAAAGTATCCCCAATGATCAAGTAATTTTTAGCCAGGTGACACAGCTTACGGTGCTCATATTTCAAAAAATTTGAAGGAAACTTCACAGTTTCAAGATATACAATTAGGTCCCCATACCAAGGATCCTATGAAGAGATGAGAAAAAGATGCTCATCTGGGAAGGACTCATTATAAACTATCTCTTCTCCACAGGGCAACTCAGAAATTAATTCTGCGAAAACTAATGATTTATTGGACTTGGAAAACATAAACTCAAGATCAAATTCCTGCAAAATCACAATCCATCGATTGTATTTGCCCCCAATCACTCGCCTGCTGAGAACAAACTGAAATGGATTGACCACTACCAAAACATAAGATTTTCATAGGAGAATATAATGTCTGAGCCACTGTAAAACATGGACAGCTGCTAAAGCAAGATTTTCTATCAGAGAATACCGGATTTCAGGTCCTACCAAGCCTCGAATAAGGTAGTATATAACATGCTCTACAAGAGCATCATCCTTCTGAACTAGAACCATACCGATAGTAGATTCTACTGCTGTGAGATACAAAAGGAAATACCTGCTATAATCAGGTGGACGCAGTATAGGAGCAGAGGTAAATGCTTTTTTCAAAGCATCAAATGAGCGTTGAGCAAAGTCATCCCACAAAAATGGGACTCCCTTCTTTAATAATCTCATGAATCCTCTTGTATGTTCGGCATAATTTACGATAAATATTCGTAGAAAATTAGCTTTTCCTTGTAGACTTTGAAGTTGACGAATAGATGACGGGGGAGGCAACAAAAGTATTTCCTCAACCTTGAAGGGATCTACCTGAATCCCTTCCATAGACACAATAAACCCCAACAACCGACCGGATGTGATTGCGAAAACACACTTGTTCAGATTCAACCTGATTTTGTAAAAACGACATCTTTCAAATAATTGACGGAGGTGAGAAGGATGATCAATTCTCTTGCGAGAACGAGTAGCTAAATCATCCAAGTACACCTCGATAATATGTTTGATGTTGTGGAAGGCATATGACATGGCTCGCTGAAAAGTGGCTCCAACATTTTTAAGGCTGAGCGAAATTTTCTTGTAAGCAAAGATACCCCAGGGAAAAATAAAGGCAGTACTATGCCGATCTTTAGGACGGATAGTAATTTGATTATATCTAGAAAAACCGTCCATGAAGGAGAAAATCTCATTACCGGCACACTCATCAATAATATGATCTATGAATGGTGTGGGGTAATTATCTTTCGGACATGCTTTATTAAGGTCTCTGAAATCAATGCAAACACAAATTGTCCCTTGTTTCTTATCTACCATAACTGGATTCAAAACCCACTCAGTCAAAGAAATAGGGAAAATAAATCCTGCCTTGAGCAACTTCTCTACCTCAGCTTTGATAGCTGCAGCCTTCCTAGGGTTGACCAGACGAAGCTTTTTCCTCACCGGCTTCACATTTTCGTAGATCTTGATCTCATGCTGGACAATAGATGGATCTATACCAGGAATTTCTTCATAAGACCAAGCGAACACATCCCTAAACTCTTTAAAGAGATCGGTATAAATTTTAATCTCTTCAGGGGAATATTCAGCTCCGATGAAAACATTCTCGATAACGTTGGGATTCCTGGAGATGTTCATCGGGATCGTCCGAGAAATCATAGCCATTTTCCCTTCAAAAAATACCTATGCTGGGGCTAAAGGGTTCAGGATTGGGTGAACGGGGCCAGAAGACTGAAGACTTGGAAAAATTGACTCAACTTCGCTCAAGTCTAGTAGAAAGTAAGACTGATGATGCAAATCACCCCACGGTCTATCTATACTAGTCATAGCTTCCAGGATAGCCTCTTCAGATGGAAGAGTGGTATCTAGGCAATCCTGGGTGGAAGAAGAACTAAGTGTCCAAGCCGAGGCCACATCTCCATCCAATTCCTCTGGTAAAAGAGAAACTGGAATGGATTCTGTAGAGTCAACAATAGATCTAAAAGCAATCTTAGCTGCAGACATCGGAAATTCCATTCCACCCACTTGACCTTCCACTAATGTGGAGGTAGGGGAAGGTAAGGTCCAAGGGTCTGAAAAATAATGAGTTTTGAAGAACTCTCATAGAATAGGAGCCCTGGAGGATGAAATTGCATTTATATGAACAGAAGGAGGTGGAATATCAAAATTACCCATCAGAGAAGAATACATTCCAACCTCGAGATTCTCAACAGGTGGTTTGACATTATCCACCAAAGGGATAGTTGAGTCAGTAGATGCATTCGGGTCTACAGGAGAACAATCCAGTTGGTCAACTGTGACAATCATCCCTTCGTGAGGGAAAAAAATAATACGAAACAAGGAGGACGCAATAGAATCCAACTCAGAAATCCAGTTTCTCCCCAACAGAAGGTTGTAGTCCAAGTTTGCATCAACTATCTCAACCTCTATATTTACAGTTTTGCCCCCAACACAGAAGGGAAAAGTTGGGAAAATACCATGCGGCCTGTGAGAATGACCATCAAACGCAGTTAGAAGAGTGGCTGATGGAATAGCTGTGGGAGATCTGATCCCCTTCCAACATGCGAGATACATCACGCACGTGGAAGCACCCTCATCAACGACCGTTCTAAATATAGTGATCTCTCGAAATGACGATCTAATATGGAAAGCTATATGATGTGGGAGTCTCTTTTTAAAATTAAACATATCGAATGTAATTATAAGAGATTTCTTCAGATCAATAGCCCCAATAGTAGTGAGAAGAGCACTTCGCTGAGCTGGACAAGACTGGAGCACCTTGAGAGTAGACATAACACAAGGGCTCTGCGCCAGATCTTCTACAACAGAGTAGTTTTGGGCAGCCTTGGAATTTGGATTAATTGTTGTACGCTTTGTAGATGCTTTTGGCATCTAAGGTATGGGCTCAACAGTGGGTCTCGGAATGTGAAGTGGTTCAGCACTATCAGGAGCACCCTTGGCTTTTGAAGACTCAGCTGCGCCATAATCACGAAATCTCATGGCGATATCTGCATGAGAACTCATCATATATATGTTTGAGTGGGTTTCCCCTTCCTGGGTGCCTCCAGAGGAAGCCCTAGTATTTTGATTCACGCCAACAACTAACTGTTTCCCTTAGGGAAAAGCCTAGGAACTTGAAGATCCCTGTTGAGCTAACAAGCGCTGTGCATCCTGAATTTTAGGGAAAAGGTGAGTAAGATGATCTCCAGTACACAATTTGCACAGAAAATTCACTTTATTTTTATCCTTTTGTCCCTCACCAACATGCTCGTTGGATTTATTTGCATCGCCCTTCCCATCTTTGTCCTTCTTCCTATTATTATTTTGTCCTTTCTTCTTCCCCTCAGATTGTTGATTTCCTTTGGGGTTTGAAGTATGGACGGTATTTATTGACAAATCTTGGGAAGAGGTTGGCACTGAAGGTACAACTTGATCTAAAGAAGAAGATTGTATGGACAACTACTGCAATTGGCTAAGCAGGTTAGCTTCACTACTATCGATTGACCCAATAAGTCCATCACCATGAGGACCAGGTTTAGCTTTGGACAAGTCCAATTAGGAGTGAGGAGCATCAGTCAAAATTTTATTGAGGACTCCAGACTGGGAATAAATCAGTTCTAATTGTTGGGCCCTAAAAATAGCCTGTTCCTCGGAAAATACCTCTAACAGGGATACATCCTTCGAAATATCTGGCTGCAAGGATTTCAAAAACCATTCCAGAAGGAATTCGTTTGGAATATAGGATTTAATGAGCCTCTTCCTTCTCTTCCATTCCTGGATATGATCATAAATGTGGGTTGCCTTGTCCTATTTAAAATTAGCCAAGAGTTCAGTCCCAACGTCATAACGAACAGGCAACTGAAAATGATTTAAAAACATAGTAGCCAAATCTCCAAAAGTGGAAAAACTACCCCCAGTTAAATCAATATACCACTTAGCTGCATTTATAGTCAAGGTGCGCTGAAATAACCTCAACCTAATCGAATCATCGATCAGGAAGTTTGATGAACACCATAGATGAAAAGTGGTGATGTGATCTGCTAGATCCTCTCCATTATTTCCTTCAAACTTTGGAATGTCTAAAGGTAGTTTGGTGGGGACCGGAGGCCACCTCGGACTATATCGGATTGGATCATTAGTCAATTTTGACAAATCTAGAAAGTTTAACGTTACCAGAAATGGTAAATGAGGAGGATCCTGGGAATTCCGTCCCTGATAGGATGGGTTCCCCACATTCTGAAAAGAATACCCTGGATTTGATGAGGCACCAAGTTTCCATAAAGAGTTTGTAGAAAATGTTGGGCCATAGGAAAATCCTTGCGACCTAGCATTCAGAGAAGGACCCCCTCCCAACATGGAGTTACTATAAACTGGACTAGTTTCCCCCACTGAAGCAGTGAATGAAGAAGAAACCCCCTGATAGGGAATCTAAGCATTTGAAAAAAGAGAAAAAGCCTAATAATCACTTGACAAAGAGAAAGGAACATTCCCTTGGTGACCAGCGAGACATTGATTCCATGCCCCTACTGCTATAAAGATAGGGTTCCAACTCGTAAAGGTGGTAGAACTTTGACCTCCAGACCATGGATTAAAATTATGAGTCTGGAAAGTAAAAGGAAAAGACTCTAAGGAAGGATTTGAATGAGGAATATGTCCGCTTCCAAAGGGGAACCCTTGAAAAGAAGTTGATCCACTAGCCATAGAGGAGATGGGTGCAGATGCATTTGCAACAGTAGAAAAGGAAAATGGTGGAATCCCACTAATGGACATTCCGAAACAAAAGGGACTAGATTAAGAAGCCTGTGCTTTGGTGTAACCAAAGACAAACACAGCAGCACTAGAAGAAATCAAAGATATAGCAATAGTGCCTCCTCCTTCAACTTTAGAAGGAGTCTAAATACTTGCAACACTCACACCTGAAGCTGTATTCCCAGTCATGGCCATCGAAAGGTAAGAATGTGATGGATAAGGACTCTCAGGTCTCTTAGACTCAGGTCCAATGTACTCGATGATAAATGAAGAACTAGGAGAAAGAGGAGGTGGAAGCGATTCAGGAGGTTGAGGTACTTCCTCTACTTCTACTTCTTCCTCTCGAAATAAAAATCTCGAGGTGAGTGGAGTACTCCTCTCGGTACTGACACCGACACCAGAACCAGCTAAAAAAACTTCAAGCCCTAACGGAGGATCTCTCTCCGCTACGTCTGATAATACCGGGTGATAATCACCTTCTGAATTACTCTTATGCCTTCTTGAAGAAGGCCCGGCACTCGTGGGAGACAACCCAAGAAGCCGTCTCGATCGATGAAGTGATCGGTCAGCCACTTTAAAAGATTTATTAGACTCAAAAAAGTATAAAGCTAAGAAAACTAGGAGCAAAGAGCACTCACTACAAAGTCCCTAAGATACAGCCAAGCAAGTAGCCTTTAGGTATTTCCGCTCCGGGTGATTAGGACCGGACACCAAAATACAAGAAAGCAAAAAATAGGACCTCCCGAAAATAGTCTAGGGTAATTATGACCCAGATCTACTAGCGAAGGTAACAAAAACAGTTAGGCTGACCTCCTAACAACAGCCTTTGCTGGTGCAAGTACCCAAGCTTCGCAAGGGCACCCTTCAGAAGCACTACTGGAAGTGATACAATGTCTGCGTCAGGTACCACGGGTATTCCCCCCTGCAGTCATCTGTGTGATACCTAGGATGGGCAACTAAGGACACCAATCCGTATCAGCAGCCGGGTGAAACGGTCTTAGGTCAATATTAAACAAATTGGAGAGGGGGTATCTCTCTTCTCTGCCTGCACTTTCCCTCATGCTTGACTCTCTGGAGGAGAGCTTTCCCGGTCCACCTAATAGTGTTGGATTTTGCTCATTAATAAACTTCTATGTTTCAAAATTTGAGCGGCCTTGGAGAGTTAACTCTCCACTCACCTAATCCAAGGCCCTACAACCTAGCTAGTTGATGTATGACACTTAATACAAAAATTGCTAGTTGTTTTTAAATTATATCACTTATTTTAATTGGTTGTTATTTTATGTCAAGGGCATATGGAAATGAAACCGATGATGTTTGTATGACGCAACAAGAAACCAATGAAAACCAAACTATATGAAAATGCACTTATTTCCTTTCGATGAAGAGTGTTTTCTGTACAGGTTCTACGGGACTACTTTTTATATTTTTCTTTTGACATAACCAGACTTCACACACCTCAAAAATTTGAGAAAAATACTAAAAATTCTTATGTGCACCTAATGAAAATTACTAATGGCATGAAAATCCTAAGATGCTAGATCTAGGAAAGCAATGAGAAATCTCTAATGATACCAAGGTTCAATCACTTTTTGGCAGTCAAAAAATCCAGTCCAAATCAGAAACTCAATGTATAAAGATGCCAAAAACATACTTGACATAACAGGATGAAATCAACAAAAGAATCCTTCCTAATCAAGTCAAAAACCAAAGAATAAAGACTTCAACAAAGCTTCAAAAGATGAAAATAAACCATTAACCAAAACAAAAGCAATGGGAAACAAAACAAAAAAATTGGTTTTTAAGTTTTATAAAGAAAAGAGACTTCAAAAAGACCAACAAACTATCCAATTACTGAGTCAAGAAAACTTCGAATTTCAAGAAAAACTTCAACAAAATGCCCTAAGCCAATTGTGATACCTTCGTAGCAGGACTTGTATGAGCAAGAGGAAGACAAGAAACCCAACAAATCAACTCAACACAATAGCATAAAATTGTGGCAAACTCAAACTCCAAAGAATAAAAAAGAGACTCTTCGAAAATTGCAGCAAGACCTAGTCAATGAAATCAAGAAAACCAAACGCAAAAATAGGAAAAAATCAAAATGAAAAGAAACTCATGAAGTTAGGAAAAGGAAAATGAGAAAAAGCTCTTTGTCCTGAATACTCAGAACAACCAAGAATCTTCAGAAAAAGATCTTGTTGCTCAGGCCAGAATTGCAAGCACAACAAACAAAGATTTCACCAAATGAGCTAGTCTTCAGACAATTAAGAGAGAACCAGACATGAAACCACCTTAGACATAGTCCAAAGACTTCAAAGATATCACAAGAACAAGTCACCACAGGCAGACAAGACCAAAAAAGCTCAAAACCAAAAATTTCAAATTTCACTCAGGCATACACGCTTTATCAACTTTGCAACCTACATGCATACATGACTGTGGTAAAGGAAACTCGCATATATGTGGGTTCCTTTACAAAAAACAGCGTGTATACGCGACTGCATAAAAGCAAAATTGCGTATGGAAATGTAAATAAGGAAAAATAAAAAAGGTTAAGCCTGATAAAGAGACCAGGTCTTTAGTCTGACTGGAAAAAGATTTACTGAACTGGAAAAAGTGATTGAAACTGTTGGAAACCTTCAAGACAGCTGAAACAACCCAAAATGGAAATCACAAGAATGCGATCCCCAGTGGAGTCGCTATTTCTGTTTCGGGAAATAAATCCCTAAAGGTTTTTGGGTTGGAAATCTTCACAGATCAGGGGCATACCATTCGAGAAGGACTCACTTAACCTATCTTTTACGCTGAAAACTAGATTTACTCAGTTGTGGAACTTACCCAAAAGTCCTACGTTTGATGTAGATCCCATGGGGTGCAAACCCCTAGCAACTCCTCGTGCTTCGTAATATGGAAATCAAGAAAGATCGAACACGAAACACTAGTTGTACAACATATATTATTCCTAGATGTCAGTGTAACTCATGTATAATATCATGTAAACAATACTGGATGTTCAATTAATGATCTTTACACATATATAAAGAGATATAAACACATAAATTTTTGGAACAAGATGGTTCTTCTCATTATAAATGGCATGTACAATAATAGAAAGTGGAGAGATCACCTGAATCCTTCCACAGCCTTCAAGCAGATCGTCCTCTGGATCTGTCCAGCCCTTACCTTGCTAGGATTCTTCCAAGATGTGTGCACACAAGATGTCATATAGGATGATGATCATCTCAAGGAAATGAGGGTTTCCTGAATATACCTGGGAAGTGTAGGAGGCATAGGAATATTAGACTTGAAATAGGGCTCCAACAGAGTACGATATATATAATTTTCTCTCCCTTAGGCCATACACATGAGGGGCTTTTATACTCCCTCAAAGTAGTTTCAGCAGTTGGAAACAGTTGGGCCACGGGATGGGGTGGTTGAATTACGGGAATAACCGTCACCCTACCTTGAAAATAAGGAATTATATATATATATATTTAATGATTTAAATGGCATACGCAGAAAATTATGAACGGACTCGCGTATATACACGGAAAAGTATAGGCATAATCGCATATGGGATTTTAGACATTGTTTTTTATGAAGTTGTTCAAGTCTGGGGGGAAAGGGTGCCCAAGGCCAAAGAGACAAACAATATTCACATGAGGGTGAAAAATGATGCTATAACAATGACAATGGTGAAGACCAAGGTAGTGATACTAGCATGGGAGAAAATGAAAATGCCTCTCAAGAAAGCAATCTTGAGATCACCAAAGATGAAATGAAACATGTTAAATCTTGTACTTTCACTTACCAAAGAGGATCAAGGCAAGTGTTTTTTGCCTCTAAGAGGCAAGGGATCTTGCCATCTACTTCAGCTCAACCACTGGACAAAGGTAAGCAAAAAGTGGAAGAAGAAAAGGAAGATCATGAAAAAGAAAGAGAGTTTGAACTTATTCACATAAACAATGATGATGAGAATGAAACAAGAATTTAAAACTCCCTTCTACAAGACAATAATGCACAAATCAAGGACTTGAAAGCTGAATTAGAAAGACAAAAGGATGTCATTCACTTCTATCAGATGCAAAACAAGCAAATGAGTGCCCAACAGGCCATCCATGAAACAAGAACACTCAGGTACAGGAAAGAGGCTCAAAGGGCACAATTGAAGTTGGCAGAGTTCATGGGCACCTATGAGGAGAGTAGTGATTAGAGAGGTAAAACTAGAAGGAGATCTAGAACTATGGGTCTAAGGAAAGCATTGGAAAAGCAGAGAGAAGAAGAATCAACCCAAGCAGAACAACTTTCTCTCCAAGAAATCCTTGCAATGGAAATTGAACATGATAGGGAATCATGGCTTGAGAGGGCTAACATATACCTTGAGGCCAAGCTAGAGAAGGCAAATAAAGACTTGGATTTACAAAGAAGAATGACCAAGTATTATGCCCAAAGAAACCAATTTGCAAGGGCAAAACTCAAAAAGGCCCAAATTGAGATCCAAGCACTTAAAAGGGAAAATAGTGAAGCTAACCTTAGTGTTTTGGCTCAAGCTTCTCTACAGGTCTCCCAAGACCCATGAGGCATACTTCCACCAAATTTGGGAGCTTTCTGACAAGATTTTGTTTTTTGCAAATTTTGAGGCTAGGAGCGTAGCACACCTAGTGATACGCTCTTTTTCAGGGCATCTTCAGGATGAAAGGCTTGCATTTTTGGGTTCCTCATCACTCATATAACATGCTCAGAAAGTTTCAGCTCAATTGGAGTTGTTTTGGTCCCCCAAAAGGGTAAAAAACACTCACTTTTTCATCATTCTGCCTACTTTTCAGGACATGTGCTGCGCTCCTACTAGTATTGGAATTTTCACTTTTTGGATAGGTTTTAGAGGTCATATTGGGGAAAAAAGGTAGATCTGGAAACTAGACTTCAAGGAAATTACAATGAGCCATCACGGAGCCTTTTCTGACATCGGGAAGGCCTTCAAAACACTGTTGAAAGAAGACCCATATTTCCTATTCCTGTGCTGCGCTCCTGGCATAAAATTTCATTTCAAAACACAGTGTTGCACTCATGTGGTTGAAAATTCAAAATGTGTGTTTGGAAAGTTTTAGGAGGCTTGTCAGAGCCTAAAGGTCAATTTCTTTGCTACAAATGGCCGAAAAGATATTTATTTTAGATATTTTGTGCCTTGGGCATTGCAAGGCCTTAAGGGAAATAAAGATACTTTTGAACAACCAATAGAATTATAAATGCTCTTTTAGGTTTTCCTCCTCCTTTCTTGTTATATAGAGCATGAGGATTCATTTTAATAGGGGGATTTTGATGTGTTTGAGAGCAATACATGGTTTTTGGAAGTTGAAGAGCAATTTGGTGTTGTGGAGCTTATGGGTGATTTGCCTTGATTGATGTTGATGAAGACTTGCTTGCAGGATCCCTAATTTTAGTTAATGGTGATGTATCTCTTATTTGTTCATGTTTTCCAGTTTATCACATGTCCATATTTCTATATTGCAATAGCTCAGAAGAGTATAGGATGAGAAATGTTGTTTGAGGCACCTCACTCCTCCTGTTTGCCTATTGTCTTTATGTTTTCTTCTGCTGGGTTAGCTTAAGGAATTCTTAGTTTCTCCTTAGGCCCACCTAAGCTTGTCTATTTCATTATTGGATTAATATGCTAGTTTACAAATATGATTCACAATCAGCCTTGCTTGTTTGATGCTATCTAAACTATGTCTTGAAATCTCTCTTTGATGTATTGATTGTTAGGTTAAGCCAAAGAGGTCTTGTTTCGATCTTGCCCTTTGTATATGCTTATCAGTTTGCCTTAAAGTTCTTTATAGTTTAATGAATGATTTTTAGGAGCTCCCTCTTCATTTATTGATGCTATTTGTCTCTTATATGTTTTCAAATCTTGAAAGCAGAATCGTTGAAGTTAGATAAGTTTTCTTGCTTCCTTTTTTCCACTAGATTGTTTACCTTGAATGTTTATTTGTTTAAAAGTATTTTCATTGATTAAATGGTGTTCCCTATCTCATGATTAGTATCTTTACTTATTATTATTCAATACCTTCTTGTTCATAGGTATTTGACAAAGGATTCTTAATTTCCCTTTGCCCTACATTGTTTCCCCAAAACTTAATGTTCATCTCACCTCACATAAACTTAAAGATCCATTGACTACACTAGATTGGCCCTGTGATGTACCTCGATTCACTATTGAGATATCAATGACTTCATAGACTCCAAATCCCAATGTTTGACAACCTCTCATTCCACTTATCCTACTCAATCATCTTACCTCAACCAAACAAACAAACAAACCCTACACTTAACAACTAGCCTAAAATCAACCATCTAAAGCGAACAAGTTTATATCCTTTGCACATAATAGAGAAAGCCCTCTCTGAGTCTAGGAAGGCTAGGTCCTAGGACTCCAAAGAGTGGTCTGATGCTACCCTGTGCATTTGGTCTACCAATCTGCTAAATCACGGGACATTAACATAATGGTGATCACAGTGGGAATTTCTGAGTTAGTGACAATCTAAGTATTCCTTAGGACTTTAGAAACCTTTCTTACACAGTATCTATTGATTTATCGCCAACTCAACACCTAACATAATGGCGATCATGGTGGGAGCGAGTACATAGTAGCCTAAGAAACTCTTATAGACTCTTTTAACCCTCAGTTAAACTTTGAAATCCTGTGATGATCATGATGCAACCTCTGAGTCAGTGACAATCTAAGTATCCCTTAGGACTTCAGAAACCCTTGTCAAATCATAGAAACTCAAGCTATCAGCCATAGAGTAGAACCTGGTTGTTTCAAAATCCTAGCGAAATGATGACCCAACTGTAGTGCACTCATATAAATCTAAGAGTTACTTAAGAGAACTCAGAAAACCCCAAAAATACTCATAGATTGGTTTTTGTCAGTTATTGGTGGTGGACCATAGACATACATCCTCAAAACAAACTAAAAACATCCACCTGGCGACTCCACTTGCCTCCAGTAGGCCTTCTCATTTTACTAGTATCCATAGAATCCCTTAGGATTGTGTCAAAAAAGTCCCGATAATTTTAGAGATCTAGTCACACATTGTGTGAGTTTAGCAAAAACTAAGAGAGGTAAACTTTTCAAAAAGTTAAAAAACTTTCAGCCTCTGTAAATTTTGAGTTTGAAATCTGGCTTCACGAAGAATCAATACTAGATCTCATCTGGACCCAAACCCTCCTACTATAGTTGACGACCCAGAAAGGATTTTGTGGCAAAATTCTGAAACTGGAAACTTAACTACTATTGGAACCATTCATAAAGAAAGCTTTGTCCCTAAACAACTCATAGCCTTGCAAGATCCCCAATTTGACTTGCACCATACGAGAAACCTTTTTAGAACCAAGTCACACAGTGAGATTAACCATAATGACCTCGAGCCCATATATTTGCAGCAAAGTTCTAGTAGAGAAGCCTCTCCTTCCACCCCACCTGATTTTCAGCTTCTTCACTAGTTTAACTCTTTCCATACCAAATCTGCTCTGAATCAGTTTTTTGGTCCAAGTACCTCCACTACACCCATCCATACCACTACTGTGCAAACCACCCCGCTTCATATTACACCTCCCCTCACAAACCCTCTGCTTTTAAATCCACCATTAGCTCCTATCATGGAAGCTTGGTATGCTCCCCTGGTTCTACCACAACCTTTGGTACCTTTTCCAAATGATTACCAGTTCAGAATCCCTCACTTTACCGGGGCTGAATCTACCACTGCCCAACAGCATGTAGATATAATAAATTATGCTTTTGACTACATGGAATTAGAAGAGGAAACCATGAAGATGAGGATGTTTGCCCAAAGCCTAGGAGGAGAGGCCAAAAAATGGTTTAAGAACTTGACTCCCAATAGCATACATAATCTCCCTTCCCTTTACCAAAATTTCAAAAACAAGTGGGAAATCAAGAAAAACCCCCTCCAAATCCTTTATGAATATAATAATCTTAACAGGAATACAGAGGAAAGTGTCCAAGATTATTGCACCAGGTTTAACAATGTCTAAAATTCCCTCCCACCTCATATGAAACCCCCACTAGGTCTTACCTTAGCTAAATTTTCGGAAGGTTTTGACTTGGACATGGCCTATCAGCTAAGAGAAAGAGAGCCCCTAACTTTAGAAGACATGAAAAAGGGAGCTATAAGTGTAGAGGTCAAATTAAATGAAAAGAGGGCTAGGCTAAGATCAAAAAAGAAGGTAACCTACAAAGATGAAACCATGCCCTCAACCTCTTCATATGATTCCAATATTGACAACCTACTTAGAACCATGGAGAGAATAAGCATAAACAAAAGAGCACCTCCTAGGGAGAACCAACCAAATCCCCAAAATGGAAACTGGAATCAGAACTTCAAAAGAGACCCACCCCAAATCAGACAAAGGGAAAATGATAAACAAATCAGGCCACTCTTCCAAGATAACTATGTAGATGAAGGAGAAAGAGATATTGAACAGCCAGGTGAAAATCATGTAAACTTAATAGGCTCCAATAACGAGGGTGATGTTTTTATCACAAAAGAAGAACAAGGTTTTTTCTCCTCATATCTAAATGAAACAAGCTATGAAGACTCTGAAGACTGTGAGTTGGGATTGGAATATGCCATAATGGAAGTCCATAGGCAATATGATCTTAGGAGCAAGAAAAACCAAGACAAATCCAAGAAGAACAACTTAGACACTGCTGTTAGGAAAACCCCCGAAAACATTCTTAAACGAACAACAGACAATATCAACACCATGGATAAGAACACCGATCCTAATAAAGACAAAACTAGCCAACCAAGTGGTGACATAAGCTGCCCTAGTACCTCTACTAGTGGCCCTGAAAAAACTCTTTTAACCAAAGCCCCAAATCAAAATCAGCAAATTAAAAATGTAGAAAAATTTATGGCTGATAAAATTGATGTAAATATGTCTAAAACACAAATTCCTTTAAGCTTTGAAGGAGAGATTGATAAAATTAAGATAACCATACCTCTCGCTAAACTGGTAGCTCAAGATATATACAGGTTCCAAGTTTTGAAAGTTTTCAACATAGGGAATGATACAGACATGCTAAACTTAACAGATGACAAACCGAAGCTGTTATTTGGTCCCGAATTGAGGGAAAATACCAAGAAGGAGATGTCCCTCCTTTCTATGTTAGCCTAAACATAGATGACAAAATATTAAACAATGCTATGTTAGACTCTGGTGCCTCGCACAACCTCATGCCTAAGGTAATAATGGACAGATTAGGCCTAGAAATAACTAAGCCTTACAAGGACTTGTACTCATTCGATTCGAGCAGATTCAAGTGTTTGGGCCTAATCAAATATATTTGTGTCAATCTAGTGCAAATACTCACTAAGAGTCTAGTCATGGACATAATGGTTGTTGATATTCCCCCGAAGTATGGCATGCTTTTGTCCAGATCATGGGGAGCCAAACTTCAGGGAAACCTCCAGCTTGACATTTCATATGCCACTATCCCTGTTTTCAACCAAACCAGGAAGTTATACCATGAGTCCCACATGAAATATATGATAAGTAGCCTAGACAGGCCGAACAACACACCTATGTACTCCATTCACTTAGATTTTGATTCTTTCATCTTATATAATGAAGAAGACATTGATGAGCAGGAAAGTGAAGTTGAGATAGATCTATGCACATTACCACAGTTAAATCAGTCCCTCTATGATGAGTTCGATAGTCAGAGCTATTACGACCCTGAACAACCACATGATGATAAAATTAAACTTGAATTTTTGCAAATTGAAAATGAAATTTCAAAACCAAAAATCAGTTTAGAATTTGAAATAGGTTGTTCAAATAAAGAGAAAACCCCAAAAACAAAAATTTCTCCTTCTGCCATTCTCGAAGTGCTAAAATACCCTCATAGAACAAAAAACTTTGGGAATGTGGATCAATATAGTCTTATGTTTTTACCTTACATAGATACTTTATCATCCAAGAGTTTTGTCCCTTCAGAAGAGTTGTTAACTCCCACAAATATTGCTATGGATCCCAAATAAGTCTCTGCTAAAGCTGATATAGAGGGGTATAGCATAGGTAGCCTTAAGAGACCTAAAATGATTGAGTTTTCTAGAATTTTATCACTAGACATGGAACAAAAAAATGCAATAATGTGTAAAAGATTTTAGAATGCTTGTGTGTGTAGGGAGGCTAGTTCAAAACCTTGTAACACAGACATTGTTCTAATAAGCCCTCCTTTCAAAAAAGATCATAAAAACCTTGAGAAATTGATGTCACTTAGAAAGAAGGAAAAGGGACATAGGCTGTGTATTGACTTTAGGTACCTAGATCAACCCTCCTTAAAGAACAAATACCTTTTTCCCAAGATAGATCATACTTTACAAAGGGAAGGGGTTTCTAAACAAATTTTATTGCATGATAGTGTTTCAGGTTACCATCAGATGATACCACTTCAGATCAATCAACTTAAAGATTTTTTCACGTTTACTTGGAGCAACTACATTTTTAACCAAATGCTTCCTGGGCTAAAGAGTGCTGGAAACACCTTCCGAAGAACTATGGCTCCTGTTTGCAATTTGTTCACTATGGTATACATTGATGACATCATCATTTGTTTTAAAGATGATAAAGAATACCTTTTCTACCTAAGGAAGATCTTTGACAGAAACAAATTTGGGAAGCAAGAGTCAAAGAAGAAACACCAAGGAGAACATGGATTGTTTGAATTTTTTTGGAAAAATCCTTATACCATGTTTTCAAATGAAGGTAGCTATGATTTATGTTTAAAAGAGTTGAATGGACAAAGAATGTTAGGAGATCCTTTTGAATACATGATGCTCAAGTACCATTGCTATAAAAACCCTTATTTTTAAATTTTTCACTCATTGTACATACCATTGTTTGATGAAAGGGCCATAAGGAGAAAAAAACACAAAAACATAGAAAAAATAGAAAAGAGGGCAGATTCAAAGAGAAGGTACAACCCCATACCCAAAAAATAGTAGTAATGAAAGTGTGCAAGCCTAAATTCCACTACTGGTGCAAAAATAATGTCTTGTTCAGTCATCTAGCCTAATCATGGTTGAACATGTTTTAAATTTATTGTTGATAAGTTAGTGAAAGAATGATGGTCAAATCATTTGAGCTTGACTTGTCAAAAGAAAATAGATTAGGAATGAAAGATACTGGTTCCACATGCTTAAATATGAACCAAGGAGAAGGATAGGGAGGATTAGCAAATGATGAAACATAGCTCTCACACCTTATAGTTTTGTTTGCTTATGAAAATAATGTTTGTGTGCGGCTTGTCTTGATGCCACAACTCATGATGAATCAGATTGTCTAATCCTGGTTCAAATCATGTTTTAAATTTCTCGTCAGTAGCTTAGAGAATGAATTTTTTCATACTTCTTAATCTTGACAGTGAAATAGTCTAGGTAGAGAATAAGGAGAGTTCACTAGCATAATCTAAAATCTTGGAAGAAATAAGTGTAGAAGTAGATAGTTTGTTTTTGCTTTCAAAAGAAAGATGCCAATGGTTTTTCTAGTTCAAGTGCACCCATGCTTTCAGATTATCAAAAATCACTACTTTAGGGAAGCAACAACAAGAGAAAAGAAGAAAAATATTCCCAATGGATGAGGCACTAGTCTTCATAAACCAAGATATCTGAAGTTCTGGACACCTCCTGAAAAAGAAGTTTCCCTCCCCAAGTGGAGCCACTGCTAGTCATCCGTAATTTTTACCTATTTAGATGACTAAATGCTTATCCTAGATTTATAGAAACAAAATTCAAGAATCTCGTGGGTTCTAGAAATCTCACTGCCTTCATTACCCTTAGGATAAATTTTTACTGTTCTACTATTCTACCAAGGCATGGCCAATATCTCACTCCCAGAAGACCAAATCATGGACTTATATCCCTCATTCTCACTATGTTGGCCACCTCTGACTTTACCACTCTGTTTCTGATCACCTACGCCTTCTATTTTTACACCTTGGTTTGCCAACTAGCCTAAACCTTTTACCCTATTCACCAAGTGCCTCAAGTAGTGGTGATTTTAAACTCCCTTTCTGGGCTCTTTAGATAAATCAAAGATTTCAGTTTCTAGCATTGCAATACATAAAGTTTTGTCAAAACCCTGTTTTCACCTCCAAACCCTGATTCAAGTTTTCAGTCAAACACCTAGTCCAAAGGACATCCGAATAGGTCATGTAGGGTCTCCTAGGTTATGCATTGCTTTGGTTTCCTAAACTCACTATTTTTACATGTGTTCAAAGGTGAAATAAAATGAAAATAAGCTGAGCTCATGATTGTCCAAAGAGTGTCAAAATATCTTCAAGGAAGAGCATAAAGTCTGCAAAAGGATAGTTTGCCTATTTTAAATCATTTCTGCAGGAAGGATTTATAATGGTTATCAGCAGAAGAAAGGCATGGTAAGAAGCTAAAACTCCTCAAGGACATCCACAACAGAAGAGAAGCAACATACCTAAGTTCACAAAGAGAATCATGGTTTCATGACTGATTGGATAGAAAAAAGCCCATACAAAGGATCATGAAGACAGAGGTACATAAGCACAATTATGCATGGATTAAATATTCATTGAAGCAAGAAATCATAGTGAGAGACCTACTTGATGATAGCAGGCAAAGATTAAAAAATGATGTCAGGAAATGACAAGTCCTGCTTAGACACATTGTTTCACTATACCCAAAGAATAGATTGAGAAAAGCATCAGTGTGAAGGAGACAAAACTCTCAAGTATAGTCAATATCCATCAAAATGGTCAAAGGAAAGAGATCATAAGCTCATAGTGTCAAAATGGAGAAAACAAGCAAATCATGAGTTCGCTGAGTAAGTGACTAAACTGCCAGAATTCTGAAGAATGACAAAGAAAACAAAACAATGTATTATGGCACATGCAATAAACAAAAGTGGCCCAAGGAAAAGGGTGTGTTTGGAAACATCCAACAAAGGTCATTTTTTGCTTAAAATCATCTCCTGCACAAAGAGAAAAAGAAATATCAGTGAGGGTAAAAAGACCAAAAGTAAACATTAGTCAAGGTGGGTTTTCATTTTTAATTTTTCAAAGGGTATAAAAAGCCTAAAGCTATCCTCACTCAACACCATTTCTTCATATGCAAAAGAGTGGAATGTTTTCAGGGTTTTCAGAGATTTTTGATACATTTTTCGGGCAAAAAACCTCTGCGCCGCGCTCCTGAAAGACCGCACTACGCACCTACACATGTTGCCTGTGTATTTTCCAAAGGGGTGTTGCATGCTTGTGTAACTGCACTACGCACAGGGCCATAGCCTGACTCGACCACGTGCACAACAGCCCGGGTGTTGCGCTCTTTTGCATGCAGGAGCTGCCCGACAGCCTCAACAACATGCACAACCACCCGCGCTACGCTCCTACCAACACTTCATGCAGAGGCTGCTTGACCCGACAGTCTGCACTGCACTTCCAGTCGTTCAAACCTCACCCGAAAACATGTAGGTATGTCACGCTATGCACCTAGGCATGCCAAAGACCCAACTACCTGGGTGTGCAGAAGACCCGACTACCCATGCAGAAGACTCGACTACCCATGCAGAGGCACCTAATGTTGCACTTCTGTGCATTCAGGGTCTGCCGCGCTACGCACTTGGGCGTGCAAGAAGACCTAATAGGTTGTGCAGAAGGAGCTCGACTACCCCATGCTTCATTTCTTGGCATATTTCTTCAGTTGTGAAGACTGTTTTAAAGGTATTTTGTTTTTCCCTATCTTTTCATACTATATGAAGAGGAAATATAGAGAAATGTGAAGGGTGACCTTAAAGATAATTTGAAAAGACCTTAAAGGGAGAAAGGTTAGGTCCCCATGTTTGCAAACATTGTTGATCCAAAGGGCACCCATCCATTTACATACTAAGAACACATTGAGGCCCAAATTGGTTTTCTTCACTCATCCTTCCCCTTCATTTGTAGTCACCACCTATCTCATTCTCATTAACCTCTCATTTTCCCTCTCCATATAATCTCCCAAGAAGATCAGGGTTTTGTTTTCAAAGGCAATAGTAAAGGAAAAAATTCCTAGAGAAGGCAGTGTTGACAGTGATGAGAGAGGCCAAAGGCCTAGAGAACAACAGAGGAAGGCTGGGAAAGCAAATAGGTTTAAGCCTATAAACACTAAAGAATTGACAACCTCTCCTACTATAGTTTCATATTTCCAAGAGGTAGGATGCTATGAGTTCTGTGAGAAAGTGCAGAGAGTCCAAAATCACCCTCAGTTGACCAAAATTTTTGTCCTTAACCTCCATGACCACCAAGTACATCTAGCTGGAGTGAATTTTGAGTTGACCATCAATGCAATCTCTATGGCCACTGGAATACCTTGCATGGGAGAAAAAGGGTCCAAACAGGTGTATCTGGACCTAAGCCATTATCAGCCCTTCTTAAAACCAAGTTTCCAAGATGATTGCAAGACTATTTTCCCCTTTTCTCATTTGTTGGACATATATGCTCCTTTAATGAAAATTATTATGAAGTACTTCACCTATGAGGGTAGATTTTCTAGATTGTACTCTTACCACATAAGACTTCTCATGCATTTCACTAGGGAAAAACTACTAAGTTTTCCTTACTACCTTTATAAAAGTATTGATAAAATGTCATCCATTGTGCGAAGGAGACATCCTTCATAGCAAATGCAAAGTATTTTCCACCATTCCCTCATCAAAATGGTTGTCTTACACCAATTAGAGCAACAAGGCATCCCATGGGAATTTTTCATCGCCAATGGATTTTTAACAAATACACAGCCTCTTCCTCTGCGAAGTTTACCCTCATCATCCCATCCACCTTCCTCCACTCCTCCTTCACCCTCCACTGACCATGATTCATCCTCTTCACATGAATCCTCTCCCCAAACAAACCTTCCTCTTTCACCTTCTCCTAAAAACTCAGAACATGAAGAAAGCAGTGACAAAGAGGAAGAAAGCAGTGACAAAGAAGAAGAAAGCAGTGACAAAGAGGAAGAAAATAATGAAAAAGAGGAAAATGGTAGTCGAGAAGAAAAATATAGTAAAGAGGAAGAAACAAGTGATGAGAAAGAGGACAATGAAGAAAGTGATGAGGAAGAGGACAAAGAAGAAAGTGTTGATGAAGAAGAAAGTAGTGACAAAGGCAGTGAACCAAAAAGTGAACAAGAAGACAAAGGTAGTGAGCTAGATGAAGATGAGGAAATCAATGACAACCAGGGATAGAGGCAGATTTTGATGAGAAAAATAGTGAAGGTAAAGAAGAAAACAATGATCCTAATAGCAGTGACAAATATGAAAATAACAGTCAAGAAGAGATAGTGTTTGAAGAAAATTGCAGTGGACAAATTAGTGTGGGTATAGACACACATAATGAGGAAGAAAGTGACAGTCAAATTGAAGGAGAAACTAATGAAGATGCCTCTGACAGTGACCCCATAGAAAATGCAAGAAATAATACAGAGAATGAAGATGCAGAGATAGAGGCAGAGTTTGAAAGTGAAGACAGTGGGGAAAATAATGAAGACATTGGGCCAAATAGTGAAGGGGCTAATGACCGTGATAATGAGGAAATACTAATGAATGATAGCCCTAAAAAAGTGACATCAGTGATCCCATGACCTCAAAGGGCAGCCAAGAGGATGAAAATGCGCCAAGCAATGATGATGACACCTCTAACCATGACAACAAAGAAAATGACAATGAAAATGATGATGTTGTAAACATGGAGGATGAAAATGTAGAGGACATGGAGGAAGATGAGAATGGTGAAGATCAAGGTAGTGATACTAGCATGGGAGAAAATGAAAATGCCTCTCAAGAAAGCAGTCTTGAGATCACCAAAGATGAAATGAAACATGCTAAATATTGTACTCTCACTTACCAAAGAGGGTCAAGGAAAGTGTTCGGTGCCTCTAGGAGGCAAGGGACCTTGCCATATACTTCAACTCAACCACTGGACAAAGGTAAGCAAAAAGTGGAAGAAGAAAAGGAAGATCATGAAAAATAAAGAGAGTTTGAACTTATTCACATAAACAGTGGTGATGAGAATGAAACAAGAATTTCAAACTCCCTCCTCCAAGACAGGAATGCACAAATCAAGGACTTGGAAGCTGAATTAGAAAGAGAAAAGGATGTCATTCACTTCTATCAGATGCAAAACAAGAAAATGAGTGCCCAACAGGCCATCCATGAAACAAGAACACTCAGGTACCGAAAAGAAGCTCAAAGGGCACAGTTGAAGTTGGCAGATTTCATGGGCACTTAAGAGGAGAGTTTTGATGAGGGAGGTCAAAATAGAAGGAGATCTAGAACTATGGGTCTAAGGAAAGCATTGGAAAAGGAGAGAGAAGAAGAATCAACCCAAGCATAACAACTTTCTCTCCAAGAACTCCTTGCAATTGAAATTAAACATGATAGGGAATCATGGCTTGAGAGGGCTAACATACACCTTGATGCCAAGCTAGAGAAGGCAAATAAAGACTTGGATTTACAAAGAAGAATGACCAAGCATTATGCCCAAAGAAACCAATTTGCAAGGGCAAAACTCAAAAAGGCCCAAATTGAGATCCAAGCACTAAAAAGGGAAAAGAGACAAGATAACCTTAGTCTTTTGGCTCAAGCTTCTCTACAGGTCTCCCAAGACCCACGAGGCATACTTCCACCAAATTTGGGATATTTCTAACAAGATTTTTTTTTTTGCAAATTTTGAGGCTAGGAGCGCAACACACCTGGTAATATGCTCTTTTTCAAGGCATCTTCAGGAGGAAAGGCTTGCATTTTTGGGTTCCTCATCACTCATATAACATGCTCAGAAAGTTTCAGTTCAATTGGAGTTGTTTTGGCTCCCCAAAAGGGTAAAAAACACTCACTTTTTCATCATTCTGCCTACTTTTCAAGACATGTGATGCGCTCCTACCAGTCTTGGAATTTTCACTTTTTGGACAGGTTGCAGAGGTTGGATTGGGCAAAAAAAGGTATATCCGGAAATTAGACTTCAATGGATTTCCAACAAGTCATCACGAAGCCTTTTCCGACATCAAGAAGGCCTTCAAAACACTATTGAAAGAAGACCCATATTTCTTGTTCCTGTGCTGTGCTCCTGGCATAAAATGTCATTTCAAAACACAGTGCTGCACTCCTGTGGTTGAAAACTCAAAATGTGCATTTGGCAAGTTTTAGGAGGCTTGGCAGAGCCTAAAGGTCAATTTATTTGCTACAAATGGCTGAAAAGATATTTATTTTAGATATTTTGTGCCTTGGGCCTTGCAAGACCTCAAGGACAATAGAGATACTTCTGATCAGTCAATAGAATTCTAGATGCTCTTTTAGATTTTCCTCCTCCTTGATTGTTATATAGAGCATGAGGATTCCTTGTAATAGAGGGCTTTTGATGTGTTTGAGAGAAATACATGGTTTTTGGAATTTGAAGAGCAATGTGGTGTTGTGGAGCTTGTGGATGATTTGCCTTGATTGATGTTGGTGAAGGCTTGCTTACAGGATCCCTGAGTTTAGTTAATGGTGATGTATCTCTTATTTGTTCAGGTTTTCTGGTTGATCATATGTCCATCTTTCTATATTGCAATAGCTCAGAAGAGTATAGGATGAGAAATGTTGTTTGAGGCACCTCACTCCTCCTATTTGCCTATTGTCTTTATGTTTTCTTCTGCTGGGTTAGCTTAAGGAATTGTTAGTTTCTCCTTAGGACCACCTAAGCTTGTCTATTTCATTATTGGATTAATATGCTAGTTTAAAAATATGATTCATGGTAAGCCCTGCTTGTCTAATGCTCTCTAAACTCTGTCTTGAAATCTCTCTTTGATGTATTGATTGTTAGGTTAAGCTAAAAAGGTCTTGTTTCGATCTTGCCCTTTGTATATGCTTATCATTTTGCGTCAAAGTTATTTATAGTTTAATGAATGATTTTTAGGAGTTCCATCTTCATTTATTGATGCTATTTGTATCTTATATGTTTTCAAATCTTGAAAGTAGAATCATTGAAGTTAGATAAGTTTTCTTGCTTCCTTTGTTCCACTGGATTGTTTATCTTGAATGTTTATTTGTTTAAAATTATTGTCATTGAGTAAATGGTGTGCCCTATCTCATGATATATTTGCTTATCAGTATTCAATACCTTCTTGTTCATTGAGTAAATGGTGTTCCCTATCTCATGATTAGTATATTTGCTTATCAGTATTCAATACCTTCTTGTTCATAGGTATTTGACAAAGGATTCTTAATTTCCCTTTGCCCTACCTTGTTTCCCCAAAATTTAATGTCCATCTCACCTCACACATAAACTTAAAGATCCATTGACTACACTAGATTGGCCTTTTGATGTACCCCGATTCACTATTGAGATATCAATGACTTCATAGACTTCATAACCCAATGCTTGACAACCTCTCATTCCACTTATCCTACTCAACCATCTTACCTCAACCAACCAAACAAACAAAACCTACACTTAACAACTAGCCTAAATTCAACCATCTAAAGTGAACAAGTTTATATCCTTCACACATAATAGAGAGAGCCCTCCCTGAGTCCAGGAAGGCTAGTTCCTAGGACTCCAAAGACTGGTATGATGTTACCCTATGCATTTGGTCTACCAATCTACTAAATCACGGGACACTAACACAACTAAAGATTTACTACTATTAACTACATGCATGTTAGATCTAGTGGAGACCCAGTTGAGAGATAGGTGAAAGGGACATTTTTACTATCATTTGTGACATTAGTGGGTGCACTCATGCAACCACACACACATTGGAGATGCCAATGAGGATTGCGCAGTCAAGGCAAGGCAAGATCTCATTCATTTAGGGATTGTGATCAACATGGATTTCACAGTGGAGGCAGACTGTCAGGAGGCAGTAAATTGGTGCATGAATATGCCAATTGTTGTATGACAATGTGAGACGATTTTGTATTGTACTGAGAGCTCTTGGATTAGAGTTTTGTATGATATTGTTTCATGATCCATGATATATACATAATATATGATAGTGGGGTTTTTAGCTTTATGCTTTCCCGGTAAAAACATGTGTTATGTGTGATTGATATTTCTTCATGTGTTTGCAATTGGTGATTAAATTTCCGCAAAGATTTTAGTAGAAGGATTATGTATTTAACAGTGGCATATAATTGTTAGATTAGGATAATCTAGACAACACATAATTGTATTAAAATTTATTCACACATGAGAAGTGATTTTATTCCTACTAAAGAGATTTATGGGTCTCCCTACCCACTTATTCATCTATCCAAGTGACAAAAGCAAAGATTAATATTGAAATTAGCTGAAAGCTACTTTTGGAATATTATAGTCCTCCCCTCCCAAATGTTTCTTGTCCTCAAGCAACTGCAAGGATGGATATTGCAAAACCTCCTGACCTCCTCTTGTATCCTCCTCATTTGATAGTCTCCACCACTGAACCAGATACTCTCCCAAGTGTGCAAGTTAGCCTTTGGTAGATAAACCAAATGGATCTCATCATGAAGAAGTGGGAGATCCCTAGGGAAAACTACATGCTGTCCATTGGCCTCTTTGAGGCATGAGAGATGACAAATGTTGGGGGCCTTAAACCCAATGAGAAACTCCAATCCCCATGCTATCATCCAAACAAAAAGAACCATCCTGGGTAGCTCATGGAATAATTCAGCAATCCCCTACTTCTGCAATGTGGAGGAGTTGCATGGCTGAAAATGAAAGGACATATTGTTCACCCCACGATGTATCTCTCTCCATTTATGATATGTATGGAGCTACTGCTGATCTTGGGTTGTAATAATGTTGTCCCCAAGAATCCAAAAGGTATCCAAACTCTCATGGTTCCACTCTTTGGTTCTAAGAACCTCTCTTTCCCAAGTTATTCCACATATAGTGAATATAAGATCATCACAATCTGAGATCCCATTAGGGGAATTTTTAGGTCTAAAATGGACCTCCTGAGGAAATAATAAAATAATAGCTAAACCAATAAAATAATATTTATGAATTTTCAATTCACTTTTTGCACCACAATCCATGTAACCATAGTTAAATTCATTTCAAAAGTTGTACCAAAATAAAATTAATAAAAAAAATAGTATTGATGTCACTATAAATAATAATGAATTTTTCAAGAAAAAGTCATTATCGTTGAACAACTAATGCTTTTTTCCTTTGTACTTAAATAACTTAAAATAAAATACAAATATAAATTTATAAATTTTTAATTATATTATATGCTATTAATTAAAAATTATATTATTTAAATTGTATAATAACATGTCATTAATATACTATATAAAAATAATATAATATAATATAATAAATGTAAAGGGATATGCATTATTTCTTTCAACAAATATGAAATGACAATCATATATTTTTATTCAAAAAGTGTGAAATGACATTTATTATAAGTACTTTACTTTGACTTTAAAAGTACTTAGAGCATTACCATGGTTAACCATGAGTTTTAATCCACCATTGAGAATGTGACAAGCAAGTACCTTTAACTCAAACAATTCCACCTCAACCATTAGGGATGATGTCATCCCCTAAAATGTGATTGGTTCTCATAAAGTGAATTTTGATTGTACATTTTCCTTAGGGGGCCCATTTTAGACCTCAAAATTCCCCTAATGAAAGGAATCATAGCCTAAGTGTCACATGATATACCAGATGGTGACAATAGAATCTCAAGTGAAACAAGCGTTGTTCTCCTTCTAGATGCCTCAAAACATGATATGATAAGTAGCCATCCAACAACTTGCTTGCTGCCATTAGCTTTTCAAAAGCTTGAAAGTAGTAAAGGGGATTTGGTTTTAATTGAATGTAACCCAAGAAAAAAAATTCTTGCCCAAATCCCTCTAGGAAGTGGCCATTCCCATCACCGACTGTAGTCCCAAGCGGACCATGAAATCCAAAGAGAGGCTTACTCTCTTGTGGAGCAATGTGCTGCAAATGTATGGAAAAGGAATGCACATACATGGTTAGGTGATCAATAAGCATCAAGACACAATCCTTACCATATATTGTTGGCAAGATGGTGAAGAGGTCCATAGATGAGCCTTCCCATCTCTCTATCAAAATGGGAAGTGATTGTAATAAACTTGCAAGGTGGTTGCTTTCCTCCTCATTCATCAAACAAGCTACATACCTCCTCATATGCTGGAGCACATCCTCTTTGAGATCCTCCCAATAGAATCCCTCCATGATGGTGTGATAAGTCCCAATGAAACCTGTGTGACCGGAAAAGAGTGCCTCAAGTGTTGCATATAGAATCTTCTTCTTGAGCTTGGAGTCTCTAGTCAAGAACACCTGATCCTAGAAATAAATGACTCCATCAACCACTCTATACCTCCCATCTGTCACTTTCCCATCAATAACCTTACATGTGAAGAGGTTCTTGGAATACTCCAATAATAGTTGGGACTCCCAATATGGATCTATACTCCTAAATGACAACGCTGCTAATTTCTGCAATGAAGCACCTATCACCTCATAGCTCCCCTCTTTGACATGCTCAATGCCAAAGCCACATGCCGGAGTACTACTATCCCACTTTTTCTACCTCCTTTTAAGCTGCTTTTATCCAAGACAAGATTGAAGTTTATGGGGGTCAACCTTTTCTTGGAAGCCATTGCCCATCCAAAACTTCCAAAGTTTGGCCAATGCATGCAAGAGTGCCAATAATCTCTTGTCATATTCAGAAGACTCCCTCATATGTGGAAGTATCATTTTCTTCTCCCAGGCTATGGAGTAGCCCCTTGGCACCATGTTTGTGCCATCATCTACTCCTGAATCACTATCTTCTAGTGCAAGTAGCTGAGTGAGAGATGACAATGCAAATATCATAAAATTTCTCATCCCTTCCTTGAGCCAATCAAAGGCTCTTTTCACTATGCTAGCCTCTCCCAAGGCTCCTTCCTCATTGAGATCCATGGATGATGCATCATGTTTTGAGAAATATTTGATCATATTCCAGGCAGGGGGCCTTCTTGGTGGAATGCCTCCATGTAATGAGACATCAAGGTCTAAAGTAGACCGTATATCTGAGCGGAATGATTTTTCCCTTCTTTCACTGTGCAAATCAACCTCCTTCTTCTGTGCATAAACCTCTTGAAATTGATGGGGATGTATGCTCCCAATCACTTGATGCTGGCCATCCTCCTTATCTCCTCTTTTCATCTACAAAATCTCACACTCTAAGGTGTCCTTCCCCAATATAATCAACACATGCACACCCAATGTCATATTGGTGTCAAGAGTCTTGACCACAAAGAAGTGATCTATCATGGGGTATGTCCTCAAAACTGTAGTCAATGTTGGAACACACTCCTTCCACTGCATAGTCCCATTGTCTATCAAATGCTGCTCCTGGATTTTACCCTGGTCTCCATATGTTAGATCCTTTGGAACTTCTTGCAAAGATACAAGAGCTTCTTTAGTTGGAGAAATTGCTCCATCTCCATCTCCATGTGGTGGTGGATCTCCTCCTGGTATTACAGCATTGGTGCCTCTTTCCAACTCTTCCTCCTCATCCTCATAATTATTGGAGAATACCTCATCATCATTAAGATACCCTTTGTCTTGGTCCTCTCTTTATGGAGGAATATTCATGTCTTCCTCTTGAGAAGAGATCTCTTGTTGAAGTGGGGTTCTTTCCCTTGGCAAGGTATTTTTCAAGTTTCTAACCCCCTCAATAGAATCCTAGAGTGGATTTGGTCTAGTGTATCCTACCAACTCATGCTAAGGTTCTGATTGCTTGGGCTTGGTTAGCTCAACCAAATATGTTTATGAATGTTTTATATCAAATATTTGCACTAACCTCCTACTGAAATCTATATAAGTAGTTATATTTACATGAGTCAATGAAGAAAAACCATAAAACCACCAATCATGAGCCTTACCTTCAAGGTGCAGCGCTGCTACCTTAATGGCCTCCTTTTCTGAAACTTGATGCATCTGAAAATATGTGTCCAACTTCCTTACCCAAGTGTTAGCTGTGCATTTGGGTGACCCATCAAAATTAGGCAGAAAGAATCTACCCAAAGTATGTTGCATTCATCCTTTTCTTCTATTGTGATTATTGGGTCTTCTATTCTCCTTGATCTGACAAAACCCTTGAAGTTTATATGCTCTTTGAACCTCTGAGATTAAGATTTATATTCTTGGAGATAGTCACCAAGAGTCTCCTCCTTTGGTGTATATCCTTCCTCCTCTTCTCTTGCTAAGAATGTAGGCATGGTTGAACGTTGTGGAACTAATTGTGAGGCTCAATGCTCACACCAATAATGTGAAATACTGGAGCTTTCTTCATGTACAAACCCATTTTGATAATCTCTATATCTCTCCATCCTCATCTCTTTGATGTCTCTATTAATAACCTGCATAGTTTGGAGAAGAAGCCTTGAAAACTCCTTTCCCTTCATTCCTCCTGATAATGGAGTATTCCCTTTGTTTATTTTGTAAACACTCTCCTTCCTCTGAGAAGATTCTTCTTCTTCTTATGACATAGATGTGATGTCTCACAGCCTGAGCCAAGATTATGCTCTGATACCACTGTAATATTCCAAAATAGGAAAAGCGGTAATATAGGACATAAAACTAGAAATGTGCAATAAATATCAATAGATCAAAACATGAGACAACCATAGAACCATTCCATTATGTTTATTAGCATAAAATGAGTACAAATTCTTGAGGAAAATATCACTCAATATGGGCAAACAAACCTCCCATGAAAGAATACATCAAAATATGAAATGTTGCTAATACATGAAATGCCAAAATGCTATAATTGCGCTGTCTATGAGAGAATAATTGCAGCTGGAAAATGGAAATATATATATATATATATACGCTGATACAAGGCTCCAAAAGTGCCGGGAATAGAGATCTAAGCTCCAAAACACATTTCCAAGCCAACCCATAAAGGGTTTCCGAAAATACCCAAAATACAAGAATGACAAAATGCAGCCCTAGGGTTGAATAATCACTCCAACTAAATAGCTAATAGGAGGTGGCTGGTATGATGTAGAAGATGAATGGAACTACCCAAATAGATCTCCTGGATGAAGGGTTGATTCCCTCACTGGAAATATAACTCCCCAGCTAGGGCACTAAACCCTTTGCTGCAATTGATCACTGAAATAACGTAGTCCCTGAAGGAAACTACACTGTAGCTGATGGTAGCTACTTGGCATACTGCTAGATATCAAAATGATGCACTAAGATCTTCCTCACTAGCCTCCCAGATGAAAGGATGATCCCTCCAATGGAAAAAAAGCTATGAAACTGAAGCTATTTCTCCTCCACTGCTACTGCCTTGCAAAACAACCCAATCTTGGAATAGACTGTGTTTTTGCTCAACCTAGTATCCTAAATTGAGTTCATTAATTGTCAACCAGGGTTGGTAAACTGCTGAAATGTGGTGCACTATATGTGCCTAGGTATTTGTTTCTCACTACGTTGTGTCTAGTGTTTTATGATGTTTTTGGACTTTTTATGGTTTTATGTTCACAAGGGAAAGAACTAAATGCTGGTGGAAAGAAGCTACTAGTTAAAAAAACAGAGTGAAGCCTAAATTATGGATGACAAATGACAAATGAAAATACTGAAACAAAACAAAGCCTAGACTATGGCTAGCAAATTACAAATCTTGATAATGACTTCAAGGAAATAAATCACAACATGAGCTTAACTTGTTCAATTCATTCATTAAAGATGTTTTGGAAGAGCTTGAGAAATGGGCAATTAAGTGTAAATGAAGTTCTCCTAACTAAACAATCAAACAATCAACTTACAATGTTACAACATCTCATCCATGATTAAAGGTCTATTAAAATATATTTGGAAAAGAACATTTGTAGCACAATAAGATTTCTATTCTAAACTAGCTTCTAACTTTGTTCTGCAACTCAGTCTAGCACTACTAGGCCTCACACAAAATTTATAGATTTCTTTTTAGAATGGTCTTTGAGAAAAGGCTTGTTTGTGAAATGGTAAAAAGGTTGCAAAAATACTCCAGGCCTTAGACTGATACTACCTTTTGTCCAGATAATTATGTGTTAGTATGAGTTTGGAACAAAAGAAGTTTTGTAAATAATGAAGACCGTGGTGTTTAAATTTAACAACTAATACAATTTGAAATGCAATGGATGGCAACTACACTTGAATGTTAACACAGTGAACTAAGTTAAGACTAAACTAGGGTACTACTAGTCTACAGTGAATAGTGTTAAATTAAAAAGCCATTATCAAACTGAAAATGAAATGACAGAACTGAACCACATGCATTCTACCTCCGGAGTGCTATAACTAAGTTATCAGGCAACTAACCTAAGGAATTTTACAGTTCATCCCGTTCAGTATGAATGATGTTTTGGAAGAGTTTGTGAGAACGAGTATGGCTGTATCATTCAAAGCAATTGAACATAAACACAAGACTGAAAGCAAATACAACTAAAGTCCAAGACACCACAGCTACTTCTTACTCATTGTTATGATATTTTGGAAGAGCTTTGTAAGAGTAAGATTGGCTATGCCACTTGGTGTAAACTAACAACTAAAACCTACAATACCATAGTTATGCCTTATTCATCATAATGATATTTTGGAAAAGTTTATTAGAGTAAGTTTTAACTGTGATAACTAACAAAATTAAATGCAACTAAAACCAACACTATCATAGTTGTACCTCATTCTTCATAATGATATCTTGGAAGAGTTGATTAGAGTAAGTTTGGATGTGATAGTAAATATAAACAAATATGAACATAAGCTGAAATAAAAGCGAAACTAAAATACTTATCTACTGTATAAACAAGGCCGCTCAGGAGGCAGGGGCCCTCTACCACCAGAGTAGCACGAAATCTAGTTCAGAATCGACTCAACGCGTTCAAGGAAATACTGCTTCTTTCATTAAAGAGGAATCACCTCAAAATAGAGTATTCACGAACTTCAAGGATCTAGCAGTCAATCATAAAATATAGCCAAAATCTTACCTTTTTCTCTCGGTTTCCCAAGCATATTTATAGCAAATTTACATAATAGAACTTGAGATAATACGGGGATTATTGTCTTTCCTAATAGAAACTAAACTAGGACTCTAATCATGATCACGTAATAGAATCTGGACTGTCTTTATTCTGTTAGGAGTCTACCTCCTAGTTTGAGTCTCCACGTGCTTAACCACGTACAGAATTCCGTTCAATCTCCATGGAGGGAAAAAAATGATGAGGACATGACGTGGAATACACCCATGTGTGCTTTTCTCCAAGATGACATCCGGAACCTGTATAAACATGAAGCTGGCTTCAGAATTGGCAACTAGCTACAGAATGTCTGCATTCTATAGCTAGTTTCAGTTCAAAAAGTACTACAATGACACAACCATAAAAACATAGCAAGTTAGCCACGATATTCATTCTTAAAGAAATTTTAACTAATTTCATTGATCATTTGAGCCTGGGATTAATAATGGATAAAATAAATGGAGTGGAATGTGGTGGAAGAAAGAACATTTTTGGAGCTCAACATACCCCCACTGCTAGATTCTTGGATGTCCTCATGCAACTATTCCATGAACTCAGAGGCCTCTGCAAGAACATACAATCCTCTTCTTCTGCTTTGTCTGGTAGTTAAAGGCCTTCTGGGCTTCCTGATGACTAACTTGAACCTTAAATTGGTAAGTGCCCTAATTAACTTTTTGTTCCTCTTTTTCAACTTTTCATTAGCCTTTTCCACTTTGTCCATTTGTAGAGACAGGGTTGAGTTCATACTGGTTTTTAGTTTAACTTGTTCCCTTAGAATATCATTCTCAGTCCTGATATGTCTATTAAGTACTTCCAGCTCATACCTATCTCTTCTTAACACATCTATTTCGGACAGTGGAGGACTAGGGGTTCTGTCTCTACTCTCTGAAGCTTTCCTCTCCAATGTTTCAACATAGTTGTAAATTTCTTGCTGTACAGGATCAATTTCTGGAACTTCCTCATCAAAATCCTCCTCAGTAGGTGTTTCTTCGTCTTCTATGTTTATAACCCCAGTTTGTTTTAACTTTTGTTTTCTTTAGTATGCCCCTCAGTCTGTGGCTCCTCCTCGGTTGAGATGGCCCTTCTCCTTTTTCTCTGGCAACTCTTCTTATGATTCTCTTTTCCTTAAGCTGCTTCTTAATCTGAACTAATTTTTCAGAGATAATTTCTTCACTACTTTCTTGTATTGTTTTATCAGTTTCAGTTTTGGAGGATTTCCATCTTCTGCTTCTTTTTGTAGGTTGATGTTCAGGTGAAGGCTCTTTTGGTTCCTCAAAGTGATT
The DNA here is from genome assembly GCA_034641835.2 of Pinus albicaulis. NCBI lineage: Eukaryota > Viridiplantae > Streptophyta > Pinopsida > Pinales > Pinaceae > Pinus > Pinus albicaulis. The sequence continues at coordinate 412,704,315 of CM076571.1, forward strand.
TCTCACCAAGAAGTTATCCCAATTATCCCCTATTTTTCTCAAATGATGCTCAATCAAAATCTTGACTAAACCATGGTGGTATAAGGTTGTCTCCAGAAATTGAATTCTCTTTTGGACACTTGAAGCCATTTTCTTTAAACTTTGAAGCAAGAAATAGGGAAAATTAAGCTCTTCTTCTAGGAAATGCATTATCAACCTAATATGGTAAACATATAAAGTACCATATCTACCTTCACAAGTGATAAATTTTTGTAGGATAAGCAACATGTTTCTCCATTTGTTCTTTAATGCAGAACTAGGGATACCCTTTTTAAACATAGTGACATCCATACCTGGTGACTTGAGTATCTGCTTCCATGATTCGTTATGGAATTCTCTGTTCTTAAACCACCTTTCTCCTTGTCTAAGCAGTCCTGTTGCTTCTGCAATAAAAGCCTCTGTGATAGTGAGTTTAATATCTCCAATTTCAACCTCGGATCCTTTGAATGACCTTGCAAACGTTTTAGTAACCTCTTTGTGGGAGCCACTAAATTTTTCAAGGAATTGCAGCCATCCTGCTTGTTGCAACATTTCTCGGATTTGGGGATAGCCTTCTAAATATTTAGTGCCAACCGGTTCTATTCTCATGATGAGGCCCATAACTCTTCTTCAATCTTCAATTCACCAGCCTTTTTCTCACGGTGAGAATGGCCATTAACAAGCTGTTTTTTCTCCCCAAATGTTTCCTCTGTTTCACGGTGACAACGGTTGTTACAGAGATACCTCTGTTTTACAGAATGAAATGGTTAAGAGTCGGCTGCGGAAAGGAGTGATAAGGAATGGTTACGGAATGAATTAATGAGGTGAGGTGAAGAAAACGAATCAATGAGTGAAAAGACCGCGGAGATATTTCAAAAATCATCATTAAATGCTTAGTGACGTGATTAATCCAATCACTTCAGCACTTTAACCGTTTAGATTTTTTTTAAATGATGATCGGATATGGGTTTTGAAATGGTGAAATAGAAGTATTTTTATCCAAATTTTTGCGGGAGGTTTGTTCGGCATGATCAATAAAATTAATCAAAACAACTTTTCGAATTATTCATAGCTAAACTATACTAAAATTTTTCATGATATGTCATTATAATCACTTCATACCTTTGCCTTTTTTTTTATTTTCTTGTGATCTTCATATGCTTTGTTTTCCCTGAAAATAATTAATTTTTGAGTCTTCATAACCTTCTTGATCTTGACTTGTTCATGGATATGCAAGATCATTTTGTTGCAAATCAAATGATTGTTGGTCAGTGCCTTCAGGATCTGTAGCTGCAGAATGGTTGTTTGATTGCAGAATGTACCTGTAGAGAACTTGAATCATGGAATGGAGTGGTTTGGAATGTAAGTGGAATGTTGTATGGAATGAGTGAGGATGGATGATGGAATATGGTATAATGGGATATGTATGAAGTGAATGATGGAGTGGGATGGATTACAATTTATGAAATGGAGTGAAAAAGTACCCTACAATTTTCTGCTATGTATCATTCAATTGCAGAAAAACATCAAATTTTAAATTCTGGAATGGAAATGAGGTGGATGAAGTATGGAATGAGATGAATGAAATATGGAATGAAGTGAAATATGAATGATTGAATGAGATGGAGTATGTATGAATGAGTAAATGGAATGAAATGAAATGAGATGGATCATAAGTGAAATGGATCTGAACTTATGATTTTGTAACAGCTGCTTGCGGAAACAAAATGGAAAAGTTAGAATGTCAGAAAGATTCTGATTTTTCACCCTATCTTTTCTGTATAAACATGCCAATCATTGATTGGTTTTCATGTTTATACTTTATTATTATTATTATTATTATTATTATTATTTTATTTTTTTATTTTTTTATTTTTTCAATAAAATGACTTCAGAAAATTCAATTAAGTTGATGAAGAAGAAATATTCTTCTTCATTAACTTCACATCACTGTTTTCCTAGAACTTTGTAATAAATTCTTCCCTTGAAAGTGGTTTGTGATATAGCTTCAATCTATGACCATTCACAAGAAAAGTAACCTCTTCTTCATCTATTGTTCTGATTTTTACTGCTCCATTGTCAAAAAATTTAACAACTTCATATGGCCCAAGCCAATGTGTTTGAAATTTACCTTGAAAATCCTTGAATTTTGAATCAAACAAGAGAGCCCAGTCACCTTCTTTGAACTTCTTTTCCTTGATGTACTTGTCATGCCATCTAGCCCTCTGCTATTGGACTATACTGGTTTTCTGAACTGCATCTTGTCTGATCTCATCCAATTCATTAATCTGCTCCAATCTATGCTTTTGTGCCTCTGATAGATCAAGTCCTAGCTGAACTGCCATTTTGAAAGTTTGAATCTGGAACTCTATGGGAAACAAAACTTGCTTTCCATAAACAAGTTCATAAGGAGTATGGTTTGTTGTGCTTCTCCATGTAGTTCTATAGGCCCACAAGGCTTCAGGAAGCCTATCTACTCAATCTTTTCTATGTAAATGGACAGTCTTTGTTAGGATCCCTTCAATAACCTTATTAGTATATTCCACTTGACCATTTGCTTGTGGATGATAAGGAGTAGATTTTCTATGCCTGATTTTGTACCTCTCCATCATTTGTTCCACTAGCCTCGATGTGAATTGAGCTCCTTGATCTGTAACAATTTCCCTTGGGACACCAAAACGAGTAAAAATATCCTCAAAAAGAAAATTAACTACAGATGCTTCATTAGCAAAAAGTAATGGCTTGGCCTCTACCCATTTGGTAACATAATCAATGCAAACTAATATATATCTCTTTTGTCTTGATGGAGGACTAATCGGTCCTACAAAATCCAAAGCCCATTTTTCAAAAGGTTCAATATGTACCTGAGGTTGTAATGGCATCTCACCTGAAGGAGAAGGTTTCCCTACCCTTTGGCAACTGTCACACCTTTTGACATACTCTTTAGCATCTTTAAACAAGGATGGCCAATAATATCTTAAATGAAGGATCTTATAGGCTGTCCTCTTATCAGCAAAGTGTCTGCCACAAGGTTCATCATGACATGCTTTGAGAATTTCAGGCATCTCATCTTCCCGAACACATCTCCTAATGATAAAATCTGGACCTGTCTTGTACAACTCATTAGCAACCCATGAATATTTTGCACTGTCATAAATGATTTTTCTTTTCTCTCTTGCATTCATTATTGAAGGAAATTTCCCTGAAACTAAATAATTAGCAATGTCAGCAAACCAAGGAGTTTGAGTAGAAATTGCAAAAAGATATTCATCGGGAAATTGATCTTCAATTGGAGTATCATCTTTGATGTTTTGGAGTCTAGATAGGAAATTAGCTACTGTGTTTTGTTTTCCAGGCCTATCTAGAATGGTAATGTTGAATTCTTGTAAAAGCAATAACCATCTTATAACTCTGCCATTAGTAATTGATTTGTTCATTAAGTATCTAATTGCAGAATGATCCGTGTGAACAAAAGTTTCATAGCCTGTTATATAGTGTCTGAATTTGTTTATGGCATGAACAACAGCTAAAAACTCTTTTTCAGTTACAGTATAGTTTAACTCTGCAGGAGTCAAATTTTTACTGGTATAGTAAATGGCATAAGGAATCAGGTCTTTTTGTCCCAATACTGCTCCTAGAGCTGTATGTGAGGCATCTGTTGAAATATGAAAAGGTAACTTCCAGTTAGGTCCCCTTAAAATAGGTGCTTCAGAAATTTTTGTTTTTAGGGTCTCAAAGGCTAACTGGCAATCAGAATTCCATTTGAATTCACAGTCTTTGGTAAGAAATTTAAAGAGTGGAGATGCTATCTTGGTGAAGTTTTCTATAAACCTCCGATAATATCCCGTAAATCCTAGAAAACTCCTAACATCTTTTTGACAACTTGGAATAGATAAGTTAGAGATGACTTCAAATTTTGACTCATCAACTCTAATTCCATCCCCTGAAATATGATGCCCCAAAACAATACCTTCAGTAAACATCATGAAACATTTCTCATGACTAAGTGAAAGATTTTCTTCTTGACATCTCTTTAAAACTTTTTCCAAGTTTGCTAAAGCTTCTTCAAATGTGTTTCCATAAACTGTGAAATCATCCATATATACCCCTACACAATCATGTATTAGATCTAAAAAAATTCCTAATACTGCCCTTTGAAATGTTGCAGGTGCATTGCATAATCCAAATGGCAATACTCGGTAAGCATAAGTACCCCAAGGACAGGTAAATGTGGTTTTGTCTTGGTCCTCAAGTGCTACTTGAATTTGATTATAACCACTAAACCCATCTAAAAATGAAAAGTACTTTTTGCCAGCTAATGTATCTAACACTTGATCTATGAAAGGTAAAGGAAAATGATCTTTAAGAGTAGCTTTATTTAATTCTCGGTAGTCAATACATACCCTCCATTTACCATTTTTCTTTGGAACAATTACCAAAGGAGAAACCCACCGACTATCTGAAATAGGATAAATGAAATTGACATTCAACAATTTCTGCAATTCTTCTTTAACAATCTCCCTAAGATTTGGATTCATCCTTCTTTGAGGTTGTCTGATTGGTTTACAATTTTCCTCTATATAGATGTGATGAGTGCAAGTCTTAGGACTTATCCCTTTCATATCAGTATACTCCCATGCATATGCAGAAGAATGTCTCTGTAATATCTTGACTAACTCTTCTTGTTGAGATTTTTCTAGGTTCTTGTTTATGTTTAAAGATTTGCCTGGAAATATCTCATTTGTAGAGCTGCAAAATTTATCCATGGAATGAAGAGACATCTGTCTTGATGACAAAAACTCAATGTTGGATTCTTCTTGAAATGGTTCATGTTTATATTCCGAAGAGGATTCAAAGTTTTCTAAAGTATTCAGAATTTGACTATCTTCACTAATTTCTGAAATTGTGAAGAGAGGTTGTAAGTCTTCTTCATCCTCTATCGATTGAGTATCATCTAAATCTGTAATTGTCCTTGCTGGAGGATACAAAGTGAATTTCTTAGTTGAACTACCATGAGAGATGTACATATCACTGGATCTACAACTAATGAAAGCATCAGCTGTAGCTAACCAAGGTCTTCCTAATATAATAGGGTGTCCTCCTAGATTATTCTTAGGAGTTAGGATCATGAAATCCACAGGGTACTCCCAAGAATCTAGGGACACTGGAATGTCTTCTATTACCCCATCTGGTTTAATCACAGATCTGTCTGCTAATTGTAATAATGTGGGTGTAAAGAGAAGATTAAGAAGTTTCAGTTTATCCATGATTTGTCTACTCATGATATTGATTGTTGCTCCTAAATCAATGAGTGTGTTTTGGATCTCAATTCCATTGATGTGAATTTTAACAACTCTATTTCCTGGGTCTAGATACTTTGGAATAGCAATCTTACCTATCATAATGTCTGCTATTTTTCCTGCCAGTTGAATTTTCTTTGTCTCTCTTATTCTTTTTCTTATTTTCTTCATGCTCAACTCCTTTATTGTCTTTGCTAAAATTGGGATTTCCTTGATGGCTTGTAATAATGGAATCTTAATGCAAACATTTCTTAGCTCATCTAGGAAATCAGAATTAGGCACCATAATTTGTTTTTCTACACCTCTATCAATTTGTAATATTTCTGGAAAAGGAGGTGTAGGAGTGAATGTTGATGGCTGCTCTAACACAGGAGTTGAAATTATTGGTTCTTTTTGTTTTGGTTTTTCAATGTTTGGGTCCTGAAAAGATGTGTCTTCTTCAATACTTTTATTTTCTCATAGAGAATCTTCCTCAGAGTTTTCTTGTTCTTGTATAATCACAGAAGGTTTCCTCTTTTCAAGTATTCTTCCAGACCTAAGTTGAACATCACTAAGGTCTAGAGGATTAATTAAATAAGTTGGAAACTATTGGCCTTATATCATATATGTGTTCTGAGGATTTCTATTGTTGGGGTTTGGTATGGGTTGAGCAGGCAACTGATTTGATTTCTGAGGAAATGGTAATGGAAGTGGTTGATTTTGATGTTGTGAATTTTGAGGATTTTGTTGAAGATTTTGTTGTTGAGGAAAATGTGGATATGGTGGATAGGATGGTGGATACGGATAGTACTGAGAGTATCTTCCATAGGGATTTTGTGCCCCTTGTGCCCAAGCTTGAGATTGATTTTGAAATTGGGGCCAAGGTTGCTGCCAAGAATTCCAATTTGGTGGAGGTTGATTATACATTTGATCATGAAATCCTTGTGTTTGAGGTCCTTGCCAAGGCCTTCTAGAGACAAAATTGAGAGATTCTGTGGAACTTGTAGGAATTTCCTCTTGAAAGACAGCTTTAAGACCAGGAAGTGAAGGACAACTCTTGGTCTCATTTTTTTCTAAACAAATGACACAGGTCTCTACAACTTTTGTATCCAAAGGACACTCTCTTAAGGCATGCTTCTTTCTACATCTGGGACAAAAGATTGCTAAAGCATCAGATTCAGCTTTTTGCTTGTTTTGTAACTTAAGGGTGTCTATTTGTTCGCTAATACTCCCTAAGATATCAGATTTAAATTCATCAAGCATATGCCCTATCTCTGCCCTACTTACTGTCCCAGAATCAGACTTACTTACCCTTGCAAGAGCAGGGTCTCTTGGGCCTTTTATAGTTTTAGATTTCCCTCTTGAAAGGTTGATACATAACTCAGCTATCTCAGGTAATGTGAGTTAAGATATATCCCATTTTCCCATCATGTTAAGGATATCCAACCATTCATCCCTAATTGTTTTCAACAAGAGAGCTTTTAAGGTGTCTTGATCTAAGTTTTCCATTTTTGCTCTTTTGATGTTGTAATGAAATCTCTCCAACAAATCTTCCAAGTTTTCATCTTCTTTTTGTAACATCTTAAACACTTCCTCCTTATGATTGACTGGCATACAATAATCCAAATACCGCTCTAGAAATGCTTGTTTCATGTCTTCCCATGTCCTAATAGAACTGTTGATCAAACTCATGAACCACTTCAATGCTGCTCCTTTCAATGTTGAAGGAAATAGTTTAAGTTTTTGAGCATCTTGTAAGTAGTCATAAGTTCTACATAGGACTTCAAATTCAAATAGGAAGATTTCAAGATCTTCAATTTTAAGTCCATAGAAGTTTGGAAGGACAGAGGGTGAAATGTTTTTCATGGTTGTATTGGTTTCTTCATCTACTATAGGAAACCCAAAAGAGCTTCCCATCTCTCTTCTACCTCTTCCTCTTCCTCCTTCACCTTCTACACCTCTACCTCCTTCTCCTCTACCTCTACCTCTACCCCCTCCAAATAATGTGTGTTCTCCATTAAAGACTCCTCCTCCCCCTTCTTCTGCCATAGTTGATTCTTCTGAGGAAGTGGAAATGTTTGTGTCTCTAACAGAGGTCCTTGAATCCTCTTCTAAGGCAGGTTCAGTGGATGAAATGGAAGGTCTTTCTAATGGAATTGTTACACAATTTTTTGGTCATCTAAACTATTATCATTAGATGGACCCAAGTACACCATGTAAGACCAATTTTACCCTAAGTAAAATTGCCTTCACTATGTTAAATAACTTAATAAACCACATTTATTAGGTTGTTTATGGTCTAAACAGGAAACCCCAAAAGGAAATATTAAACAAACATATATTTTTTTGATTTTCCTCATGGAATAATTAATTAAACCATAATTTAATTATTATTCCCAGTCATGTTTAACCCAAAAACAAAGAAATTAATTAGATAAACCTTTATTTATCTTATTATTTTCTAGGAATAATTATTTAAATCTTATTTAGATAATATTCCTTGTTAAATATGACCAAATCACCCACAAATAATTAAATAAATCATTATTTATTTCATTATCCTTCAACCACTTCCTTAAAAAGATAAATAAATCATTTATTTATTTATTATTAACAAATAAAGGGATTTGACCCAAGTCAAATACTTTTTCCCTCCAACAAATATAATAAAATATTCCACAAAAGGTGGATCTAGATTTGGTTAACATTATTTTAATCATGCACCAAGATCTAGAATGACCCAATATTTTGTTATAAATAGGAGGGTTTTTCCTACCATTCTTCACCTTTTGTTGCCTATTAGATCACTCTGGATCTATACACTTGGTCAATTTTTTCCATTATTTGCTATGTGAGCTCCCTTTGAGCTCTATTTTTTGCATTGGGTTTTCTACACCAACAAGAGAGAGAAATCTTAGATCTGAAGTGCTGAGGACTTCCAAGAACCCATCCCACTGAGGAGAATTGGATATGCCTTCTTGTTTTCCTCCCAGGTTCCCAATTAATATAAAAATTCTTTCAAAAATTGTTCTTGTCTTGTCTATTGGTATATGGAGAAAACCCTTGTTTTTACTGCTTAATGTCTTTTCATGCATAGATCTGGTTTTTTGCAGCTCTTTTCTTGTTCAACTAACCACAGATCTGAAGATATTGGCAGCCACTTTTGTTGTTAGGGCTATTAGTTATGCGTAGCTAAAGTGGTCCTTTTTTGTACACTTCGACAAAGGATTCATACTAACAGGAATATCTGATCTTAAGTCCTATGGGAGTCTAGGATCAGTAAAGGATGGATTGTGGGTCTGAGTTGGAGGTGTACTGGCTCTTGATCTAGATGAAAAAAGTGGTGTTCTAGGGATCAAGGTTCTTCTGCTACTTCTTATGAATCTACCCCTTGAATCTCTCTCTCTATGCATATAATTTTTTATTTTTTATTTTTGGCAGTTAAGAAACAAGGTTACCTAGTTACAATTCCCCGGCAACGACGCCAAAATGTTTGTGCTCAACCTAGTCTCCTAAATTGAGTTCATTAATTGTCAACCAGGGTTGGTAAACTGCTGAAGTGTGGTGCACTATATGTGCCTAGGTATTTTTTTCTCACTACATTGTGTCTAGTGTTTTATGATGTTTTTAGACTTTTTATGGTTTTATGTTCACAAGGGAAAGAACTAAATGTTGGTGGAAAGAATCTACTGGTTAAAAAAACAGAGTGAAGCCTAAATTATGGATGACAAATGACAAATGCAAATACTGAAACAAAACAAATCCTAGACTATGGCTAGAAAATTGCAAAGCTTGATAATGAATTCAAGGAAATAAATCACAACATGAGATTAACTTGTCCAATAAAATCATTAAAGATGTTTTGGAAGAGCTTGAGAAATGGGCAGTTAAGTGTAAATGAAGTTCTCCTAACTAAACAATCAAACAATCAACTTACAATGTTACAACATCTCATCCATGATTAAAGGTCTATTAAAATATATTTGGAAAAGAACATTTGTAGCACCATAAGATTTCTATTCTAAACTAGCTTCTAACTTTGTTCTGCAACCCAATCTAGCACCACTAGGCCTCACACAAAAGTTATAGATTTCTTTTTAGAATGGTCTTTGAGAAAAGGCTTGTTTGTGAAATGGTAAAAAGGTTGCAAAAATACTCCGGGCCTTAGACTGATACTACCTTCTGTCCAGATAATTATGTGTTAGTATGAGTTTGGAACAAAAGAAGTTTTGTAAATAATGAAGACCGTGGTGTTTAAATTTAACAACTAATACAATTTGAAATGCAATGGATGGAAACTACACTTGAATGTTAACACAGTGAACTAAGTTAAGACTAAACTAGGGTACTACTAGTCTACAGTGAACAGTGTTAAATTAAAAAGCCATTATCAAACTGAAAATGAAATGACAGAACTGAACCACATGCATTCTACCTCCGGAGTGTTATAACTAAGTTATCATGCAACTAACCTAAGGAATTCTACAGTTCATCCCGTTCAGTATGAATGATGTTTTGGAAGAGTTTGTGAGAACGAGTATGGCTGTATCATTCAAAGCAATTGAACATAAACACAAGACTAAAAGAAAATAAAACTAAATTCCAAGACACCACGGCTACTTCTTACTCATTGTTATGATATTTTGGAAGAGCTTTGTAAGAGTAAGATTGGCTATGCCACTTGGTGTAAACTAACAACTAAAACCTACAATACCACAGTTATGCCTTATTCATCATAATGATATTTTGGAAAAGTTTATTAGAGTAAGTTTTAACTATGATAACTAACAAAAGTAAATGCAACTGAAACCTACACTATCATAGTTGTACCTCATTCTTCATAATGATATCTTGGAAGAGTTGATTAGAGTAAGTTTGGCTGTGATAGTAAATATAAACAAATATGAACATAAGCTGAAATAAAATGGAAACTAAAATACTTATCTACTGTATAAACAAGGCCGCTCATGAGGCAGGGGCCCTCTACCACTAGAGTAGCACGAAATCTAGTTCAGAATCGACTCAACGCGTTCAAGGAAATTCTGCTTCTTTCATTAAGAGGAATCACCTCAAAACAGAGTATTCACGGACTTCAAAGATCTAGCAGTTAATCATAAAATCTAGCCAAAATCTAACCTTTTTCTCTCGGTTTCCCAAGCATATTTATAGCAAATTTACATAATATAACTTGAGATAATACGGGGATTATTGTCTTTCCTAATAGAAACTAAACTAGGACTCTGATCATGATCACGTAACAGAATCTGGACTGTCCTTATTCTGTTAGGAGTCTACCTCCTAGTTTGAGTCTCCACGTGCTTAACCACGTACAGAATTCCGTTCAATCTCCATGGAGGGAAAAAAATGATGAGGACATGATGTGGAATACACCCATGTGTGCTTTTCTCCAAGATGACATCCGGAACCTGTATAAACATGAAGTTGGCTTCAGAATTGGCAACTAGCTACAGAATGTCTGCATTCAGTAGCTAGTTTCAGTTCAAAAAGTACTACAATGACACAACCATAAAAACATAGCAAGTTAGCCACGATATTCATTCTTAAAGCAATTTTAACTAATTTCATTGATAATTTGAGCCTGGGATTAATAATGGATAAAAGAAATGGAGTGGAATGTGGTGGAAGAAAGAACATTTTTGGAGCTCAACAGACTGCGCTGTTGATGATGGCTGAAGCTTGACCTGATGCCAGATAGTGGAAATTCAGCTCAATATACCTCTCCTGATTAGGCACTCGAAGTCTCCTGAGGATGAGGGTGAGATTCCCGCTCGGGAACACCCTTGTGCTAAACAACACACCAGACTTAGCTAAACAACTGAAGCGTGAAAAAGTCATACAAGACCACAAAATCAATAATCAAAATCATGTCTTCTATGGCTAACAACCTCTTCCTTTTATGCTTGGTGAGATTCCTCACCCTGGGCCCCACACATTAAATATGCTACTCTCATGCATACACTCCTCCTAAATGACTGCGTTGTCCTCCATTAATCCTCCACTATCTCCATAACAAGGCTGTTGATCTGGTCAAATTTGACCCTATCCACATGCTCTAGCCCCTGTTCACACCTAAGGGTGCTTTATTTAGCTGATACAATGAGACACATTCACATGAGAAGTGGTTTTATTCCTACTAAAGATATTTATGGGTCTCCCTACCCACTTATTCATCTATCTAAGTGACAAAAGCAAAGATTAATATTCCAATTAGCTGTAAGATAATTTTTGAATATTATAAGCTAATGATGCATATCGAACCAAAAAACCTTGTTTAGGTGGCAAACAACCATGATCAAATGGTAAACTGTCATGCTAGATTTCAGGTCATGATATTCCGAATTTGATGATGATTTGTGTATTTGTGAGGTGGCAGAAATGATGTGCTGTGAGCCATGTCAACCTTATGAAGTGTATTGTTGAGTTGTCTTCATCAACAGATGTCCCAATAACACTCCAAAATCTCTTTTTATGACTCACATTATTTCTGAAATGCATTAAATGTCTCAAAAAAACCAAAACTTCAGCTCGTTGGAAAAACAAAGTATTTAGGCAAGTTCGTAGCGTAGTTTTTGTTGCGTTTTCATTTCACCACCTTTTGCAACTTTTTTGAGTTTTCTACCTGTGAGAGGGTCTTCATTGGGTATAATAAGGTAAACACATTCCTTCATTCACCCCTGACATGATATTTTTTGGAATTTTTTACCTCTAAAAATTCTACACCGATTTCGTAGCGAAAACTCGGCTTCAAGCTTGGAGCTCGCTACAAACTTGCCTAACTTCACCAGAATTTTCAATTTTTTCTTTAACTCCAAAAACATGCTTGCAACTCTGTAACTAATTTGATATGGTATCCTAAGAAAAAAAGTGGCCAAAAAGGTGCATATTACCATATTTCAAGGGGCAACAGTGTCATCTTCCATCACAATCATCTTCAAACCTTTTTTCTTCAACTATGTTTGCACCATCTCCATTTGTATTTCTAATTCTATGACTTGTCCTTGTAACTTCATTATTTTTTATTGCAACCACATGTTCCACCTGAAGAGATGTTTCATCATTCTGTGCAGGGGTAGTGTCCTCTTCAACATATTCCTTGACCCCTCTGCAACCTCATCATAAAAATCAATCTATTTGCTTATTTCTTTTTTGAAGTATGTGAGCTCCTGCCTCTCTTGTTTATATTCTGATAAGTCCAACTTAGCTTCTAAAATTTCTTCTCTAGATTCCTTAAGTTGTTCTTTTAAAAGCTACAATTCGGAATTTTCTTGAACTTTTTCTTTTCCTTTCCTTGTCTTGATCACCTCTACCTCTTTTGGAGGGAAATCTATGATTTCTTCCCTTGCTGAATGTTTCTTCTTTTTTGGTTCCTTATGCAACTTCTCATATTTTTGTCCCTTGGATAATTGTGACCTAGTGAGTGGCTTCCTAGGTTTAAAAAAAATCCTGCATCTTCATTGGAAAAATATATCTTTTTAGCTTTAAGACCCTTTTTCTTGATTTTTTTCTCCTTTAACCTCTACAAGCTTCACAACAGGTGATTACTCAATGTCAATAGACTGCAAAATATATTCTAGCTTAGATTTCCCCTCTGTCTGACTTCTAGTGATCCTTTTATGGGTTCTTATATCAGTTTTGACTTTACTATTGGTAGGGGTTTATTTAGGCACCACTACCTCCTGCAACTGACCAGTTTCTACCTCCATTGGCTCCACCATGGGCCACACCTCTGTCTACACCTCCACCTCATGTTCAACCTCTGTTTCAGCCCTATATTCTTTATCTTTCCTTAGAGTATTTTTCTTTGATATAGGTATCTTTCTAGGAGTGAGGACATCCACCTCATACCCACTCAAGGACATAAAAGTGGACCAATCCCCGTTCAACTTCTTCAACTCCTCCACAACTAAAAATTTAATTAAACCATGATGAAAAATAGAAGTATCACTACTTTTAGGTTTAGCTTGCACCTTGTCAGCCATTTTTCCTAAACTCCTAAACATAAAAAATTGTAGATTCAGAGGTTGTTTACCTGTGAAATGAAGCAACAATATGAAGTGGTATTGATAGATCATGTGAAATCTACCCTCAAAAGTAAAATATTTTTGAATCACCATCAACAATTTTGAATAGTTTTCCTTGAGGGAGGTCCTGGAGATGCCTGAGCTCATGTCTATGCCTATGTGCTCCTCCTTTAGAAACTCATCACAGTTTTGAAGCTTAAACTTTGTTGCTTATAACCACTCCTGTCCAGAACTTGGAAGCTCGGTTGCCTATGCAATTGTCTCAGGAGATACAGTAAAATTGAGGATGCCCACCTTCGAACCTATACCAATGAAGTTGACAACAAAATCTTTGGAAACTTGTCTATGATATCCTTGCAGTTTCTGGCAGAACTACATGAAACTTGCATTTGTAAAAGCTTGTTAGAATCTGTGGTCTTTTGCAACCAACCTCATGTCCATGGGCTCATATCTGACCACAGTTCCACCCTTGTTTGGCTTTCTATGTGAAGTCATACCTTCAAACATAACGCTGATCAACTTCTACTTTGACACCTACAGAATTTCTTGAGACAACAAGCACCTTCCTTGACATAGGTAACACCTATCCTAAGACAACTACTAGACAAAAAATAAGACTCAATACTGCTGGAAAAAGGTTCAAACAACTTACAAGGATGAAAGGCAAGGTGCTACTTTTTGAATTATGGATTGGGCTAAATTAGGAAAGATGAAATGAGTGGGAAAAAATGAAATGATGGAAGGCATAATGATTACCATGCATACACATGACACATGATAACACATACCTGAAAAGTACTATGATGAACAAGTGTTCTCTGATCATTGGAATTATGACAAGATACCACTTATCCCACCGTTATCAGAAAAGACGAAGTTTGTAGTGTTTTCAATTATTGGGAGGGAAAATTCGCTATGGAACTGTCAGGCAATTCCGTAGCGAAAACAGACTGTTTTACATTGAATATGCTCTGGACTTCAAAAAAAGTTGCCAAGTGTCACAAAATGACATTTTTTACCCATGCAATCAGATTTTTTTGAAATTTACCTTGATAAGACCTTTAATTCATGACCAATGACCATTTAGACCTCATAAACTATGTACACTATTTGAAATTTAATGAATTTCATGACCTTATTTCATCCTAATGACTTAACCTAACTTAACTAAGACAAACCTAGACAAACCTAGTTGTTATCAAGGATAACAGGTGCCTTTCAGAGTCTTTGACTAGGTTTTCAAGCAGGCTGTCAGTGGGGGACTGGTTTTGAATGACTTGGTCGATGAGTTCATCTTCATCAAGCTGCCCCCTCTAAGAACAAAATCTATGGTACAAATGGGGTAGGATGTAGTTTTGTATACTTCATCTTCTTCTTCATCCTCCAACCATATACATAGGTCATGGTTAATGGAAGGCTCAACTGGAGGATATAATAGCAGTTGTTTAGACAAGGGCCCATTATTAATAGTCATGTTTTTGGCCCAACAACTGATATAAGAAATGACAGTGGCTAACCAAGGCCTCCCTAGAATGAGAGGATATCCATTAAACTTGGTTTTTGGTTGGAGAACTAGGAAATATCTAGGATATTCCCAATAGTCAATTGAAACCATAACATCTTCAACAATTTCTTCCAGAGTAATTTGGACCTATCTGCAAGTTGCAGAACCATTGTGATTTTCCTGAAAGTCCCTTGGAGGTTGAGTTTAAGCATAGTTTCCTTGGTCATTACATTGATGGCTGCCCCAAGATCAATCAAAGTATTGGGGACTATGAAACTATCTATGTGCACATCTACAACTGGACTACCAAGGTCCAGGTACTTTGGGAAGATCACCCTTCCCAACATTAAGTCAGACAACTGTCCTACTACATTGATGGTGGGGGTATCTTTCTTCTTTCTCCCAAATTTATTGAAGAATTTTCCCTTGATAATCCTACTGTAAATAGGGACATTATTAATGGCTTGGAGAAGGGGTGTTTTTACACACAAATTTTTCAGTTCTCCCAGAAGTTCAGTCTGCTCTGGGGTGTGTTGACTTGAGTGGATCAAGTGCTCAGGAAAAGAAGGTTGTTGGATCTGAGTGTTACTTTCTTCCTTTTCCTCCTCAACCTCTACAAGTGGAGATGGAGGGTGGTTGTCTGGGAGTACTCTTTCCGACCTGAGATTAACCTCATGTATCTCCACAACATATGTTGGATAGGGTGTCTCTCCACTATAAACCTATTGTGCCTCTCTGTTGTTCGGGTTTAGATTGGGTTGTGCAGGAATATGGGGCAACTTGGGTGGAGCAGCATGAGTTGGATGATGTTGAGGTTGGGGTGGAGGCATTAGAGTAGGTGGTTGATTATGTTGAGGCCTCCACCCTTGTGATAGGTTGTTCCACTAAGTTTGTTGAGGAACATACTGCTGAAATGGTTGGTTCACACGCGAGGATGATATGGAGGGTTGTAAGCCAAGTAGGAGGTGTACGCCAAGATGGAGGAGTGGTAGTGTACCAAGATTGCATAGGTTCATTCTGATTGTTGTGATAGTAGGAATAAGGTGCACCTTGCATAACCTGCTAATATGGCTGAGGGCCTTGAGGTCTTCTCTGGTTGATGAAAGAGAGTTTCTCTGGTCCTACTTCCCCACCTTGGTATACAACTTTAATGATTCCAGGTAAGAAGGGACACTTGTCTGTGGCATGATTCTCATCACAGACTAAGAAAACCTCTATGAAATTTAATGGACATTCATTTAGAGGGTGTTTTCTAGTACATCTAGGGTAGAATATAGCCAAGGCTCTTTCTGCTTCCTCTTTCTTCCGCTTGATCTGCATTGTGTCCATTTGCAACGCAAAGGTGTGCAACATGTCATTCTTGAAGTCCTCCAACATATTCACAATCTCATGCTTGATGGAGGTGGAAGAGGAAGGGGTATTGGTCGTACTCTGGCTAGCTCTGCCTTTCTTCCTAATTTCCCTAGAATGGTTCCTGGAGACAGTTTTGATTGTCTCATAAGACAACTAGTAGATATCTCCTCCTGATAACATATTAATGGTTTCTATCACCTCCTCCCTGATCCATCGGAGAAGTAATATTTTAAGTGATCTGGGATAAAGGGTTTAATTGGCTCTTTTATAGTTTAAATGGAACCTCTCTTCATAGTCCACTTGGGATTCATCAAGCCCTAGATTCATCTTGAATATTTCATCTTTAGTTTCCTTGGACCTGCAGTAGTCCCTGTACTTGTTGTTGAAGGCTTCTTTCATATGTGCCCAGGTAGTGATGTTGTTCCTCAGTAGACCCATGAACCAGCGCAAGGCTGCATCCTTAAGGGTATATGGGAATAGCTTCAGCTTTTGATCACCTGCTGCATAGTCATAGGTCCTACACACAACAAAAATCTCAAACATGAATGTGTCAGGGTCCTCAGATCTAAGTCCATGGAAATGTGGAAGGGATGAGGGGTTGATGTTCTTCATTTTAGTTTCCCCATCCGCCTCTCTAATGGGAAAGACTCTCCAAGATTCAGTTTCAACCATATTTTGAATAAGTGAAGCAGGTTCCTCTGGTGAAACAAGTTCTTCTTCTTCTCCAATAGGTTCTTCAAAATTTTCAAAAGGCTTACCTATGGTGTTTTCAACTTCACAGTCACTGAAGAAGAGTGAAGGGTGACTATGTGGTGATATGGGGTTTTTCCGATCAAGATGGTTTCTGATCAAAGGAAGAGAGTCTTTTTCCGAGTCGGAGGAGTTGGACTCATGCATACGTTTCTAGAGATTCGAGGAGGCAGGGGGGCCTATCAGGGACAATCGAGGAATGTGGTTGTTGTTGTGTTGCAACATCATCATCTGATTCACATTCTTCTTCATCTGAGATGGAGGACTCAATGTCTT
Source organism: Pinus albicaulis (assembly GCA_034641835.2). NCBI lineage: Eukaryota > Viridiplantae > Streptophyta > Pinopsida > Pinales > Pinaceae > Pinus > Pinus albicaulis. The sequence goes on from CM076571.1 coordinate 412,721,537, forward strand.
CCATGGGAGGTGGATCAAAGGGTTTCCAACTTTTATCTTTCGGTTTTCGAGTGCTTCTTTTCTTTTGGGTGAGAAACAAAGCACAAGAGTTCTGAATATGTCCTGTTTGATGGAAATGCCAACAGCGGAATGCTATGTTTTCATAGTCTAAAGTCTGTGGCCAAGTGAAATCACCGACTTTGAGAATTATTTGGTCAGGTAAACCTTTGCTGATGTCAATCTCGACACATATTCTACCGTAGGCATAGAGGCCCTTTTGGCCTCTCGAGGGATCTGTTGCTAGAAAACGTTCCAGATTGTTTCCAATGGCTTAAGATGAGTTGAATTTTGAAAGCAAACCTACTTTAGCATTCAAACATAAATCTAACTCAACATTCTAGACATGTTCATGACACTACAACAACCTAACTATTCTTTCTAAGAAATCATGAGCTAAAGAACAAATTTGGCCATTGGGTAAGGTCTGCCCTCCTCTAGCTATAATGAAAGATATGAGAGAGGGAGGCTTGACACACAAATTTATGAGTTTATCAGTTATTCTACCAACATTTATGCAAGCTAACAACAACAAAATACAAATGGAAGAAAACTAAAAACAATGAATTGAAATGTAATAAAACTAGATAGGAAATCATAAAGCAAACTAGCTATAGTGACATAAAAATAAGCATGGATACACAAGAGAGACTAAGCCCAATGGATTGGGCCCTAACCCACAAGACTAGCCCTCTGAAACTAAATCAGTGAAGGAAAATTTGAATACTCATCTTATTGCAAAAAATATTCTCATTACATAATCATAAAGTCTCAAAAACCCTATTAGAAGAGCTAAGAGTCTATTGGCTTCCTTCAAAGTTTGAATCCCAATGAGCGCTTTCTCATCCCTATTTAACCTAGAAGGTAGCTACCAACATCCCCCTAAAAAGTAGGTGATGTGTCCACTTTGACTGCAAGAGAAGTGGAGCTTTGGTGCACTTGATCTCCCACTTTCTTGGCTGCCTTTGATTTCGAGCTATTGGAGGGAATATCGAGGATCCCTTGGTTGTATTTGGGAGTTAAGGAAGAAATAAATCACCCTAGAATCTCTCCTCGATTTCTACATCGAGATTTAATTACAAAATATTCATCAAAAGTGCAATATCTTTGTTATTATCCTGCATTTAACTCATGTTAGGCATTCGAAGTATGACAAGCCTTAATCACCATCTACACTAGCAACATAAGACCATAATATAATTTAAATGTGAGAAAGAGAGACTTAATAAGGCTAAAAGGTGACAATAAACCCCTCCAATTATACCTAATTATGGAGCTCATCAATGTGCTCCCCGATGTGGTTCCAAGTTAAGATATGCTCCTTGAGGATAAGCTCTTTTATTTTTCCAGGGTGATAGCATTGGGCTCCCCACTGGTCGTGATTCTGGGTGGTAGCGGTGTCTCCCCAATGAATAGAGGGTGGTATCTTAGACTCCCATCCGATATCAGATTCTTGTTATTTTAGATTCAAAAATGTTTAGTATATGAGTAGGGACAATCAAGAGATAAGCAGGAATAAGAAAGATATGAGCAATGATGAAACTTGATGATGATATACTTGACATGATATGATTTGATGGCATGATACTTGCAATGATTACATGGTGGAGTTGAAATTTCTCCCTAACTGAAAGGGACTTTTAATTTGGTATATTAGTGACAAATTCAAACCATGGGATGAGATTCCTCTTTTTGAGATGACCGATTTTCACTATTGAAGCGCTCAATTTGGACAAGAGAAAGTGTATTTTTGAGTTAAAATCCCACATGTGTATATTTGATCAGGTCAACCCTAAAGAAAATTGGACACCCATGGAAGTCTATAAATACAAGTGACCTCAACCTCATTTTGACATCATCATGAGAAATTCTTCTATTCTCTTCCTTATTTTTGGCTCGCATAGGTCTAAGGAATTTCATGGAGATTTCCTCGCACGCATCCGAAATCACAGGATCTTAAGCTCACACATGTGTCTAGGGTTTTGAGTCACAACCGTAGGCATGTAACGGGAAATTTTTGGCTATATCTGCAGGCATGTTGGCCTATGCATGCGGCTGAAGGTTTTCAACTGCATGCATGACACATCTTCCCTGCAGCTGGGACCTAAAGGTTGAATTTTTCAGTTGACCGAAGTTTTCAGTTGACCACAATGTTTGGCAGCTGACCGCAAACAGTGATAGTTGACCATAAGCATCTGAAGCAAATTTTTTGGTTATTAGCTTTTTTGGGTTTATCTTATGTATATTATTTATTTGATAGTTGTATGGATGAATATATGGATCATTACACTCTCTTTTTCTGAATCATTCAGTGACAATCTAATAAGAAGAATAATTTGAAAGGGTTTTCACCATAGTGGATTTTTCCCTGGTCTCCGACCAATCCTGGTGTCTCTATGTGTCAATGATTTTATTTTATTGTTCCTTTATGTTCTACTTCATTGATGATCAGAATCTCGATTAGGGGCAAAAAATTTCTAGAAATTCAAAGTGCTCAGGATTGCACCAAACCAGAACGACAGCGATCATCCCATCGCTAGGAATCCAAAACAACTCGTTTTGTCGAAAACCAAGTTCAGATGAAGAAGTTATAGTCTGTTGATCACCGTACATAATAGGCAATTTAAAAAAAAAAAATTACAGAACAGGTACAGGCTGATGACATGGCAGCCCAGTTAGCATTCAGAGAATCTTCTTCAGTTTTTTCACAATGGGACTGTGACAAGTGTCACTGCAGGATTCGCTAGTTTGGTTTGAGAAGGAAAAATTCCCCAATGTCCTCCTAAGGTTGAATTCAATTTTTTTTATATGTGGGAGGACTGCCCAACTAGGTACTGCCACGTGTCTCCCCTGGTGGACCCCCTCTCTAAGGTCTGATTCGAATTTCATGGTCTGGCTCGAATTTTTATGCTAAGGTTCAAATGTGGGTGCATATGGTTTTAAACCTAAGGTCCGAACCTTAGTGGGCATATTATTTCGATGGAATTATAACTATGGTTCAAACCTTATATGTATAATTCCACATAGTCATGGCGTATTTCAATTTAAACCTAAAGTCAAAAGCCTTATACTATATGCAAGGGTCAACGAATTTATGGTTTGGAGCGATATATTATATTCGGGTCATATATTATGGTTTGGAGCGATATATTAATGGTGGAGTGCAATTACAATGGTTTATGGCATTTAAACAAATTTTGGGGTGTAATATTAAGTTTGGAGTGTGTATTATATTATGTTGCAAAATATATGTATGGAGGGGCGGAGGTCGACATTTGACCCCGTGACCTCCCCTCAACTACTACCACCTCTCACCAATGAGCCACCGCCTTGTTCCTTGAAAAGGAAGGTGCCAAAATTATATTTGAATGTATTGCATTTCTTTGATGCTGGGAATGGAGTGGGCTAGCTGCGGGCCATCCCTCCTCCCACATGACCTTACCATATGCCCAGGTCAATAGTGCCCAAACTAAAACACGCTAAGTCCGCACTTATCCCTCCTAATCCGCAGTTAAATTTAATTAACTCTGTTTTAAGTTGGTGGAGTTTTTGGTAGGCGCACCAAATTCGGCGGAATCTCCTATTTTGGCGGAGCTAACTGGAGCTTCTCCAGATTTAAAGGTGGGGAAAATTAAGTGAGGCCTATCTTGAGCAATTTTTGACCAATTTTGGCTCAGAAAGAGTCATTCATAGAAGATTGGCATGCTCTGAATCCATTGAAACAACTTGCAGAGTAAAATAAGCAATTCTACAAAGGTTTTTGGCACCTTGAAGAATTTTGAAGCCTAGGGCCACCAGGAGGGAAGGCCATGCCCATATCAGTTGAAGGCAAAATGGAGCGAATGAACAATAATTTTTAGATGTAATTGATGTTATGAACACAATGGTATAGTTCGAAGAGACGTTGGAGCACTTCTGAAAGTGTTTTTTTCACTTTGGATATTAAACAAGCCCATGGCCACCAGGATGGGAGGTCAAACCTAGATCAGCTGGAAACCAATTTCAGAGATTGTATAGTCATTTTTGGGGTATTTGATTGTTTTGAAGCCAATGGAGTAGTTTTCAAATCCATTGGGGCAATACAGGTTCTTGTAATCATACATTTGACTCTTAATCCCAAGAGGGCTTAGCTAGTTGAAGCAGGTCCATGGAGATGTAGCCCAGGAGGGGTGAACTCCGTTATCATCCATTATGTTATGGGTATGACGTGTGTTATTTATCTGTATTTCATTCGTTGTATATGAGTTTTTAAAAGATAATTAACTCATAATTTGATCATCAAAGACACATAAAAACTTGACATGTAAACGCCTTCACAAATGGTTAACTTGAGACGATCCTAATCACACATTTTTAATACTAATGAGGGAGCTAAAATAGCAATAACTAGTTTTCCCATATTCAAATCAATTGATGATGCCACTATTCTTTCTACATATCTTCATATGTTGTTGAATAATGATGAAAATATGAATAATGTTATGATTTTATGGGGTGAATTTGATATGGAAATAATGAAATGCAATTACCAAAGCAAAGAACAATATAGCCCCAAGAAAAATTAATAAGGTGTACGTAGTATGGGCCATTAACAACCGACCCAGAACCAGATTTGACTAAGTCCAAGAATACTTGGTCTAGTTTCCAATGGGTTATGGTTCCGTGAGACGATGAATATCCAAATATATGATCATTCAGGGGTGCAAGAAACAAGAACCTTAGCATAATATTTGAAGTAGAGGTGGACCCTGCATCAAGTCCAATGTGTTATCCAAGTTGTGAGCCATCCGGTGATGCAACTTCGCTATGAAGGGAAGCGGGGACCGGATATCAGATCCCTGAATTCATCTAAATGCAAGGTTTAAAAGTTTTATCAGACCATCTGACCATTATGTGGTGTATTCTAGTGTGAACAAAAATGGGATTCATATACTAGAATCTTGGATTCATCCAGATGCGAGCGTATCTGGGTCAAGAGGCAATATGATTGTAAGGTGTTAATGTGAAGGATATGGGATCGAATATTGGATCCCAAAATTTTATCAATGGCATGAAACTATGTCCCTAGACCACATCCAGGAGCACACTACCAGGCAAAGATTGGAAAGGGACTAGTTACCAGATTTTGCAGGAGTTTCATTATAATGGGAAAATGTTAGATTGCATAGGTTGTGAGGCTAAGTTCCTTTGAGCATAAGCTCTTGGTCATAATGGTGATATGGTCCATGTTTGTTGAAGCTTGAGGGATATGGTTGAGGAATTTTGTGTTTTGGGTGCTAAATTTAATAAAACGAGGTCAAAATTTTGGTATTTATGGAATGCCAAAAATGAAAAACACCCAAAATCGCAAAATTTTCAAAGCTTAATGAAGGACCAATTGAAATTTAAATAGGACAAACCTGAGAGATCAATGTATATAAAATAGAAATTAAACAAAATGAATTTGAATCATCTCATATTCTCGTCTAGTGAAGGCGAAAAGTCTATTGTGGACAAGCAGTGTGTGGCAGTTCATGAGAGTGAGTGATGCTACATAAAATTTATATAAATTGTGTTCTTGATTACACATAAATTAAGAGAGTGTGTGCACAAGAGTACTTGAAAGAGGTTGAAACTACGAAAAGTCAGTAGTATGAAATATATATGAGATATAGTGTGCAAAGGAAAGTTGAGAAGAGGTTGAACTTGCAAATTGGCTAGAATATGAAGTTGTTGTGTACATGAAAATTATTGGTTTGGAGAGTTGACGATTTATTTTTTGAAAAAGTGTTGTGTCCATGTGCAAAATTATAAGGGATTTGCTTTGATCTGAGGTAAATCCATTTGAATCAAAAAATCAGAGGAAGAGAGGGTGTTGAAAATAAAATATCAGAGAAGTTAGGTTGGTCCAATATTAAATTGGTTATTAGTATTAGAGTCTCCTTCAGGTAGGTTCCTGTAAAGATGAAGGGGTCGGTGCTTGTAAATAGTAGGAGTTGGTGCTTCCAACAAGTGGGTGCTTATGAAGAAAAGGGGGTTGGATCCTCATGTATGTTGGTGTCTACATAATCTGATGTAAATTGAAGTTGGTGCTTCCATTTACATTAAAATTAAATGAATATTTGTAGTTTTCTCCTGTATGGGTTTCCATGTAAACATCTTGTGTCAAATTCTTGATGTGGTTGATGCATTATTGTTTTTTTTAATGTGTTTGAATGTATACGTAGTTATTAATATATATATAATATTGATTCACCTCCCCTCTGAGTATTATTTTGGTTTCCCACACGACGAACAATGTCCTTATCCAATATTTGGACAAGTTTGTGCTAGTCTTTATTGATGATATTTTGGTTTACTAAAAAACCAGAGCAGAACATGAAGAACACTTGAAGGTGGTGTTGCAACTACTATTAGAACATAATTTTTATGCCAAACTTAATAAATGTGATTTCTTCTAATCACAAGTACAATATTTGGGACATGTCATCTCAAAGGAAGGAGTAGTTGTGGATCCATAAAATATCAAGACCATAATGGAGTGGCCCACTTCCTAAAATGTTACGAAGGTCAGATCCTTAATGGGATTGGGTGGATATTACTATTGGTTCATTAAAGGTTTTCCAAAGATTGGAAACTCAATAATAGCTTTAGAGAAGAAAGGAGTAAAATTTTAATGGACATGAGAGTGCAAAAATAGCTTTGAGAAACTTAAGAACTTGCTCACTCATGCACTTATTTTGAAGACCCAAAGAAGAATTTCCTATTTTGCACATATGCCTACAATGAAGGAATAGGTGGGGTTCTGATGTAAGAAGGGTATGTAATCTACTACTAATCAAGGAAATTGAAGGCACATGAGATGAATTTAGTTACTCGTGACTTGGAGCTAGCAACAAGTGTGCATGCACTAAAAATGTGGAGGCACTACTTGTATGGGCGAAGGCTTGTGTTGATGTAAGATCATGGAGGGATGAGATATCTGTTTGATTAGCCTAAGTTAAATACTAAAAATGTCAGATGGTTGGATTTTATTAGTGAAATTTTTTTTTAAATAAAATAAATTAAGGGTAAGGAAAGCTAGGTAGGAGATGCACTTAGTAGAAGTCTACAAGTATCTCAATTGGCGGCGAAGGGCACTTGTAAAATTGACACCAAAGAAAATATTAAAGAGGAATTGCTACATGATCAATATTTATAATAAGTGCAGTCATCTAGATTGGATCATTATATTTTTTTTCATCAATCTCATCACTTTTAGAGTGGAAAAGTGGAGGAATTAGCTCATAGGACCAATTTTATCGGAAAGACCCAATGTGGCATATTGGTGTTTGAAAACTTCCATAAGAATTTTGAGGCATCAAATGACGTTTTTTGGGGTAAAATATTGCCACTTTGGTTCCAAACATTTATTCCTATTATACACAAAGAGACCTTTCTAATATCACAAGAATCAACTCAATTAGAGTATGTATGCAAAAGTTATGCCTCTCGGAAGTTGACCTTCCTGATTTGACCACCATAATTGAAGAGTATGCCACGTTAACCCCCATTACTGATGGAAAATAGGCTATCCATGTGATCATGATGAAGAAGACTCTAAAATAGTCCATTTTGTAACTCTAGTTAATAGTGGAAGGAGTCAAATCTAACCACTAGTAGGCTATTGGGTTGTGTTATAACTGAGCCACTAGGAGGAAAAGGGGTTCCATTATTTTTAGGGCATTTTGTTCCATAAACGACTAGAGCAGTCATGATGAATATGGAGAGAGAACATAGAGATGATTTTGTGCACTATAGTATCCCATGGGCCATAAGCCTTACTTCTTTGTAATTGCACCCAATTTCTATTCAGAGATAGAGAGCAACATGACCTCACCTTCCTGTAGAAATTTATAAACACAATAATGTATTTCCGGATTCTCTTGATCTAAAAATTTAATATTATGTTAAATACAAAATCCTTTCACTTATTTTTTTGCGGAAATTAAAACGCCAATTGCAAACATATGAAGAAAAATCAATTGCACATAAAAAGATGTTTTACCGAGAAATCTTAAAGCTAAAAACCCCAACTATCATATATTATGTATATCATATAATCATGAAACAATCTCATACAAAGCTTATCTCATAGAGCTTTCAGTACAATATACAGTCGTCTCACACTTTCATGCAAAAATTTGCATATCTATGCACTAATTTCTTGCCTCCTGACAGCCTGCCTCCACTGTGCAATCCCTGCTAAAGAAGATCCCTGAATGAATTTGATTTTGCCTTGCTTGCACTGTGAAATCCTCATTGTCATCTCCAATATCTGTGTAGATGCATTGAATGCATCACTATAGTCACAGCTGATAGTCCATCTCACCCTTTCACCTATCTCTCCACTGGGTCTCCACTGGATCTGACATGCAAGTAGTTAACTGTTGTATTTATTCAGTTGCAAGTAAGACACTACTTGTGAATTAATTAAATAATTCATTCATTCATCTTTCACTAGTGTATCTTTAGTTACAACTAGTACAACTAGGTTTAACTCACTTAACTGAGTTAAACTAAATAACAACTCCCATAACTACTCTTCCAACTCTGTTTCAACTTGCCACAATCAGTTATAACAAATTCCTCCATGCATGAGTCACCAACCACCCTAGTAATTGTGTAATTCCTTCAGCCCACTGATGTGCCACATCTGTTCACTGAAATCAAGTGCTCCAAGAGAATAAGTTACTAGTCTGATTATTATTAAGGGCTAATAATAATCGACAAGCATTCTATTTTTTAGATTATCAATCTATAAATAGACTTCGCCCATCTTCTAAAAATAGAAATTCATCCAAAGATAGAATTTTTTCAACCATCTAGAATTAGCATCCTGCTAATTTTAGAATATGCTCACCATTCTAAAAATAGACATACACATAAAAATAGCTTGCGGGCCCCACCTAGTGAAGGTGCTTAATTTTCACTAGGCTCATCATTTTGTTGAATCTCGACACTCCCTCTCAACAAGATAGGGATTATCCTTCACCCCGATCCTCTCTCTATGGTATTCGAATTTTCTCCTGGTGAGTGCCTTCATTAGAATATCTGCATCCTGATATTTTGTAGGAATGTACTGAAGCAACATGATCTTCCACTGCACACAATATCTGATATGATAATACTAGATATCTATATGCTTAGATCTATCATGAAACACGGGATTAATCGAGAGTTTAATGCAACTTTGATTATCACAATGAATCATTGTAGGATGTAAATGAGAACCAAAAAAACCGACCAGGATCTTCCTCATCCACATAGCCTCACATGCAGCTTGACTTGCTGCCATGTATTCTCTTCTGCTGAACTGAGTGCCACAGATCTCTATTTCTTGCTGTAACAAGAAAAAGTTGTAGATCTGATACTAAAAACCCCTCCTGATGTGCTCTTTCAATCCGTTTGGCTGCCTGCACAATCTGCATCTGTGAAGCCATGCAATTTCACCTCATCCATCTGTCTGTACCATAAGCCATACTCAGATGCACCCCTGAGATATCTCAGGACATGCTTGCCTGCCTTCCAAAACATCTTGGTAGGCTTAACCATCGCTTGACTAAGCTGGTTCACTACATAGCATATGTCCGGTCTTGTATTAAGTAAATACATGAGCGAACCCACCAACTATCGATAGAAAGTAGCATCCACTACCTCTACCGATGTAGCATCCTCTTTCCTCCAATTTCCTAGAAGATGAGTATCCATGGGTTTGCAGCCCTCCATGTGAAACTTACCAAGTATCTCCTGAGCATACTTGCCTTGAGACACAAACAATTCACCTTCTCGCTGCCATATTTCCAATCCAAGGAAATAATGAAGGAGACCCATATCCTTCATCTTGAACTCCTTTGCAAGGTCCTCCTTGCATGAGTGTATCAGTTGCTCATCATCAGTCAGTTTTAAATCATCAACATAAAGAACAATTATTAAAATCTTACCCTCCATGACAATTTGGTATAGGTTTCCATCCGCCTCACTCTTGGTGAAGCCAAGTCCAGTGAAATAGTTTTTGATCCGAGTGTACCAAGCACGGGGTGCTTGCTTCAGCCCATACAATGCTCTTTTGAGTCTGTACACATGCGACTCACTACTGAAGATCTCAAATTCTTCAGGATGCTCAATGTACACTTCTTCCCCAATGATCCCATTAAGGAATGCAGTCTTCACATCCATCTGATGAATGTGCCAACCCATCTGTGCTGAGAGAGCAAGGATGGTCCTTATGAAAGAATACAATGCGACAGGTGCAAAGGTTTCTTCAAAATCAATCCCCTCGATCTATGAGAAGACCCAGACAACAAATATTTCCTTATAATTCTCGACGCTCCCATCAACAACTTGCTTTACCTTGTAGATCCATCTTGAACCTACCACTAATTTATCTACCGACCTTGGAAAAAATTTCCAAGCACTGTTTTTGACAATGGAGTCATACTCCACCATTTCATCTACCCATGTGGGCTCTTGCACTACTTCCTGAAAAGAAGATGGCTCTTTCAAAATACATTTTCTCATGAGAGCCATGTATCCATTGGATCGGTCAAGAGACTGTCTCTATCTATGCTGTGAATTAGGGGCTCCTACATTCTGTGCCACATCAAGCTTCAACCTTTCAACTTATGTGGTACGCCTTCTGCCAGTTCTAATGTTTGGCTCTGCGTGAGTGCACTCCTCCACTCTATGATCCTCCTCCTGTGTCTGATCCACATCTTGAGGCTCATCTTTGGGAACAAGCAGTTCCTCCTCTACATGCAAGTGTATCCCCCTCTCAAGCATAACTCGTGTAGCACCCATGATCATTTTGTTCTTCCTCTCTGCAACCCCATTCTACTGTGGGTTATGAAGTGCTATGAGTTTTCTCTGAATCCTTTCTTTGCTACAAAAGTTTTTTAATTTATTTGACATATATTCACCACCATTATCGCTCCGTAAAGCCTTCACTTGCTTCCCCGACTCTTTCTCCACCAATGCTTTAAACTCACAAAAATTTGAGAATGTTTGATCCTTCTTCTGCATAAAGAAGATCCAGCATTTATGAGAATAGTCATCAACAAAAACAACATAATACATTTGTTTTTTTGTTGAAGCAATCGAGAATGGTCCACACATGTCTGTGTGAATTCTCTCTAGGATCGCCAAAGCACGGTTCTTCTTTTCATGAAAGGTGGTCTTCAAAGCCTTACCCATAGTACATCCCTTGCACTAATCTATCTACGCAAGTGTACCCTTGGGAATTCTAGTAGAAATCTATTGCAAAATCTCCTGGGCGCCATGGTGAAAATGGCTCAATCTCTTGTGCCATAATTCGCTCTCATACCGTCTCACCACTTCTTCTTCTTTGCCCACCATTGTAGCACAACCATCTACCTCTAGCTTGTGGATATTCTTGACTCGAATCTCTATCCTCTTGGTTTGACCTGTTGTTTTATGTTGCAGGAAAGCTTTTCCATCACTGAAAACAACATCATAACCTCTGTCCTCCAACATCGCGATTGAGACCAAGTTCTTCTTTAGACCTGGAACATGCATAACATCTTTCAACATAAATGGTTTACCTAACTCCCCCTCAAAGGTAGCGGTACCAATGTCGGTCACACTGTATCGTCCATCGTCACCCATCTCTATATTCATTTGTAGATCTTTCTCCTCCAAGTCGCTGAAAATCTCCTTATCTCCCATCATGTGGAAGGAAGCACCACTTTCAAGATACCACACCGATCCCATTGCGCTTGAAACCAAGCATGAGATCAAGGAAAAATCAAGTTCAAATTGTGAGGCAAGGGCCTCACTAGCTGCAGCTCCAACAACCTTCTTGTTCTTCTTTTTCTATGGGAAGTTAGTGGCAAGATTCCCATGTTCGTGACAGTGAAAACACTTCACCTTGGACAAATCCAAATTCTTGCCTTTACCCTTAGATTTTGCATGGGATTTCTACCCCTTCCCTTTCCTTGTTTTGGCAGCCAAATCACAATCCTCTTCATCATCATACTTTTATGAAGAGCCATCCCTAGTACTCCACCTTATCTCCTCCTGCACTAGATCCGACCAAAGTCGCTCCCAATCCAACAGTTTATCCTGCCCATTGACAGAGTCTTGATAACTGTGCCAAAACTTCAGAAGTCCAAGGAGAGCCAAGCTCACCAAGTCATCATCAAAAATTTTAATTCCCACACTCCCCAGCTCATCCCTACATTGCACAAAATTCATGAGATACTTTGGAATATTGTCACCCTTCTCCATTTTGATTTTTCTGAGTTTTATCTTTCAACGCCAACTTCCTATGGTCGCTGCTACTTTGGAAAAGAACTGTCAAAGCCTTCCACATTGCAAATGGAGTGGCTTTCCCATGAAGGCTTGACATAATATGGTCTTTCACACCTTCCAATATAATTCTTCTCATCTTCGCTACTTTCTTTTTCCAGGCGTCAAGTAATGCAGCATCCGTCGAAATGGGCTTTGGAACATCGCTATCGATGAACTCCTTTAGACCATTATCTTCAAGCACCGCCTCCATGTTTTCCTTCTAGGCTATGTAGTTTGAGTTTCCCTTGAGTGCATTCTCCAACCGCAACCCATTGAAATCCATTTCAATGTTTACTCAACTGTCACACCAAGAAATTCTGGCAGCGAATTCGAATTGTCCACTAGCACAAAACTCAGCACCACTTCAATATTGCAATCTTTAGTGATTAACACTGAGCTGATACCATGTATAAATCTATAAACACAATAATGTATATCCGGATTATCCTGATCTAACAATTTAATCTTATGTTAAATACAAAGTCTTTCCACTTAATTCTTTGCGGAAATTAAATCGCCAATTGCAAGCATATGAAGAAAAATCAATCGCACATAACAAGATGTTCTACCGGAAAGCTTAAAGCTAAAAAACCCCGAATATCATATATTATTTATATCATGGAATTATGAAACAATCTCATACAAATCTCAGCTCATAGAGATCTCAGTACAATATACAATCGTCTCACACTATCATGCAAAAATTTGCATATATATGCACCAATTTCTTGCCTCTTGACAGCTTGCCTCCATTGTGTAATCCCTGTTGAAGAAGATCCCTGAATGAATTTCATTTTTCCTTGCTTGCCACTGTGAAATCCTCATTGGAATCTCCAATGCCTGTGTAGATGCATTGAATGCATCACTATAGTTACAACTAATAGTCCATCTCACCTTTCACCTATCTCTCCACTGGATCTAACATGCAAGTAGTTAACTACTGTATTTCTTCAATTGCAAGTAAGAAACTAATTGTGAATTAATTAAATAATTAATTCACTCATCTTTCACTAGTGTATCTTTAGTTACAACTAGTACAATTGAGTTTAACTCACTTAGCTGAGTTAAACTAAATAAAAACTCCCATAACTACTCTTCCAACTCTGTTACAACTTGCCACAATCAGTTATAACGAAGTCCTCCATGCATGAGTCACCAACCACCCTAGGAATTGTGTAATTCCTTTAGCCCACTGATGTGCCACATCTGTTCACTGAAATCAAGTGCTTCAAGAGAATAAGTTACTATTTATTGTCTGATTATTATTAAGGGCTAATAATAATCGACATGCATTATATTTTTTAGATTAGCGATCTATAAATAGACTTCCCCCATCTTCTAAAAATAGAAATTCATCCAAAGACAGAATTTTCTCAACCATCTAGAATCAACATCCTACTAATTTTAAAATATTCCCACCATTCTAAAAATAGACATACACCTAAAAATAGCATGTGGGCCCCACCTAGTGAAGGTGATTAATTTTCACTAGGCTCATCATCTTGTTGAATCTCAACACTTCTAACTGGGTTTAAACCTGAAAATGTTTCCCAGGATGTATCTTGTGTCTATTATGGTTTGTGAGTTTTTATATTATTGTTTTCTATTTTCTACATAATTATAATTAGCATACATATGCAACAAATAACGATTTACATACCCATAAATTTAAAGATAATAAACCTTCATAATGTAGATTTTAGATTTTTAAGTGTAATCTTATCAAATCCATTGTGATGAATTTTCTGGTGGAATATCCACAACAATTTATGGATCATATTGCTATCAGAGTAGGTTTCTTTGGGTAAATTGTGGATATTTGTACTAGATCTAGACAAGATAAGCTAAAAGTCATAAAACTATAGCCATGGACGAAAAATTTGTGAATAACCCTCCTGATCCTATAGAGGAGATGTAATGAATAAAATAATGTAAATAGTGATTAATTAGTTAATTACTAATTAGATTGAAATGCCATGTCTAATAAGACATGACCTTTCGTGAAGAGGCACCTCCGTAGGTATATACGCAGGACTCATTTGTAACATTCAATCATATCATTCATCATACTATCTAATATAATATTTGTATCCTCATGGATATCTTTGTATTCCAAGTATTTTGGAGCATTTAACTTGAGAAGGAACTTTGTTCGCTTCATTTGGTATCGGAGTAGTTCGATCTTCTGGCCGTTCATCGCTGCACAGAGCTCCGCTCCTCGGTCCAGGCCTTTGGCCATCAAAAATTCGTCAACATTGTTGTCGTCGAAGCGTTTCACTACCAGTCTTTGAGTTTAAGTAGGAATTTACAGGGTAAGTTCCATAGATCAAGAACCAAAGGTCACCGCTCACAAACAGATCACAAATCAGTACACCAGTATAATCACGTGGTTAAAACCCTCAAAGAGGGAAACAATCCATGCCCTGAGTCAACGCGGCGACTTTAGGGAATTTATTAATATAAAAAGAAAAGTTACATATGTTTCTCTTATAAACGGTTACCAGAAAAATGACCCTCCATGCTCTTTAAATAGAGATCATGGACCAATCGGGTGTTAAGCCACGGATCAAGTGTCGTTAATACTGAGGTGAGAGATAACCGTTAGATTATAAGTTACAAATGTACATGGTAAATAAACACACTTTACCTAACTCTACACTAGACTAAGTTATTCTTAATTATTTCCTATGTGTCGGAATATCCTAACATCCCCCCTTAAGAACAACTTGGGATAGGATTGAAGGATTTACAAAGGTGACACAAAAGGAGCCTATTTCTTATGTGTCGAAATATCCTAACATCCCCCCTTAAGAACAAATTGGGATAGGATTGAAGGATTTACAAAGTGACACAATAGGAGAAGGAAGGAGGCATTAGAGCCTATCCCCCCTTAATGACAACTTTCCTGAACTCCAAGCATGGATCAAATTTTGGTAAACTTCACTTCTGTGAGAGCCTTTGTAAAGATATCAGCTACCTGATCATTGGTTGGACAATATTGCACTTCAAGAACACGATCATGAATGAGATTTCCGATGAAGTGTGTGTGGAGTTCAATGTGTTTCATACATTGATGCTAAATTGTATCTTTACATAGTTGAATGGCACTCTGATTATCACACCAAAGTGTAGTTGGGTGTTGCTGATGAAGACCAAATTCAGACAGGATTTGACGAAGCCACATGGCTTCCTTGTTGGCTTCAACTGCACCACGATACTATGCTTCTGCTGAAGAAAGGGAGATGGCACTTTGTTTCTTACAAGACCAAGTAATAGGTCCTGAACCAAGAGTGAATACATATTCGGCAATGGACTTCTAATCATCAGGGTCACCAGCCCAATTAGAATCAGTGAAACCAATCAACAAGGGAGATGCTCCTCCACTGTAATGAATCCAAAACTGAATTTTACCTCGAATATATCGAAGTATTCTTTTAGCTACTTTCCAGTGACTTTAATGAGGTTGGTGCATAAGCCGAGTGACAAGACCAACGCCAAAGGAAAGGTTAGAACGGGTATGCGTTAGATACAAAAGTTTACCAACAGGTTGACGGTATAAGGTAGCATCAACTTCAAGGGTAGTACAGTTGACTGAAAACTTGACTCCAGACTGAAAGTGAGAAGGGGTACGCTTACAGTCTTCCATGTGAAAGTGGTGTAGAATATCACAGGCATACTTGGACTGAGAGATGGTAATGCCTTCCTTGGATTGAAAGACTTGAAGACCAAGGAAATAATGCAAGTGTCCTAAGTCTGTCATTTCAAACTTCTTTTTGAGGCTAGACTTCACATGGTTTATATGGTTTGGATCACTACCAGTAAGGATAAGATCATCAACATAAAGAAGAAGGATGGTGAAGGAATTACCCACTTTCTTGGTGTAGACAGTGTTTCAAAATGACACCTAGAAAATCCATTATCTAAGAGAAATCTATCCATTTTGGCATACCAAGCCCAAGGAGCTTGTTTGAGACCATAGAGAGACTTCCTAAGATGAAAAACAAGGCTGAAGTCTTTTTAGATAAAGCCAGGGGGTTATTCCATGTAGATTTCTTCATGAAAATCTCCATGTAAGAAGGTGGATTTAACATCCATCTGATCGACTTCCCATTTAAAGGAGGCAGCAAGGGAAAGAACAAGGCGGATATCATTCATTTTGGCAATAGGGGAGAAGGTTTCAGTCTATTCAATGCCTTCAACTTGTGAAAAACATTTAGTGACAAGACGAGCTTTATGTCTATCCACTTTTCCATCTGGTCCAAACTTTGTTTTGTAAACCCATCTGCATATGACAAGTTTTCTTCCTTTTGGAAGAGGAACAAGATCCCAAGTATTGTTTTCCAATAAGGAACGATACTCTTCATTCATATCTTCATCCCAATCTGGATGACCGGAGGCTTCTTCAAAGGTTTTTGGATCAATTTTTTCTGGAACTTGAGAAAATAAGGAAGAAGCTCTTTCAAACTGAGAACGTGTACATCATCGATCAGCAGGGTCACCTGCAAGAGAACCTGTTGCATCCCAAGTAGAGTGGACCCATATTGGAAGCGATGGAGTATAAGGAACAATTTCACGAGCTGGAGGAGGATTGTCATCCTTGCTATCATCATCTGAACTAGAAGGAATGCTATTAAAAATAGAAGAGAGAGAGATAGGTGGCACATATGTTGAATTAGGCTCACAGGCCGATATATTTTCATCAAACTTTACATCTCTTCTAATGATTATATTTTTGGATTTTGGTTGAAGAAGTCTATATCCTTTGACATCTTCAGAATATCCAACTAAAATACATTTTTCACTCTGAGTTCCTAAGGCTGTATGTTTCGCATCTGGAATATGGGCCCAAGCATCACTTCCAAAAACATGAAAGTGACTTACATCTAGTTTGATTGAGCTCCAAACTTATTCTGGAGTTATATTATTTAAAACATTAGTAGGAGTGCGATTTACTATGTAATTTTCACAGTTAATGGCTTCTGCCCAAAAATTGAGACCAAGTCCTTTAGATTGAAGCATACAATTAGCCATTTCTTTTAAGGTGTGATTCTTCCTTTCAGCTACACCATTTTGTTGTGGAGTATATGGAACAGTATGTTGCAATTGAATGCCATGCTCAATGAAGAAGTTGATAAATTTGTTGTTAACATATTCTCCGCCATTGTCTGATCTTAACTTAAGAATTTGATGTCTAGATTGTTTCTCAACAAAGGCCTTAAAGGCCATTAACATGTTAAAAAATTCACTCCTGAGTTTTAAGAAATATACCCAAGTGCGTCTGGAAAAATCATCAATGAAAGTTAAGAAGTACTTGCAACCAGAGAAAGAAACAACAAGAAGTGGACCACATAAATCACTGTGCACAAGCTGCAAAGGGGTTGAAGCGTGCCAAGAGGCACGTTTGTCAAAACTATCTCGATGATGTTTTCCGAGTACACATCCGGAGCAAACACCATCTCAGTAAGATACCATAGGAAGACCTGTCACCATATTTTCCTTACATAGAGTTTGAAGGGAGTGATAGTTTAAGTGACCAAATCGATCATGCCAAAGTTTGCTCACTTCATCATTATGAGCAACAAAAACTAAGGGAAGACATGATGAGCCAAAGTTGTCAAACTTATACAACCTTTTGGAATCATCAGTAATGCCAATAGCTAAAATATGTTTAGGATATTTGAGTTCCTTGATTACAACATCATGAGGTGAGAATTCTACTATTTTCCCTTCACCTGAATGAGTTATCTGATAAACAGATAGAATGTTGCATGACAAGGTAGGAACACATAGTACATCATTAAACTGACCATTATCTAGATGAATGGTTCCAGATCCTACAACATTAAGAGATCTATCATCACCAACATAAATATGTTTGGTGTTACAATCATTTAAAGAAGAAAACATGGATTTATTTTTAGCCATGTGGTAAGAAGATCCAGAATCAATGATCCACTCATGAGAAGGAGAAGAAGAAGATACATTTAATGCATAACTACATCTTGATGCTTGACAACCACAAGCAGAAAGTGCCATGCCTGAAGATGAAGGTGAAGAGTGCTCCAAATTGATGTTGTGCTTCTTCATTGTTGCTTCTAAGGCTTCCATCTTCTTAAAACATTTGGACTCTATATGGCCATCTCGATTGCAAAAGTTGCAATTTCTATCTGCCTTCTTCCCTTTGTTTTGATTTGCCTTATTATTTTGGTGATTTGATTTCTCAGTTTGTGGCTGAAATTGCTTAGGGCCCTTGTTTGGTTTAGGACCATATTTTTTAGGATACTGCTTCTTGGGATTCTTTTGATATGGTTTTTGTTGGGATACTAAGGCTTTCTTAGAAGTGTTTCCAGCAGTGATAAGACCAAGGTGTAAAAATTTTTCTTGTTCTCTTATCAAAGAATCACAAAAGGCATCAAAAGAGGGATTCTTGTAGGTGGTTCCTGAAGAAATGATGGCTTCTCTGGTGGAATGGAAGGCGGAAAAAAATACAGAGTATGCAGGACCAAGCTTAGCAAGAATGCAATATATGAGGCTACCATCTTCCTTTTTGACCTTACACCCTTCTAAAAGAAGTCTAAGGGTCTTGAATTTGGACAAAAAGTCTTCAATAGAAGAGAAATTATTAGGGTCCAAAGCAAGCAACTCATTTTCAAGCTGGTGGGCCCTGATTTGATTTTGAATGCCAAAAACAGTATTTAGCTTTTCTAGGGCTTTATCAGGGGTGTCAATGTCAAGGATGTGAAATCAAAGATCTTGAGCAATGGAAATTCCTATCAACCCTCGTGCTTGATCTTGTCTATTTTCCCATTTGGCAACTTTATCATCATCGGAAGGTTTAGTTTCTTGACCTGTGGCTATTCTGTAAAGCCCTTTACTTCTAAGTATATCTACCATGTGAGGTAGCCATTGGAAATAATTGGTGCTGTTAAGAATAACCGGGCATGCACTTTCCATTTTTTTTTTAAATGAAGCTGAGAAAAGCTGAAAATAACTGCTCCGATGGAAAGATCTCAAAAAATTAGGCCGTTTAAAAAAAAAACGGCTTCCAAATGCCGAATAGTTGCAAGAACAGGATGAAGTGTGGCTCTTTAAAAAAAAATTCCGCCCCTTTGAACAATTTTTTTTTTACAAAAGAAGCTTGAGAATGAGACTTGAACCCAAGACCTCTATTCTCATAAACTAACCCCTCACCAAGTTAGATAGTAAAAGGATATGTTATTTTAGAAAGGAGGAAAGGGGGATTATTATTATTATTATTATTATTATTATTATTATTATTATTATTATTATTATTATTATTATTATTATTATTATTATTATTATTATTATTATTATTATTATTATTATTATTATTATTATTATTATTATTCGGTGTGTGTGCCTTTTCCTGCACAAAAAACACAAAAAACGAGAAAAAAAAACTAAATGCAAAGCCTTACGGCAGAATGTTAGATTCTCGGTTAGCCTTATCGGCAACTATCACTTTTTTCACTATTTCTGATTTCCCGAGATTGCACAAAGACACGGGGAAAGAGCATACGTAGCAAAAAAAAACCATTTTTCCTGTTTTTGATTTTCCGAGATCGCACGAAACACACAGAAAAGAGCATACACAGAGAAGAGGGTATAGATCCGAAAAATAAATAAAACCTTAATATAGAAAAAAACCGAAATAAACAGAACTATTAACAAATATAACTGCAAAATAGATGCTTTATACCTCCATATCTAAAATGACATAAATTGGGCAGCCGAAAACCTTTTCGCATGAAACAAAAGGCGTTCCTCACTGTAACAGATGCTTTGGACACAATTGAGCAGTTCTCCAAGCCCAAAAATGTTCAGAAATAGTAGATCTACAAAACGGCATTCGCATGCAGTCAAATCGGCTTCGGATTTTGATCAACAACGGACGCGGCCCTCAAAATAGCTTTGATACCATGTAGGAATTTATAGGGTAAGTTTCGTAGATCAAGAACCAAAGGTCACCTCTTTCAAACATATCACAAATCAGTACAGCAGTATAATCACGTGGTTAAAACCCTCAAAGAGGGAAACAGTCTATGCCCTGAGCCAACGCGGCCACTTCAGGGAATTTATTAATATAAAAAGAAAAGTTACATATGTTTCTCTCATAAACACTAGAAAAATGACCCTCCATGCTCTTTAAATAGAGATCATGGACCAATCGGGTGTTAAGCCATGGATCAAGTGTTGTTAATACCGAGGTGAGAGATAACCGTCAGATCACTACAAATCGTGACCGTAGGATTATAAGTTACAAATGTACATGGTAAAGAAACACACTTTACCTAACTCTACACTAGACTAAGTTATTCTTAACTATTTCCTATGTGTCGGAATATCCTAACAGTTTCTTCATTTTCACCAGTAGGCCTTTGGCCAAAATTAAAAATTTGAAGAAATTTCACTAGTAGGCCTTTAGCCAAAATTAAAAATTTGAAGAAAAAAAAGGGAAAATTTTGAAAAAAAAGAAGCAAAAACAATATATATATATATATATATATATATATATATATATATATAGAAAAAATAAAAAATAAAAAATAAAAAAAAAGAGATATACATAAAGTAGTACATATACGTACATACCAAGACAATTTAAAAATAAAAAGGAAAAAGAAAGAAGGAAGAGTAGATAAGGTTATTTTGATTATTCTTTAAGTGGTTTACAAGCTCGTGGTTTTAGAAGCCCATGGTATTTTCAAGGAAAAATAAGAACAAAAGGAATAAAAAATCCATGTGTGAATGGTAAGTTTACTTTTACGTGTAGAAAATTAACCAAGTCAAATACAAATAAGTGGACATATATTTTATAGGTGAATATATGTGAAAAGCCACGTTTCACTAGGGTTGTAACCTTTCCAAAAAAAAAGTTAAAAAAAAATCAATTGTTAAAAAAAAAGTATTATGAAATTGAAACATCTTCTTAGTAATTAAAGAAGATTTCATAAAAAGAAATCAAGGAAGTAATTTTCAAAAAAATTGAAAGGAAAAATATTATTAAGGATTTCTTAAAATATAAGGAATCATTATTAAAGCTCGAAGGTATATAAAAGGAAAAAGAGGTTATTAAAGGTTAAAGTATTGGAAAAGTGGAAAAGGAGATAAATCATTATATTCTAAAGATTTTATTTTAAAAAGGAATATATACATATATAAAAGAATTTGAGCCTCTTTTAAAAAAAGAATATTAGTGAAAGATTCATTACCAAAGATTGAAGGAATATTAGTGAAGGATTCATTGCAAAATATTGAAGAGGAAAATAATAATATTTTATTATAAATATTAGGAAGGGTCACTTTAAAAAAAAAGAACCCCGAAGTTATATGACAAAATGGCATCCAAAACAGAACTAAAAGAGGGAAGATTTCCTAAAAATTATTGTATGTGTGTCAATGCGCTAATTCAAATAAAAGGGTCACTTGCCGGAAAAGAGGTTCTCATATCGATCGTTTTTACTCGAAAGAATAATTATGTTAGTACCGAATGTGCTAACCAATTAGTGATCCCTGAATCAAATATAACTGAAGTAAAATCATTTAATGCAAATGATAAACAATACAACATAGAGAATTTACACCTAAGTATTGGGGAGTATACCTTTGTCTCGCAATTCACCGTTAAAACCTTATTTTCCAATAATAGTGATATAGTTCTGGGTTCGCTCTAGATGGAATCACTAGGGTCATTCATCCTTAATACGAAAAAGAAGTTTTTGATATTCTCCTACAAAAAGAAGAAAATAACCCTGCAGGACATTAACTTGAAGCCAAATTTTGTGATGCCTGAAGACGTACAAGAAATTTCGAAAGTAATTTTCCAAGAAGGTAAAAATGTGATACAAAATATGCAGAAGGAAATAGATAAATTCACAACTAACAAGAATGAATAAGTTGCTCGCCTCAAGGACCACAATGATAAATTAATAACGCAAATTAAGAAGCTGAAGAAAGAAAAGAAGTCGTTGGAAAACAAGGTGCAACAACTTGTCGAAAATGAAGCATCGAAATCTTCAAATATAGAAGTTCAAGTTGAAGAAAAATCGAATGTTGATCCAGTAAATGTCTCAAATGAAGAAGACGACAAGCAACTTGCAGAAGAAACAAACTTAGATGCCAGACGAATGAGGAACATTCTACGTAAATATTTTGCAAACATCTCCATAACATCCTCGTTGGGCGAAAATCAAAGAGGTCAAACCAAAACGGTTCCCTATCGACATCCAAATCATGGGAGAAGACAACTCAACCAAGCTATGTATTCAGAGCAAAAACAAGTTGATATTCCGAAGAATACTAACAAATCATCACAAGTTTCCAATCATCGTAAGATTCCACAGAAGATTGATTTAGGATGGTCTTATCCGTTCTCAGTGCAACAGTTTTGTTTGTCACTTAGAGGATCATATCAACTTGTATCGACAAGGATAAACTCCCCGAGATGAGAAGATGTTCGTAGCAGGAAAATAAATCGAGGCCTTCATCAACAATCTTTGAGGATAAAGCTTTTTGAGGGGAAGGCAATGTAATGCATAAAATAATGTAAATAGTGATTAATTAGTTAATTAGTAATTAGATTGAAAGGCCATGTCTGATAAGACATGACCTTTCGTGAAGAGGCACCTGCGTAGGTATATAAGCAGGACTCATTTGTAACATTCAGTCATCTCATTCATCATACTATCTAATATAATATTTGTATCCTCATGGATATCTTTGTATTCCAAGTCTTTTGGAGCATTTAACTTGAGAAGGAACTTTGTTCGCTTCAAAAAAGGTTTCCATGGATTGAAGCACAAGTTACAAATATAAAATATAATGTGAATATCCTCACATTGGCCTCGACCAATAAGCTCAAGATATTTGGAGAATATGGGGGTTATAACGCAAAGGTCTAATCAAAGGGGAGATCCAGATATTAAGAAGAAATAAAAAATGAGCCGAAGAAATTAATCAAAAATATCAACCCAGTTCGAGAACCATGAACCATTCATAATCCTTCTTCAAAATGGAAGCAAAGGTCGATATCAAGCAATATCAAGGTGAGATCGACTCTTTGAAGCTAAATCGTTGGTTGCAAAATTTAGAATTCTATTTCAGTGTTCATCATGTCAAGGAGGAATAAAATATTTCATATGTGTGGATGAAATTAGAAGACCATGCCCTAACTTGGTGGGAAAACCACACAAATACCTTGAGATTGGAGGGAGATCCTTTAGTGACTAAGTGGGAGGAATTTAAAACCCTCATAAAGTCACAATTTTACCCTGTCGAGTATGTAGAGGACTAGTGGATCTGGTGGCACTACTGCAGGCAGAAGCAGGGGCGGAGTGTATAGGAGTATACCAAAGAATTTAGAAAGATGACCATAATGTTGGGTATCTTCCCAAACAGCCCAAATGTATTCGTCAAGAATATATGGGTTATACACAACCATATGTGGAAGCAAGTGATGTTGTTCAAACCCAAATTAGTGGACAAGGCTTGTGTACAGGCACAATGCCCGAAGAAAAAATGCTTGAAGAAAGGGAAACTAAGTGGATCGATGCAGAAGAAGCACCAAAGTGCTTCTAAGGAATTGAAGAATAAATGGAAAGGGAAAAATGATAAAAATATCGTATCCACAACACAGTAGTGAAAATATCATAGAAATCACTATAACATTAATGACCATACAAGCGAGAAATGTTGGAAGTTGCATCCAGAGCTAAACCCTGTTGAATTTATGTAGATATGGTCAGTCTTCATATTATGTGGTCAGTCTTTATGGTCATTGATGTATTTTGTAAAGCATGTTATTGGAAAATATTAAAGTCATGTTCTTCATGTCCTTTTTTTTTCTTAAGGAAACAATTACTTTCTATTATAAAACTCAGATTACATGACCAAAATTGTTTACATCAAAATTAACAAAACTTGCTTCAGTAGTCTCAAATGCTTCTACTTTCCAATATAGCTAGAACAAGACTTTCTTGCCTCGACGGGCCCTATGAGCTAATATTTTACATTGATATTTCCCATATGACTTGCAAAATTTCCCCAAAAGAAAAATATATTTGCAATACATAAAAGGAAAATAGTTAATCAAGGTTTTATGGACTGACTTCCTTGTTGAACTTATTTACATTTACTGATCCCTACACTAGTTGCGCCATCGCTTAAAGTACTTTGATGCTCACTAGGATCGAGGTCTGACTTTCCAACTATAATATTGTAGGCTTCTTCAAATAAGTTTCCTCAAATGAGCTTAGATTTATTGGACAAGAGGTCAACCTCCATCTAAATTATCTTCCTATCCACCCTTTCCTCCATAATTTCTGCCCTTGCATCAGTGCATGCTACATTGGTTGCTCTGACACTCTACAACATCTCAACTCTATATGTAAGGAGTTCTATCCTCCCCATGATTAATTTAAAAAAGAATTCCATAAATTTATTCCATCACTTCGGCTCCGCCTCTAGTGGCTTCCCTCTCACCAACGCCATTACCAGACCTTTCAAGACGATACAGTTGCAAGAAAAACACTTTGAATGAAGGAATATAGATACCCCTATATGCGGCGGAAGCGATATAAATAGGTCATATTCTTCCTGACACCCTTGATTTCTCTTATACGCCACCATTAATGCCTGTATTTTGTTGATTGAGAATTTTTCGTGCCCAAGGTGTCGCATCAACATTCCTTGCAACTAATTTGCAATGGCTTGGGGTGAAAATTGCCTTTGTCTATTCACCATTAATATTGGAAAATGGAATTTCATCATTTTAGGGATGGAATTCACCCAACTGTCCAGGGTTACATCCATAAATAAATTGGGAGGCAGTGAATATCTCGTCAATGTACCACATATTTCCAAGCTTCGTCCAAGTGGATTCTTAATGCATCCCTTTAGCCACCTGTCCAACATGCAAGGAGTTATTAACCGGAGGTGTGAAAACCTTTCTACGCCATTGTTGATGGCCTTAATCTCCAAATGTGTAATAATTCTGGTATGGAATGGGAACAAACCCCTTGTCATTTCCATTTAATTTGAGGTTTCCATTTCCTAATTTCATTCCCTGGTTTGCCATTCTGCCAGCCTCGCAATTTAGATTTCACAAAACATAGAATTGGGAAAAAAATTCAATATTTTAATTAAATATTAATCCTTTTCACCATTTCATAGCTCAAGTGACTTGTTGCAAGTTTGGAATTTGAGAACATTTTGATCACTATCATAAAGTCCCCAAGGATGATAATTTCCTTGATGCCATGATTTTGGGAAATATCCAAACCTTTCCATAGTGCTAGAAATCTTGATTTTTTGTTAGTGGTTGAACCTAATCCCCAAGAATATCTGATTACATCTTGTTCATCGGGGAAATATATCACTCCTCCAACTCTTGCCGCCCCCATGGTCTGAAAATATTTTTTTGGCTTAAAAAATAATCCAATTCGGCCTCCTCATAGCTAAGTCAGCCCCAACCTAAGAGGCACCCAGATCTAAAATGGAGGTGTATTATTAAATGATTTGCTAAGTTCCCCTTCAGAATATAAACATGCTTGCTTCTTATGTGCATAAGATTTGAACTGAACAACAAGTAATTCTAAGAGTTTCTTTTAAGTGTCTTTCTTATGGTAATTCCATGAACAAATTTTTAAACATGAAATCATCAAACAATGCATCAAACAACAATACACAATCCATTGTTGAAGGAGTTCACTCCTCCTGGGCTACATCTCCTTGAATCAGCTCGGAAGGCATGATTCATCTTCATTATGCTCAAATTTTCAATATGAAGAGTACATCAAAGTGTTGAGATGAAATGGTAAGTTTCTCCTACAAAGAAACAACTCCTACAAAATTTCTTTTCCCTTGCACTTGTTGACCTATAGTCAAGCATGTAACTATCAACAACACATGGGAATCTTGCATCAAGATCCTTACTCCAATTTGAAAGAGCATCAACATGTACTAAACATTACATGTACATAAAAATTATTTTTCTCTAAAACACATAAAGAGAAAATATAATAAAATAGCTACAACATTGCTGCAACAGCTATTGTTACAAACATATGGAGGCTGGAAGACCCCTGCAAGATCATATCCATCTCAAAATCCTCCAAAAATTGGTTCAACACGCTACATGTCCATAATACCCATAGGCTTCACTTTGATAGAAACCCATCCAGAAGTGTTCGAATGGTTCTAAAACATGTTCCATTGAACTCAAAATGGCCAAGTATGGATATCTAGTCTCTTCTTGCTATTCAATTGGTCTCCAGGTGAAGCATAGATGGCCCAACCCTCTGGTGACCCTAGGAATCCTAACACTTCAAGCTGGAAAAATTCCATCTAGAAGTGCTCCATTGTTTCTGAAACTTGCACCAATGAGTATAGAATAACCAAAAATGATAATCTAGTAGCCTCTTTCTAAGACTGAATTGGTCGAAAACTTCAAAAGTTATGACCATTTTAAGTTTTCCCACTATTTCAGGCCTTAAACTAGCTAATTGAAACTAAAACTGGCAGTCTCCCCCAAATTTGGGGGTCCACCAACTTAATCCACAATTAATTTAAGTGGGATTTTAGTGCTAGTTAAGCGCTAAACACGTGCTTTAAACTAATTTGAAATTAATTCTGGATTAGGCGCTAGTTAAACTGGTTTAAGGTTAAATAATCGTGGGTTTAAGTAATTAATCCTCTGCTTAGTTCTGGAGCTCCATCGATGGTCATGGCGCAGGGTATTGTGGATCGAAGGTTGGCCCCCACCTTACCTTACCATATACAATGGTTAAATTTAAATATATATCGGCTCCTATGAATGTTAAGTTCCAATGCGAAGGTGGGCTGGTAAGGTGTGTGAATGTGTGGTGGGAGGTCACGGGGTCGAACCCTGGCGCCTCCACCAAGATTTAGAACAAAAATTTTACATTGTATTTCAACCCCGGGGGGCACGTGGCGGCCCTAGGCTGCACCACGTGTCCTCACCCGGTTGGCACAAAAATGCACCAATAAAACTTCACCACGTCACCCCAATTCAGACCAATTCCATGCTACCACTTGGAAGCTCACCATTTTCCAGAGAAAACGCCAAACAAATGACCCTGCACAGTTAGTATGCCACGTCAGCAGTACAGACTACTAACTGGGCATCTTACTGTCATTTTGTTTTAAATTTTCCATGTTTAGAAAAGTAGACAAAACTCGTTTCCGGGAGCATACAGAGACCATTTTTCGTGAAACGAAGTGCTTCAGATTCATAGCAGCGACCACTATGTGGTTGTTCAGGTTCCGAGCCAATCTGATAACTTTTATTTTTGAGCTAAAATTTGAGCTCCTAGTCGTAACTCCCCATTGAAATTTTTGGTCTCCAAAAGAACACTTTCAGTTATCAAATTGAAGAACTCGGAACTCAAAAATATCCCAAAACTCAATTGTAATGTAAAAAATTCAATTGGTTCCCTTCAAGCCCCAATCAAGGTACTTCACTTATCTTCCTCATGAAGACTTGTTGTCCTATTAAGAATTGAGCCATAATTCTTATCGTTGTTGCAGATCAAACACTGACGAGTGGAATCTGAATATTTTCTTAAAACTCATTTTTACATGGCTCCAAAAAAACACTTCATCTTGAATCTTTTCTCTTGAAGACAAACTTGACCCCATCCTGGAGATCATAAAAAAATCAACTTGCTTTGGTGTCTTCAAACTGAGCTTGTACATATAAGTACATTTCTACAAAAAAATTCATGATGTTTGGCTTTGCCTACAAAACTTAGTTATCTTTAAACAATCTTAACAACAAGATTCATCCACACAAGTTTCAACACGAATACTTGTATTGGTGAATATGAGACAACTAGTAGACAAATTTTGAACGACAATCTGTACATTCACAAAGTCCATAAACATGTGGACCATCAAGACAAAAAAATTACATCAAAGAAAACAACATCTACTTGCTAAACATAGTGACAATACTATTCACTTTACAAAAGTAGCTTTGGAAGGTAACAGCAACAAGTAATTACGAAACTTTCAAAACAACTCTACAAGAAGTCTACCCAATATTGCCTCTCCTAGGCTTGTGGTTATCTTTTTGCACCATCTTGTCTTGAGGAGGTCACTTAGGATTGTGAAGAACCCTTGTTGCTACCTTTTGTCTCCCTTGAATTATTTGACATAATCCTTTTACCTTTCCTCGAACGAAGTTCCGAATGGAGCTTCCAACAACGTTCAATATCATGTCCATGCACTTGGCAATGAACACAAAAAAAATTCTTCTTGTTCACATACATAGAATTTTTCTCTTGTGAAAGGGAGTCGATATTCTTGATGTCCAAAATTTGGTCCATCCTCTTAACCATTACCATGCGTTGCTCACAGATAGCCACACAATGGTCAAAAGATTCACAAGAATTACAAGGAATTTGCTCCAACACATAATCAAAATTACCATGCTTTTCATAAGCCTCTTGAGAGTTATACGTGTATTTAGTGCTACTGCTACAACAGTATTCTCCTAGAGATGAAATCTCCTTCCTGGAGGCTTAATGTGGTTCAAGTTTTTTAGATCACTCTCCATACTCATGGTGACCATAACCAAACCCCATGTATTTTGGCCTTTCCTCCACCAAAATAGGATTGATAATTCCTTAACCATTTATTCCAAGTCCTCCTTCGTAGCCCATCTTGGAGAGAAACCTCATACATATGCCCTTGGTATGTTGCTCAAATGCTGCAAATGTGTTATTTTGTACATGGATAGAAGAAGTAGTACTGGAAATATGAATAACATCTTTAATCTTACCATTCACATTCTCACCCTCCAATGATAATGATGAAGGCCAACCTGTAGATGACTCAAGCCATCCACTTTCATTCACTAGCATGTGATGTATGTTTTGAATAAGTTTGCAAAAATCACATGCAACATTTCCATTTACACCATGATCACATATTTGCTTACCTTTAGAGGTTTCCTTCACTGGTACGAGAGTAGATATTTTTGCAATTTTCTCATCAAGCACTTGTTGCATTACAAAACATATGTGCCTCTTCTCCTCTTCAACATTTTCCAAAAATATTCTCAACTCCATGTTCTCAATTTGAAGAGCCAAAATTTTCTCCTCTAGCTCTTGGAGTCGCTTTTTGCTGCCCATTATTTCCAAGAGCTTGGGCTCACTGTCTCTGCTTTGTATTTCAAAGGTTGCTTCCTTTGTTAGAGAACCTTCTCCTCTTGAAGGTCTAGAGCCTTCACCTTGCAATTGTGAGTTACTCTCTTCATAGAGGGCATTCACCATCCCTGACATGTCCCAGAAATCCTTTCCGAAGCTTTCATATTTTGTTATTCTTGTAGACTCTCCTCCTAGAGACATGCTTGCTGAAGCCTCAGGAATCCCTGGAGGTGAAACTCGAGGTGGATATTTTGGAAACTATGGCCTCCTTCTCCGTGTTACAACTTGGGAATCTACACCAACAAGTTTTCCTTCTCCTCTCTGGAGTTTCAACCTTGTGAACATTTTCACCTAGAAAATAGTCAAACCCTCTTTGCACAAAGCAACACAAGCTAACAATAAACCTGTACTCTGATACCAACTGATCTGAAATGGAGGTTTACTAGCACACATAGGTGTCAAAAACTAGCCATTGGAACAATAAAACTGGATAAGATAGATTTATTACCATTTTTGGGAGCATCTATGATGCATTTAATGAAGGGTTTTTCCATATTTGGGACCGTTTTGTCAATAATGGAGCCTCATTAATGCACAAGGAGTCGTTGAAGATGCGCCACCAGTATAAATATGATCTATGGTGTCGCAATAGTTCCCTTTGCATTCTAAGTGGTTTTTATGCTTTGAGGTCTGTGTTTTCCATTGCATTTGTTGTGTCTATGTCTGGTCTGGATCCAGGGTGTGAGGACACATTACGCTGAGCAGGGCTAGGGTACGTAATTTAGGGCGAGATGACAACCACGAGACCGGGTGATGACCCTGCTGTGCTAGAAGTGCCTATTGTAGAAACACCTGTGCCATCCAAAATGAAGAAGGGGAAATCCTCTAGGACGCGTAGATATCCCAGAGAAAAGTATCGAATACTATGCCATTCAGCGGGAGATAAAATGAAGAGGCCCATGGCAGAAGCTCCAAAGACAATTGAGAAAGGGGACGAAGAAGTCATTGAAGTAGCTCCATTCTCACGGCTGCCAAGTTACATTGCACTGTGAAAACCCAATGTAAAGGCACCTAAGGACTTGGATAAGGTGCACACGAGTATCCAAGTGCCCCTGATCCCGGAGAATGTCCCAATGGAATGGGATATGCTTGCAAAAATCCCACGGCTGCGATTTGATTATTGGGACATCATAGATGTCGAGAAGTTCCCTAAGCTCGCGCCAGAGCTCTATTTCGATCAAGTTACCTATGAGGGAGGCGTTGTGCACCTCGAACCTAAGAGGGGGGTGATAGATCTAAATAAGGTAGGCCTACTCAATTTGTTGCAGATCCCTAATTTTGGGCGCAACCCCATCAATGATATCTGTGTCAGAAAATTGTTGGCCTTGGTCCACGATGAAGTGCTCTGATTGGGAGAGCACATCCCTATCGATGCAGAATTGATCCACATAATAACAGGTCTGACTACTAAGCACATTGACCCTATTGCAAAATTTGGTGGTAAAGCGCAGGAGAAGGCAGTTGCAGGCCAAATCAAGAAGAAGTATAATGTCACGTGCAAGACCTGGGGGTTCATTGTGGAGGAAATAGATGACCCCATTGTACATTTTGGTACACTCATCTTGGCCTACAAGATGATGCGTAAGTGCAGGCCCAAGGAAGTGCCCGTGCATGTGATTGCGCTTGTTGGAAGATGTGAAAAGGATGTAATTTACAATTGGTGTGGGTACCTGTGCAAAGAATATATAGAGAATGTGCGTGAGGCACAGGAGGAAGGCAAGCCCTTCCAATATGCTTGGCTCCTATTACTAATCGCGCTAATTGGATGGAGAAACCCTGAAGATACTCAGTTCCCTGAAATTGAAGAGAAAATGTTGCCACACTATGGAGCTCGTCAGACTCGGTGCGCGCGAAGGAAAACAAAATACTCTGGGTTTTACATGATTCAACATTGAACCAAGCGGTGTATTCCAAGCCACAACTGTCACCCACCCTATATGATCAATATAAAATGATTGTGGATTTCAAATCCATGTTTCACAACATCCATATCCGCGAAAAGGGTGTTGTAGAGGGAGTCTGGTACGAGCTACCCTATTTGCTGACCGAGGATGATCTAGTACGAGTGACAGCAGAAAGGCCGCCAATCTAGTTAACACCACCAACCCCGATGAAGCAGCACACCCCAACAAGAAAATCTACGGAGAAAGATACTGAAAAACCTGCAAAGAGAGTGAGAGCAATGGTTACAAAAAAAACCTAGAGAGATGGAACCAACCCCTACTACAACTAGAGAAACTGTTGACACCACAACAGTGCCTAAGAAAAATGGCTCTGGACCTAAATAAATTGGGGAAGTTGAGACATCTAAAGGCACTAAGCGCATCTCTTAGGTCGCTGGTGGCTCGTGCAAGAAGCAAAATGAATCCAAGAAGGCAGGGAAGGAGGTACCGACGTTGACAGAGGACAACCTCAATGAAATTGCGAACACTTTCACGTCTGCGACTAAAAATCATTGGACAGATATGGAAGTGCAATACAAATCTGTGTTGGAGATTGTACAAGTCAAGTTGCAGGAATTGAAATTTAGGCGAGCCAGATTCAAGAGAGATATATTCAGGCAAGCTGGACCAGTGTGCCCGTTACAAGCATGTAACCATTGGATATTGCTCTACCAACATCAATGGATGCACGATTTGTCCACATCCCCCTGCCCGCAATACAGAGGGACACTAACCAACGTGTCCAATTCATTGGTACAGGAGATGTGCATGTTAATATTTTGGTGTTGGCTGCAGGTAAATTAAATCTTCTACACTTAGTGATCGAAGATGAGCTTCAATATTGTGAATTGACCTCACATACGAAGATAAGGGATGCCCAGTAGCAGGCCACGCAAGCACACCAACAACAACAACAAGTAGAAGCAGAGGCCTGGCGCACCGTGTTGGAGGCTGAAATCAATCAATTTTGCTGAGATATTCCTATTGTCCTTGCCACAGTTGCGGCTGCTAAAAAGTTGGAAGGATTGGTTGCTGCAGTGAAAGTCGCGCGCACAGAGGTACAAACCATCCAGACAGAGTATGAGCAGCAAATCATGGACCTCCAGACCAAATTGCAACTAGAGACACTAGTAGAGGTTCGTGCACAGAGAGTTGTGGAAGTTAAACAAGCAAAGGATAAAATTGTTTCTCCAGTCACCCAATGTGAGAGATTATTGAACGAGGCTATGGATATTTGGGATTTTGTCCAAAACGATCCGGTCGTACAGCAGCTGTGCGACGCCCTCAATCAAAAAGAGCAGCAATTCGAAGAAATCCGCACAGTTTCGCCTACATTGGTCCTTACACAACACCTCGCTCCTCTACAAGAGGGCAGAAGAATTCAGACAGACATTGCAAGCTTGTGTCAGAAGGAACAGTTACTAAAGGAGCACATGCAACCATGGGCAGAAGAAGCTTTGTAATCACTGTCGAAAGGGCCTGTTGTGGAGGGTTTGTTGGTTTATCCATGTTAGGGTCCTATAATAATAGGGTTAATAAAATTTTGAATTGACTTTGATAAGTCTTGTAAATATGTACATACCTTGATTTTTGCAAGTTGTTTTCCCATATTTAGAAAAAATGAGAAATAATAAAAATTAAAAAAGAGGGTAAAAATTCCTAAAAGAAAGATAAAAGGACTTAGAAAAATATAAACCCCAAAAGAAAATAAATATGACCTGAAAGTGAGCAAGACCAAATTCCACTACTTTTACTTTTACTACAAAAAATAATAATTATGTGCAGAGTGTCAATAAATGCCATAATGCATGATACGTTAAACATTTTAATCTTAAGTTTTCATGTTTTAGATAGAGAATAAAGATTTTTCAAACAGTTTAAACTTGACAAATCATTAGATAGGTAGAGAATAATGAGGAGCTCAACAGTTTAATCTGGGCCCTCAGATGAAATAAGGTAGACTTAGATAGTTTTATGCTTTGAAATAAAATGCTTTAAGGTTGCAAGACTAAATGCACCTGCAAAATGAAGAAAAAATGTTAGAAATGGAAGTTGGGTAGGTCGAAAGCAGTGGAGAAATCATGTAAATAATACATCATCGAGCAAAATCACTAAATTCCCCTCCCCCATGAGTATTCAATATTCTAAACTATCAGTCAAACAGGCTCAGGGAATTTCTCTGACTTTTGTTGGGACCGAACCCAAGGCTCTATGACTGGTTAGTTAAAAATATTGAGTTCTTATGCTAAATCCTCATTTATCATCATTTACCCTTCATTAATGTATTAACACCCCTTTTTTCCTAAGTAAAAACACATTCTTTCTTAGCAAAATTGTAACCCTAGAGTAACTAACTTCATCCCTTCATAAGCATTCATAAAAACCCACAAAATCACATTTATCCTAAGTATTATTGAAAGAATTATAAAGATGAGCAAATTCTTGATTATTATGTTATACTTGGAGATAATGTGTATTTTGTTTTACATTACCCTTTCATATTAAATTTTAACATATTTTATTAAATCCCTAAGAAATACCCTTTCCTAGTTATTAATTTCATTATATCTAAATATCCAAAAACCCACTATTATAAACTTTTGACCAAAGTATATTATCCCATGTGCGAAAATGAAAAACCCAATATATAAAGCCTTTTGGTCTAAAAGATTATCGTTATTCAAATATCCCGCCCTATAGTTTTTAAACTATTAAAAAAGGTTGAAAACTATATAAATACATTATATAAACCTGCCCGCTTATGTTTTATTAAAAACATTTAACAAATTGTTTAAATAAAAACGATAAACCCGCATATACCATCCTTAAAGCATATCATATATGTTTTATATCAATTACCCCTTGGCCATATTATAAAGGTTTAAACCTATCATAAGCCCCCACCACATATTAAACCATTAAGATTATATAACTAAAGCCCGATCCCACATTTTAATTCAAAGCACCTCCCGAACAAATCCTCGTCGTTTGCGTTCATTTCTCAGATCTGACGGTTGAGGGTTGATATCGCATAGATTAGATGCATGACCACTCCAATGCAAAATCCACGCGAAATAGGCAATTTCGCATTGACCCCTCCCCTCCATGTGGCCTCTTTTGATTCGATTGCGTGGGTTTTGATTAAAACCACTTACCACTAAAAAGCTACGCGATAAACCGCCGGTTTTCAAAACCTTTGTAATTCAAAACTGCCTCCCGCCAGATGAGACCTGCATTCAATGCAGATTCATACGTTTTAATAAAACCTTGGCAAAATGCGTTAATTCACTTCTTTTGTTTTTTTAACCATTGTTTCGCTTCCCCCGACTATGTAAACCTGTGAAAGCCCCTGATACCCATTTTTATGCCCAGAACCTCCA
The DNA here is from genome assembly GCA_034641835.2 of Pinus albicaulis. NCBI lineage: Eukaryota > Viridiplantae > Streptophyta > Pinopsida > Pinales > Pinaceae > Pinus > Pinus albicaulis. The sequence goes on from CM076571.1 coordinate 412,756,472, forward strand.
AATTCACAAAGAAACCTGTAAAAACTGCTGAGGAGCAGCACTTACTCTAGTTCAACCGCTGAAAGCCATCAATTCGACCAGAGACTAAGGAAACCCTGTTAAAACCGATACTTGCGTAAAAAACAGGTATTCTTCTAAGATTCAAACCTGTAATTAAATTGAACAAACCTTGTAAAAGAAAGTAGAATCATTTTAAAGTCAGGAAATCAAGAAATTAAATTACCCAAAAGTCCCAGAAATAGGCCAAAATCTGGCAAAATTTTCCCAGGAACCCTAGTTGTCTGCTGTGTAGTATTTTCAAAGAAAATTATCATTTCTTCACAGATTAATGATCAATTTCAAGCTGTAAAGGCCAGAAATCCTCTACAGGTGCCTTGTATCTTCTGAAAATATTTTTTCAACAGAGTTTTAGCCCATTTTTTAGTCAAAAAACACAGAAAACCCCTGTTTTCTATTTTAGACCAGTTTTTAGCCTCAGAACTTCATTTGAGAGACCTAATTGAGCATAAAATCAAAAAATACATTCTATTTTGCTAAAATTTCCCAATCAAACCTCTATTATAGTAAAATTGCCTCTGCAAACAGTTTAAACTTGCATAAGCCAATCAAAATTCCTAAAAAATAGAGTGTAAGAAAACCTGAAGGTTCAAAAACTCCTAAATCTACTCCTGCCATGACTCCAAATACTTCAATTGTGGTCAATCCATTACAACCCCCATTTTTTTATATTGAGCATATTCCCCTAGCTGATATTGACTACAAAATAGTTGATCCTATAGTTGAATTCAATCTATTAGATATCCACAACTGGTGTTTTGAAAAATCTCTAGATGATCATGAAGAAGTTCATATTTCGGAATCCAATTTGCCCAAATATGTAGTCCCCCTTACTCACACTTGTCAAGAAATTATCAGACTATGTCACCAGTACTACATTCCTGAACAAAGAGCTATTGTGAATGCAAATAAAGAGGTCCTATTTACCATCACTGCAGAGTCAATAAACCAAATGTTGCAGCTTCAACCAGACCCCCAAGCATTACCTTTGTCTATTGAAGCCCTCACTAAGCTATACATTGGCTTAGACTTTCCTAAAAGGTTTATGATTTTTCAAACTTTCATGCCCCTGCATGTTGAAATTCCCAAATTAAACCCTCCATATTCAACTTCCAAGTTCCCTGAAGGTTCAAGGCATGTAATCTCCATGCTTTCCTTTATACTTGGGTATTTCACTGATGAGCACACTGATGAGTCAATATTGGGATTTTTTTCCACCTTTTCTCGAGGTGAAATACCTTCAGTTATATTTGACTACGTTGGTTATATTGCTGATAGTATTCACTATCAATTGACAAATTTACAGCTAGAAGGAGTATTTAGATATAGCTCCTATATTTTCCACTTGTTTCTATTCTTTCAATCAGAGAGATTTCCAATTCCACTTCAAAAGTTGGATATAGAAGGAAAACCACCATCAATTATCTTTTGGACATATATACTCAGAAAATAAGGCACAAAATTCAGTTATTCATAGTTAGCAAAGTTGTTTGTACATCCATTGACCACCATCTTGAAAAAAACAAAGCAACCTGGAATCAGTGAGGAAATGAAGAGAATATTGCAGCTATCTGAGTAGAGAAAAGTAGGTGATTGGTATTTGTATGAGAAATTCACTGAAATCAAAGTTTTTGGTTCTAACTTGTTGCCTTACAAGTTACCTAAGCATCCATCAATGAGGATCTTTGCCTTAGAGTACATTAGGCAGATCCTGAATTCAGATTCAATTAATTTCATGGCAGCGAAAAAGAAGACCCAAATTAAACTCAAAAATCAAATTGGACCATTCATATGTAATCAAAGAGATGCAGAAAAGGAAGAAGCAAGTCAACTACTGGAATATAAATTAGAAGAAAGTTTCCCATGGAATTATGATCCACAAGGGATCTTAAGTAAACTAAGCGTAAAATGTAAATTGACACCCCTAATCCATGAGTCCAAGCCAGAAATAGAGAAGCTTGCTAATCAAATTGAGTGGGTTGAAAATACTTTAACAGAGGCAGTAAACCAAAGGAATACTAGTCACCCTTTGGAAATTTCCAAACAGCCAGAGACATCCGCTAAGAGAATCAGAGAATGAGGAGCTTATACTACAGAGACTACAGTAGAAACAAAGTTTAAAATCATTTACAACAAGAGGCCAAAGCTGGATACAACAGCTAAAGGTAAAGTAACAATAGATGTTGAAGAAACATAGACCTTGAATACCAACACTGCACAGGAAAAGACCAATGTAGCCATTGTAATCATCAATGAACGAAATCAGAATGAAGAAAAATTTAATAATGAAGATGCACAGATAATGGAAAGGCAACAAATTTTGGAGGCTTCTTCCTCACATTCAGCTGAGGAGAAGGATTTAGATATTAAGGAAAAATACAAGCAAATCAAATTGAAGAATGAGGAAATCAAAACTGAAATATATTCTCAGTTTTGGAAGCAAAAGCCAGGTAATCAAAACAGATTCTTGTCAGCATTTGATTATTCAACTAAAAAATTGATTATGTCAGTTTTACAACCCACAATACCAGACAATAGCTGACTATAAAAAAGTTGATATGGAAGTAGCCACAGATAAAATCCATGAATTGGATCAGATTGGGTTTCACAGGAAAACCTCAGAGATGCTATATTCCACAGTCACAACAAAAGCTATGAGTGCTCATAGGCTTCAAAATACCATCTATAATATGCAGGACCAAATTAATATGGATAAAACTTCATTATATGCAAAGGATATAAGGATAAAGGCCTTAGAAGATTTAGTATTACATGTAGGATATGATCCTACAAACATCAAAGCAGCAGAAGCATTGGTTAAAAAGAAAAATGAGGACATAGCTACCTTGGGGAAACAGCTCAAGCTTCCTCAACATGAGCATCCTCAGACAAAGGAATTTTTACAGGATCAAAAGGAAAAATATGAAATTATGAGTTTGATACTTCAACTGACAGCTCAAATAAAGGAAATGGAAGTATAAATGGACCAAGTTGTCCAATAAAAAGAGACAGTTAAAGAACCAGTGATTCTCACTGTCATCCCAGTCATTATAGCAACAGTGCCTTCTACTTTAGGAGAAAAATTGGCACCCAAAGAGCCACTGGCCACTGCAGTACCATTGATTTCTTCAACAACTTCAGTAACTGAATCCTCTACAACAGTGTTGCCACCTACAGATGAAAGCAGTCAACCAGTAAAAGCAATGGAAGAGACGTCCTTGAAGACCAATGAAATCAACATATTGAAAAAGATAATTGAAAATCTTGAGAATACAAACAAATCAACTCAGATAGATGCTAAAATACATTAACATAATGCCCACAGATTGAGTGAAGAGGTAAAGAAGCTCCAAAAATAATTAACTTTCAAAGATCAGATATCTTATATTAAAAATTACCTATGGAATAATGTAATTGAAGCCATCCATGATGTTTGGCCTCTAATTTAGGTAATTTTTTAGCAGAGAGAGTTACTATTGGCAGCCCAAGCAGAGATCCAAAAGACACAAGCTGATTTAGCTGATAAACCGGAACAGGCTGTTAGGTTAATCAATTTCCTCAACAACAAGAATAGACAGGAACTTGAAGAATTAAAAATCAATGATAGGACATCAACTACCCTAGAAATTAGGAAAGTTACCACCAAAATAAATCTAATGAGGCAACTTGAAGAGAAATTTGAAGGAATGAATACTGCTATCACTAGATTCATGGTCAAATTCACCAATTTAAGGCAAAAGGGACTTCCTGATATCATGGTTATCAATGATAAGTTAATGCCTCAGAATGATTATGACAAAAATATAAGAGAACATGACAAAGAGTCGGTGAACAAGCCAACAGGTCAAGGCATTCCCACAGGAAAAGTATTGCTGAAAAGTTTTGAAGATTTTTTTTATTTGCAAAATGAAATCAAACATTTATTTGTCATCAAGCCCACATTTTCTAGATACACTAAGGCTTATGAGAATTTTAGGAAACTCGAGAATATTAGAATTCCTAAAAATTAGGAGTGGCAAGCATTGACTAATTTTGTATGAAGAATGAAAGGAAAACAAATGAAGAAGAAAAAATATGTTACTGTTTTCACTGTCAAAATATATTTTATAGCAGAAAGCAGTTTTACTGAAGGTTAAAGAGTATCCGAAGTGAAAGAGTATCAGCGAGAAAGAGTATCAGTGAAGGCAAGTTAGATTCTTAAAATATCTAAAAATCTAGCAAAGAGGACACATAAGCATCCAGTTGCTTCTTATCTTAAAATAGTTTCTATTTATTTTGAATAAAATAGGACAGCTTGCTAATTTGTTGAGAAAACTGTCACTATTATTGTTGTAAGATATTTAATTTTCCTAAGTTAATTCCTAGAAGTAATCTAGGATATTTTTTAAAAAAATTTATATAAATACTTCACTCTTTGAAGTATTTTGGTGTGGAATAAAATTGTCGGAGATTACTATAGATATTTTGTTGACTTGAAGGCTTTGGATTTCGATTTTGAGTAGCATACTGGATCACCTATTTGGCATCATACTTCAGGATCCCTGTGATAAGCTATATGGAGTGAAGTACTCTCTTAAACTTTTCATTGTTATATTCTTTTGTTACGTGCATACATTTGTGTTTTAATTCTAAATCTGAATGTATAACTAGGAGTATTACTACAGGACATGTTAATAGCACCCTTTTTTTAACTAGTTATCATTTATTTGTTTTCTTCTGATTTCCGGTGTAGGGAATTCTTAATTTCTTCCTCTCCCATTTGGCCTCTATCTTCTACTTCCCTTTTCCGGATTTAAGGATTCTTAAGTGCCCTTTAACTCGATCATACCATCTCAAAAACCAATTTTCCAATATCTCCAAGGGTTATCTACCTTGCCCTATAGACATTTGACCTTTTAGGCCTTTATCCCAGTTATGTTAGCTTGACTTAGACTCCATAGCCCAATTGACAAGTATATTTCCCTCTATCTACCCTCCAAGTGAAATTTTCCCACCAAATCCAACAAAACCCAACCAAATCGCACTTTAATAACTAGCCTAATTTTCACAAAGTAAAACAAAATTAAACTTTAAAGATACAGCCCTCTCTGAACCCTAGGAAGGCTAGATCCTAGAGTTTGAAGTAGGTTTGCAGTTACCTCTAGTATTCTTTGACTAAAAACCAAAATCCCACAACTTAAGAATTTACTGGAGTGATAACATTATTGGCGACCAAACTGGGGAAATAACCAGTCCTCAATCATAAAATTAGTCTTAAAGGAATCATTTAAATCGTCCTTTTACTTTAATATTACTTTTATAGGTTGTGGGTATTGAAAAATTGTAATTATGGCTTCTAGGAAAGTCTATTATACCAGGTCTAACCCGGATCCTAAGCCTGCTATTATAGTAGATAACCGAGACCGAATTGGTAAAAATAAAAAACAAACAAAAAATTTAGAAGCTGAAATCTCATTAGTAAGATTCAATTCATTACCAAGTGAATTAGTAAGTCTGCAAGACATTGATTTTGATCTGAAGTTTGAGCATTCCTTATTTAAAAGTAAATTTGAAAATGATTTAAAAATTGTTGTTTTAGACCCTGATTTTATTTCATTTTTGAATGCAAAACAGAAATCTATTACAGTAAGTTCTAAATCTAATAAATTTGAATATCAGACCAAAGTTGAAGAAATTAATGTTACTGTTCTAAAGGATATTGATGAAGCTATTGAATTAGCTCATTTATTGACTTATGCAAGCAGACCTCCAGTTTATCAATTACACACCACAATAATTCCAGCTAGAGTTCATCTCTTTATGTTGTTACATCATTCATAAATTCTACTACCAGCTCATCTATAGATCCATTTATCCCTAGGTTACCTCTACAACCTAGAGTATTATTTCCACCAATCACTTCATCCATTATATCCATTAGTTCACCCTTTGATTTCTTAAAAAAATCATTCTCATTTCCCAGCACTTCAAATACTATCTTTATTTCATCCACTATCATTTCCAGCACAGCTCCAAGCAGTTCTACCTTACCTCCTAGTCAAGCTATGCTTCAAGCTATGGCTGCTAGATATGTTCCCCTTGTCCTACCACAACAGATTCATGATATGCCACAAGACTATCAAAATAAAATACCACTGTTTGATGGCACTACTCAATATACTGCCCAACAACACATTACTAAGATGACAAACTTCCTTGAAATTTATGAAATTGATGATTCAGATGTTCAAATGAGACTATTTGCTCAAACTTTAACAGGAGAATTAAGAAATGGTTTAAATATTTAGCTACTGGTAGTGTAACTGATTTAGCTGTCTTTTTTACTTTGTTTTTAAATAAATGGGAAAAGAAAAATAATCCCCTCCAAATTTTGTCTGAATTTGATTCTTTGAAAAGAGCTCCAAATGAGTCAGTGCAAGATTACTGCACCAGATATAATAGTGTCTATAATTGTATCCATGCAAATCTTAAACCTACTCCTTATTCCGTTCTACTCAAATTCCCTGATGGATTTGACACAGATATGGCTTACCAATTAAGGGAAAGAGATGCAGACACCTTAGAAAAAATGCAAACTGATGCAATTAGTGTAGAAGTCAACATTCTAGCCAGAAAAGCTAGACTTAGAAATGAAAGAAGAGTCACTATTAAAGAAGAAAATGAAATTAAAATACAAAAATGGATCTTATAGCTAAAAATTTAGAAAGAATGATTGATATATTAGATAATATGGAGAGAAGACCTCAGTGCGATAACCAACAACAGATCAGGAATCCCAATTTTAGAAAAAACATAAATTCTGGAAAAGTAAAAGAAACATCCCCAGACCAAACAATTAGGCCACCATTCTAAGAGAACTATGTTGAAAGTTCTCATAATAATAACGATGATGAGGAGGATACTATTAATATAATGGGAATTGATGACAATAATACCATTTTCATAACTCAGGAAGATCAGGAATTGTTTGAATTTCAACAGCTTAAATTAGATTCTAGTGAATCCTTTGATTATAAGCAAGGTTATGACTATGCAATAAATGAAATACACAGCCAGTATAACCTTAGAAACAAGAAAAACAATGAGTCTTCTACTAAGAAAACTTCCCAAAATTAGAATTAGAAAACAGTAGAAGCCCCTAAAACAAAAGTTCTGAAAATTCTCCCAAGGGAAAATAAGCAAAACTCAAATTCTTCCCAAAAAATTTCTATCCCTAAGAAAGCATCAGGCCCTAAAATTGTTGATATTACTGATGAAGTTGCTAAAGCTGCAAAAGATTCTCAAAAATCTACTGCTACTAAAGCTTCTAATTATGTAAAAACAACAAATTTAGATCCCAAAAAACCTTCTGCTGATCCTAAAACAGTAGACTCAAAAGTTGTTACTTCAAAAACATCTGCTGAAAATTCTAAATCAGAAAGAACATATACTGCTTCACAAACAATCCCTGAAAATAAAGTTAAAAGTAGTAAAAAACAAGAAACACAAACAGAGAATCCTAAAACAATTGAAAATGAAAATACGACTGTAGAAAAGCAAGATAAACCGACACAAACTACAGTTACCAAAGAAGAACTTATTCAAATCAGTAAAGCTCAACCTACATTCAACATACAATCAGAAATTTCAAAGCTTAAAATACCAATTCCTTTGACTAAATTGGTAAAGAATGACTTATATAAATCAACCATAACTGAAACATTAAATATTAATGATGGAGAAGACTCCATAAATCTAAATGATGATCAGCCAGAGTTGATTTTTGGCCCAGATGTAAATGGAAAACATGAATATGGTGCAGTTCCTCCATTTTATATCAATCTCACTATTCATGATCAAATTCTACATAACACAATGCTAGATTCAGAAGCTTCCCATAGCTTAATGCCAAAATCCATCATGGAAACTCTGAATCTAGAAATTACAAGGCCATACAAAGATTTGTTTTCTTTTGATTCCAATAAAGTTAAATTCTTAGGTTTAATCAAGGATTTGTGTGTAACACTAGTTCAATACCCTGCTAAGAGTATATTAATGAACATTGTAGTAGCTAATATCCCACCAAAATATGGTATGCTACTTTCTCACTCATGGGGAGAAAAGTTGCAGGGATCTCTACAATTGGACATGTCTTATGCTACCATATCAGTGTTTGGCTAGCCTAAAGAGTTATATAGGGAAACATTAATGAAGTACATTTTCACTAGTGCTGAAAGATATATTAACTACCCAATCTACTCTACACCAACTGACCTTGATTCTTTTATCATATGTAACTCTGAAACAAATGAAATCCAAACTGAACTAGTAGACAAAAAAGAGAGAACCAAACAATGATAACATTTTTCATGAATCTCAATGGCATTTAGACTTTGATGGTTCAGTGAATAAGTTAGGAGCAGGAGTAGGAGTCTGGATAACAAATATGGAGACCAATCATTCTGAAGGTCATGCTTTCAGGCTAAATTTCAAATGTACAAACAATATGTCCGAGTATAAATCCCTCATCCTAGGACTCAAAATCATTAGAAACTCAAGAGGAAAAAGAATTTTAATCATGGGAGATTCAGAATTGATCATAAAACAAGTAAATGGGGTTTATTCTGTTTACAATCCTAGACTAAGCAGATATAGGGACATTGTTATAGATTTAATTGATGATTTATTGGAATGTAAGTTTGTTGTTATACCTAGAAAGAAAAATATACAAGCCCATTGTCTTGCAAATTTTTCTAGTACATGCAATTTACCATTTCAACCTAATCACAGATATCATACTGCTGAAGTCAAACATAGGCCAATAATTCCATATAATCTTAAGTATTGGCAAATTTTTTCTCGGGATGAACAGATTTACAAGTTTATGAACAATGAAGGATAATTTCATAATTGTATTATAGATATAGATTGTACAATAAATCATGATTTGGATTGTGAAATAGATTTAAATGAATTAGATGTAAATAAAATAAATTTTGATAAACCCACTATATTTAGTCAAGCTAACATAGATAGCTTAGAGAAAGTAGAGATTGAAGAAATTATTGAAGATGAATCAAATATATTGAATCTTAAGGATATTTTTTTACCTAAAGGTTCAACCCCCTTAGAATATCTTTTTGACTCTAATGATGTACCTAGAAAACCAAAAATAGATCCAGTAATATCTGACATAGAAGAATGTAACATTGGTACAGAGTCAAAACCAAAGATAATCAAACTGTCCAAAATTTTACCTCAACAAGAAAAGAATAAACATATTGAGCTTTTAAAGGAATATCAAGATGTGTTTTCTTGGAGTTATGAAGATTTAAAATCTTATGATACAAACATAATCCAACACAAAATTCCAATAAAAGAAGATCAAAAGACATCCAAACAAAAGTTGAGAAGGATTAACCATGTGCTATTACCTTTGATTGAAAAAGAAGTTAAAAGAATGTATGATGCCCAGATCATTGCACCAATCAGATATTATGATTGGGTTTCAAACCTAGTTCCTACAAGAAAGAAAACAGGAGAAATTAGATTGTGTGTTGACTTTAGAAATCTTAACAAAGTATCCTTAAAGGATAATTACCCTTTACCTAAAATGGATCACATATTACAAAGGGTAGTAGTTTATTCTAGGATTTCATTGTTAGATGGTTTTTTAGGATACAACCAGATCCTAGTTCAAGAAGAAGACCAAGCTAAAACAACATTTACTACTCCTTGGGGCACTTTTAAGTATGTAAAAATGCCTTTTGGTCTAATGAATTCAGGAGCAACCTTTCAAAGGGATATGGACATAACCTTTCAAAGGAAATACATGAGTTCTTAGTAATTTACTTAGATGACATTATTGTGTTTTCCAAAACAGATAATGAACACTTGGATCATTTGAGACAAGTTTTTATTAAGTGTAGGAAATATGGCATCTCTTTAAATCCTAAGAAAAGTCTATTTGGATTAGAATAAGGTAAGTTACTTGTACATATAATCTCAAAATAGGGAATTAGGATAGATCCTGCTAGGATAGAAGCAATTATGAACATCAACCCACCAAGAAACATCAAATAATTACAAGCTTTTCTAAGTAAGATAATTTTTTTAAGAATATTCATATCTAATTTAGCTAAGATAATTAGAGAATTGAATAACATGCTCAAAAAAAATTCAATTCTTAGATGGACTGTTGAGGCTAAACAATCATTTGACTCTATCAAACAAGCCTTAACAAAAACTCCAGTCCTAATAAGTCTTGATTTTAAGAAAGATTTCATGATTTTTTTCTTTTTCTTCAGAACACACCATTGCTGCAGTTTTACTGCAAAAAAATGACCAAGGATTTGAACAACCCATAGATTTTTTCAGTAAGGCCCATAGAGATGCCCCCTTGAAGTACAACATTATGGAAAAACAAGCCCTAGCCTTGGTTAAGGCCATTAAAGAATTCAGAGTTTATATTCTCTACTCACACATTATTGCTTATGTCCCAAATTTTGTAGTTAAAGACATTCTTACTCAGGATGGTCCTGGTGGAAGAAGAGGTAAGTGGATTGCCACTATCTTGGAATATGATATAGAGATAAAACCTACCAAGCTCATTAAAGGTCAAGGTTTAGCCAAACTTATGGCTGAATCCAATTGTAATGCCCTAGATATAAATTTTATTGCTCAAGTTGATGATCAGGAAGATATGGTGACTCCATCGATCAGTGAAGACTTTTCACATTCACCTTGGTATACATATATCATATTTGTACTCCAAAATTTACAAGCTCCTCCTGGATTGTCTAGAACCAAAGCTCGATTTTTAAAACTTAAAGCAGTAAGATTTTGTATCTTAGATAATGTACTTTTTTGGAGAGATCATAGTGGGATTTTATTAAAATTTTTACTAAAGGAAGAAGCTAACAAAATACTTGAAGAATTTCATGCAGGTGACATTGGAGGACATTTATGCTAGAAAACTACTGTTGACAAGATCCTGAGAGCTAGTTTTTACTGGCCTACCTTGTTTGAAGATGTCAACAAATATGTTACTTCATGTCATAAGTGCCAAATTTTTTAGGGTAAGAAGAAATTATTACCCCTCCCTTTAAAGTCAATTTCAACTGAAATACCATTTCAACAATGGGGTTTAGACTTCATTGGTGAAATTCACCCCCCCTCTTCAGGCCAATATAAGTGGATTTTGACAGCCACTGATTATTTTACCAAGTGGATTGAAGCCATACCCTCCAGAAAATCCACAGATACTGTCATTATTTCCTTCCTAGAAAACAACATTCTTTCAAGATTTGGATGCCCCCAAAAGATAATTACTGATAATGCAGCAACATTCAAATCCAAGAAAATGATTGACTTTTTCCACAAATATCATATTACCCTAGGCCACTCTACTGCATATTACCCCCAAGGTAATGGCCTAGATGAATCCTCAAACAAAATACTTGTAAATATCATCAAAAAATTACTTGAAGACAATAAAAAGACTTGGCATAAAAAGTTAGTCAATGCCTTATGGGCAGGTAGACTTACTACTAAGAAATCCATTGGTACTTCACCTTAACAACTAGTATATGGAATGGATGTTGTTTTTCCTTCCTCCCTAGGTGTACCAGTGATGAAAATTATTCAAGAATTACAGGTTGAAACAAATGGCATCCAAAGGAGGATAAATCAAACTATTCACTTGCAACAAACAAGGGAAGAAGTTTATATCAAATCTCAGGTCATTCAGGATAAGATCAAGAAAATCTATGATAAAAAGACTAAAGAGGATGATTTTTACATAGGAGACAAAGTTTTAAAATGGGATTTCAGAAGAGAAGACAAAGGAAAACATGGAAAAATTGATTTTCTATGGAAAGGACCTTATATAATTTATGGTTATAGAGGAAATAATGCTTTCTTTCTGCAAGAATTGGATGGAACGGATCTGCAAGAAGGACCAATTAATGACAGAATGCTAAAGCACTACTACTCACCTGAGTTAACCAATAGTTAGTTTTTATTCACTTTTGATCATTGTACATATACATTGAAAAGTTTAGATTGGATTGGATGTTTCCTTAGCAAATTTGAAGCCCGAAGAGAATGCCCTAAGCTTTGAAAAGTAAATATCATAAATATGAATAAGTTGCAGATATCAGAAGACATTTACAAGGTCATCACAGTCAAATTTCAAAGGCCACTAGTCTCAGAGTTCTTGATATTTCACCAGGAAATGTCATCCCTATGTGGAGCCACTGTTAGGGTCATATAATAATAGGGTTCATAAAATTTTGAATTGACTTTGATAAGTCTTGTAAATATGTACATACCTTGCTTTCTGCAAGTTGTTTTCCCATATTTAGAAAAAATGAAAAATAATAAAAAATCAAAAAGAGGGTAAAAAGTCCTAAAAGAAAGATCAAAGGACTTAGAAAAATATAAACCCCAAAAGAAAAGAAATAAGACCTGAAAGTGAGCAAGACCAAATGCCACTACTTTTACTTTTACTGCAAAAAATAATGATTATGTACAAAGTGTCAATAAATTCCATAATCCATTATCAGTTAAACAATTTAATCTTAACTTTTCATGTTTTCAATTTCATGTTTTAGATAGAGAATAAAGATTTGTCAAACAGTTTAAACTTGACAAATCAGTAGATAGGTAGAGAATAATGAGGAGATCAACAGTTTAATATGAGCCCTCGGATGAGATAAGGTAGACTTAGATATTTTTATGCTTTGAAAGAAAATGTTTTAAGGTTGCAAGCCTAAATGCACCTGCAAAATGAAGAAAAAATGTTAGAAATGGAAGTTGGATAGGTAGAAAGCAGTGGAGAAATCATGTAAATAATACATCATCGGGAAAAATAACTAATTTCCCCTCCCCCATGAATATTCAGTATTCTAAGCTATCATTCAAACAAGCTCAGAGCATTTCTCTTACTTTTGTTGGGACCGGACCCAAGGCTCTATGACTGGTTAATTAAAAATACTGATTTCTTATGCTAAATCCTCATTTATCATCATTTACCCTTCATTCATGTATTAAAACCCCTTTTTTCCTAAGTAAAAACACACTCTTGCTTAGTAAAATTGTAACCCTAGAGTAATTAACTTCATCCCTTCATAAGCATTCATAAAAACCCACAAAATCACATTTATCCTAAGTATTATTGAAAGAAATATAAAGATGAGAAAATGCTTGATTATTATGTTATACTTGGAGATAATGTGTATTTTGTTTTACATTACCCTTTCATATTAACTTTTAACATTTTTTTATTAAATCCCTAAGAAATACCCTTTCCTAGTTATTAATTTCATTATATCTAAATACCCCAAAAACCCACTATTATAAACTTTTGACCAAAGTATATTATCCCATGTGCCTAAATGAAAAACCCAATATATAAATCCCTTTGGTCTAAAAGATTATCATTATTCAAATATCCCGCCTTATAGTTTTTAAACTATTCAAAAAGGTTGAAAACTATATAAATACAATATATAAACCCGTCCACTTATGTTTTATTAAAAACATTTAACAAATATTTTAAATAAAAATGATAAACCCGCATATACCATGCTTAAAGGATATCATATATGCTTTATATCAATTACCCCTTGGCCATATTATAAAGGTTTAAACCTATCATAACCCCCCACCACATATTAAACCATTGCGATTATATAACTAAAGCCCGGTCCCACCTTTTAATTCAAAGCATCTCCCGAACAAATCCGCACCATTCACGTTCATTTCCCAAATCAGACAGTTGAGGGTTGATATCGCATAGATTAAATGCACGACCGCTCCAATGCAAAATCACGCGAAATAGGTAGTTTTGCATTGACCCCTCCCCTCCACGTGACCTCTTCTGATTCCATCACGTGGGTTTTGATTAAAACCACTTACCACTAAAAAGCTACGCGATAAACCGCCGATTTTCAAAACCTTTGTAATTCAAAACTGCCCCCCGCCAGATAAGACCTGTATTCAATGCAGATTCATACATTTTAATAAAACCTTGGCAAAATGTGTTAATTCACTTCTTTTGCGCATTTAACCATTGTTTCGCTTCCCCCGACTATGTAAACCTGTGAAAGCCCCTGATACCCATTTTTATGCCCAAAACCTCCAAATTCACCAAAGAAACCTGTAAAAACTGCTGAGGAGCCGCATTTGCTCCAATTCAACCACTGAAAGCCATCAATTCGACCAGACACTGAGGAAACCCTGTTAAAACCGATACCTGCGTCAAAAACAGGTATTCTTCTAAGATTCAAACCTGTAATTAAATTGAACAAACCTTGTAAAATAAAGTAGAATCATTTTAAAGTCAGGAAATCAAGAAATTAAATTACCCAAAAGTCCCAGAAACTGGCCAAACTCTGGCAAAATTTTCCCAGGAACCCTAGTTGTCTGTTGCATGGTATTTTCAAAGAAAATTATTATTTCTTCACAGATTAATGATCAATTTCAAGCTCTAAAGGCCATAAATCCTCTGCAGGTGCCCTATATCTTCTGAAAATCCTTTTTCAACAGAGTTTTAGCCCATTTTTTAGTCAAAAAACTCAGAAAACCCCTGTTTTCTATTTTAGACCAGTTTTTAGCCTCAAAACTTCATTTGAGAGACCTAATTGAGCATAAAATCCAAAAAGAAATTCTATTTTGCTAAAATTTCCCAATCAAACCTCTGTTATAATAAAATTTCCTCTGCAAATAGTTTAAACTTGCAGAAGCCAATTAAAATGCCTAAAAAACAGAGTGTAAGCAAACCTGAAGGTTCAAAAACTCCTAAATCTACTCCTGCCATGAATCCAAATACTGCAATTGCGGTCAATCCATTACAACCCCCAATTTTTGATATTGAGCATATTCTCCTAGTTGATATTGACTACAAAAAAGGTGATCCTATAGTTGAATTCAATATGTTATATATCCACAAGTGGTGTTTTGAAAAATCTCTAGATGATCATCAAGAAGTTCATATTTGGGAATCCAATTTGCCCAAATATGTAGTCCCCCTGACTCACCCTTGTCAAGAAATTATCAGACTATGTCACCAGTATTACATTCTTGAACAAAGAGCTATTGTGAATGCAAATAAAGAGGTCCTATTTACCATCACCGCAAAGTCAATAAACCAAATGTTGCAGCTTTAACCAAACCTCCAAGCAGTACCTTTGTCTATTGAAGCCCTCACTAAGCTATACATTGGCTTAGACTTTCCTAAAAGGTTTATGATTTTTCAAACTTTCATGCCCCTGCATGTTGAAATTCCCAAATTAAACCCTCCATATTCAACTTCCAAGTTCCTTGAAGGTTCAAGGCATGTAATCTCCATGCTTTCCTTTATACTTGGGTATTTCACTGATGAGCACGCTGATGAGTCAATATTGGGATTTTTGTCCACCTTTTCTCCAGGTGAACTACCTTCAGTTATATTTTACTATGTTGGTTTTATTGCTGATAGTATTCACTATCAATTGAAAAATTTACAGCTAGAAGGAGTATTTAGATATACCTCCTATATTTTCCACTTGTTTCTATTCTTTCAATCAGAGAGCTTTCCAATTCCACTTCAAAAGTTGGATATAGAAGGAAAACCCCTATCAATTATATTTTGGACATATATACTCAAAAAAGAAGGCACAGAATTCAGTTATTCAGAGTTTGCAGAGTTGTTTTTACATCCATTGACCACCATCTTGACAAAAACATAGCAGCCTAGAATCAGTGAGGAAATTAAGAGAATATTGCAGCTATCAGAGAAAAGAAAAGTAGGTGATTGGTATTTGTATGAGAAATTGACGGAAATTAAAGTTTTTGGTTCTAGCTTGTTGCCTTACAAGTTACCTAAGCATCCATCAATGAGGATATTTTCCTTAGAGTACATTAGGCAGATCCTAAATTCAAATTCAATTAATTTCATGGCAGCCAAAAAGAAGACCCAATTTAAACTCAAAAAACAAATTAGACCATTCATATGTAATCAAAGAGATGTAGAAAAGGAAGCAACAAGTCAACTACTGGAATATAAATTAGAAGAAAGCTTCCCATGGAATTATGATCCACAAGGGATCTTAAGTAAACTAAGGGTAAAATGTAAATTGACACCTTTTATCGGTGAGTCCAAGCCAGAAATAGAGAAGTTTGCTAATCAAATTGAGTGGGTTGAAAATACTTTAATAGAGGAAGTAAACCAAAGGAATAAAAGTCACCCTTTGAAAATTTCCAAACAGCCAGAGACATCCACTAAGAGAATCAGAGAAGAAGGAGCTTATACTGCAGAGACTACAACAGAAAAAAAGTTTAAAATCCTTTACAACAAGAGTCCAAAGCTGGATACAGCAGCTAAAGGTAAAGTAACAATAGATTTTGAAGAAACAGAGACCTTGAATAACAACACTGCATAGGCAGAGACCAATGTAGCCATTGTAATCATCAATGAGCCAAATCAGAATGAAGAAAAATTGAATAATGAAGATGCACAGATAATGGAAATGCAACAAAGTTTGGAGGCTTCTTCCTCACATTCAGCTGAGGAGAAGGATTTAGATATTAAGGAAAAATACAAGCAAATCAAATTGAAGAATGAGGAAATCAAAAATGAAATATATTCTCAGTTTTTGAAGAAAAATCTAGGTAATAAAAACATATTCCTATCAGCATTTGATTATTCAACTAAAAAATTGATTATGTCAGTTTTACAACCCACAATACCAATGCCAGAGAAAGTAGCTGACTATAAAAAAGTTGATATGGAAGTAGCCACAGATAAAATCCATGAATTGGATCAGATTGAGTTTCATAGGAAAACCTTAGAGATGCTCTATTCCACAATCACAACAAAAGATATGAGTGCTCATAGGCCTCAAAATACCATCTATAATATGCAGGACCAAATGAAGATGGATAAAGCTTTATTATATGCAAAGGATCTAAGGATAAAGGCCTTATAAGATTTAGTATTACAGGTAGGATATGATCCTACAAACATCAAAGCAGCAAAAGCATTGGTTAAAAGGAAAAATTAGGACATAGTTGCCTTGAGGAAACAACTCAAGCTTCCTCAAGGTGAGCATCCTCAGACAAAGGAAGTTTTACAAGATCAAAAGGAAAAAGATGAAATGATGAGTTTGATACTTCAACTGACAACTCAAATAAAGGAAATGGAAGTAAAAATGGACCAAGTTGTCCAAGAAAAATATACAATTAAAGAACCAATGATTCCCATTGTCATCCCAGTCATTACAGCAGCAATGCCTCTACTTTAGGAGAAAAACTAGCACTCAAAGACCCACTGGCCACTGCAGTACCAATGACTTCTTCAACAACTTCAGTAACTAAATCCTCTACAACAGTGTTTCCACCTACAGATGAAAGCAGTTAAATAGTAAAAGCAATGGAAGAGATGTCCTTGAAGACCAATGAAGTCAACAGATTGACAAAGATAATTGAAAATCTTGAGAAGACAAACAAATCAACTCAAATAGATGCTAAAATACATGAAAAGAATGCCCATAGATTGAGTGAAGAGGTAAAGAAGCTCCACAAAGAATTAACTCTCAAGGATCAGATATCATATATTAAAAATGACCTATGGAATAATGTAATTGAAGTCATCCATGATGTTTGGCCTTCAATTCAGGTAATTTTTTAGCAGAGAGAATTACTATTGGCAGCCTAAGCAGAGATCCAAAAGACACAAGCTGATTTAGCTTATAAACCAAAACAAGTTGTTAGGTTAATCAATTTCCTCAACAACAAGAATAGACAGGAACTTGAAGAATTAAAAATCAATGACAGGACAACAACTATATTAGAAATTAGGAAAGTTACCACAAAAATAAATCTAATTAAACAACTTGAAGAGAAATGTGAAGGAATGAATACTGTTATCACTAGATTCGTGGTCAAATTAACCAATTTAAGGAAAAAGGGACTTCCTGATATCATGGTTATCAATGATAAGTTAATTCCTCAGAATGATTATGACAAAAAGATAAGAGAACATGACAAAGAGCAGGTGAACAAGCCAACAGGTCAAGGCATTCCCACAAGAAAAGTATTGCTGAAAAGTTTTGAAGGTTTTTTTTATTTGCAATATGAAATCAAGCAATTATTTGTCATCAAGCCCACATTTTCCAGATACACTAAGGCTTATGAGAATTTTAGGAAACTCAAGAATATTAGAATTCCTAAAAATGAGGAGTGGAAAGCATTGATTGATTTGCTATGAAGAATGAAAAGCAAACAAATGAAGAAGAAAAAATATGTTTACTGTTTTCACTGTCAAAACAGATTTTACAGCAGAAAACAATTTTACTGATGGTTAAAGAGTATCTGAAGTGAAAGAGTATCAGCGAGAAAGAGTATCAGTGAAGGCAAGTTAGATCATGAAAATATCTAAAAAGCCAGCAAAGAGGACACATAAGCAGCCAACTGCTTCTTATCTTAAAACAGTTTCTATTTATTTTGAATAAAATAGGACAGCTTGCTAATTTTTTGAGCAAGCTGTCACTATTATTGTTGTAGGATATTTAATTTTCCTAAGTTAATTCCTCGAAGTCATCTAGGATATTTTGTAAAACATTTAATATAAATACTTCACTCTTTGAAGTATTTTGGTGTGGAATAAAATTGTTGGAGATTACTATAGATATTTTGTTGACTTGAAGGCTTTGGATTTCGATTTTGAGTAGCAGATTGGATCACCTATTTGGCATCATACTTCAAGATCCCTGTGATAAGCTATCTGGAGTGAAGTACTCTCTTAAACTTTTCATTGTTATCTTCTTTTTTTACATGGATACATATGTGTTTTAATTCTAAATCTGAATGTATAACTAGGATTATTACTACAGGACATGTTAATAGCACCCTGTTTTTAACTAATTATCATTTCTTTGTTTTCTTCTGATTTCTGGTGTAGGGAATTCTTAATTTCTCCCTCTCCCATTTGACCTCTATCTTCTACTTCCCTTTTTTGGATTTAAGGATTCTTAAGTGCCCTTTATCCCAATCATACCATCTCAAAAACCAATTTTCCAAGATCTCCAAGGGTTATCTACCTTGCCCTGCAGACATTTGACCTTTTAGGCCTTGATACTAGTTCTGTTAGCTTGACCTAGACTCCATAGCCCAATGGACAAGTAGATTTCCCTCTATCTACCCTCCAAGTGAAATTTTCCTACCAAACCAAATTGCACTTTAATAACTAGCCTAATATTCACAAAGTTAAACAAAGTTAAACCTTAAAGAGAGAGCCCTCTCTAAACCCTAGGAAGGCTAGGTCCTAGAGTTTGAAGTAGGTTTGTGGTTAGCTCTAGTATTCTTTGTCTAAAAACGAAAATCCCACAACTTAAGAATTTACTGGAGTGATAACAATCCATAAACTCCAAACTTGGGCGAGGACCCCTCAATCCAACAATATGTTTGGACTAGATACAATTTTGGGAGATCTTTCAGAAATGGATATTTTGGAACTCAATAGAATATTAACAGATTTGATCATTCGAGAGATGATGTTGAATGTTACAAATGTAACAATTTTGGACACCTAGCTAAAGATTGCAAACTTGGAAGTTCTTCAAAGGAATTCTCTGTTGGAAATATTGAGAGGGGGGGGCGTGAATCAATATTTATTTCAATTGTATTATTATTAATCTTTTAGAGCATTAGTTAATCTTCAATTATTATTAGTGTTTGTACATTGATAGTAGTAAAAAAAATGAACACAAAGGCACATAGTTTTTAAGGTGGAAACCCTCTCTGAGACAAAAACCACCTGAATGATTTTCAAATAATTCTTCAATATTCAACTCCAATTGAAAATAAAGCTCCAACTTCTTAGAATCTAGAAAAGCATTCTTCTCCAGCTCCCACTGGATGGATGCTCCAATGCTCAAGATTCTTCAGTAGTCAACTGAACGATGCCCCAACACCCAGTGAGCTACAACTCACCCTAGCACCACCCTACCACCCTTAAGTTTTCACAGGCTTGAACCTTTTGGTGACTTCATGCACCAGCCTAGCACCACCCTACCACCATATAGAAAAATAAAACAAGAATGGACTCCTGTACGAGGGAAAATGGTCCACTTTACAATGATATAGAATGATGTAGAAGAATAAGACACACTATACCATAACCCAAACTATAACACACCCACCTAATGATGATCCTAGACCTCCCAACACTGCCTCTTCAATTCTTGGCAGATAGAGAGTTGTACAATTTTTACAATGACTTAGTACAATGGTACCTTTACAATGAATGTATGCAGTGATGCCCAATTGAATACTTCATGTGGTGAACTTATTGTTATTTTTATGCACCTTGATTTCTGCTCTTGTCATGCTACCCTCTGCTGCACCTTGCTTTGCTTTGCTTCCCTGGAAAGTTTGGTCCTTTGCAACCCTTATGATGCAGGGGCATTGGACACTAGCCAGCAATGTAGGAGAATTTTCCACATGTTTTGGCTAGGAGGAGTTCGAAATCACTCAGAATGTAACAACAAGGTGTAAATACCTTAGCTGCCTGTTGTAGTTAGGGTTATATCAGTAACTGTAGAAGTCAAATAGGTTCATTTGTGTCATTCAAGTTGATTTCTGTTGATAGAATGTAATTAGGCTTTTATTTTATGTTTAGAATAAAACGGCCTTCGGGAGGGAGTCGAAGAGTCATGTAATAGAGTATAAATTGTAACCCTTGATACTGTGTAAGGGGGGGATTTGGCAGTGAAAGATTGAATGAGAAGTATTGTTCGTTGTTGAATAAAATTTATGCTCATTGGCTATCTGTGTGTTGTGACTATTATACTCAGTCTCTGTGTAAGGGCGCATATTTCCTGTATGTTGTTGAATCTAAGATTTTTGTGTAAAACCAGAATGAAAGCCCATTCTGTGGTTATCTCTATTAGCCTTTGAATTCATGTCCATCTGCGAAGAAATTGAATATGCTTAGTCTGTATTGAATCCCCGAGGGAGGTCAATTAATGGGCCCTGTTGGAAGAGAGAGACCAGAATTGTGCTCTGTTTATGTTAGGAAGATTAGCCTCTGTCTGTCACAGTGAGTGTATTGCTTGATTGTTTGTAGGAGCAAGGCGTTGTTTGTGGTTTAACTGAACGATAAGGCGGATCGAAGAAATAAGTTGAGTTTGCGTGGAATTTCGAGCTGGCACTGTTCAAATACCGGGGGTGGTTTCGGAGGAGGATACCGCTGGTATCGCGCGACGATTTGAGTCGGGAGAAAAAACTCAAAAAAAACGCGATCCTATCAGATCTTGCCACGTCGGCTACCCAATACCACTCGTATCACGTAAAATTTATGTGTTAAAGTTCGGTTCTAGAAAAAATGCGATATTGATACGAACCGTCTGATCTGGAGGTCGATAGATCGAATGGCAATCGCGCGACAAGTTGAACGTTGGATAAGTCAAGGTATGGTCCATTTATTTTGCGTTGAAAATCGTTCATTTAATAAGTTTTGATGTGTGGGGCTCGGGGAACACAACCTATATAATATAATGTCGCAGTGATAGAGTTAATGGAGTTAAGGTTATAAGCTCAGGAATTTGTGTTTATCAAAGGTTTGAAGTTGGGTTATTAACCTTTGAGGCAATATTCTGAAAGGGGTCTCAAACCATAGTCAAGTGTAGCGCTATAACAGTCGGTGCACTTCATATCAGAAGGTCAAGGACCATATTATAGGAGGGTGTATATACATTGACTGTTATATCAATTATCACGTATTGCATATTTGATGAATGAATTCAAAATACAAGAACAGAGAAGGCTCCCTTAGTTAATGAAAAGACAGAGAACAGTAAGATAAACTCTCCTTAGCGCTAGTCCACCATTTTAGCTATCATTTGTGGTATCAGAGCAGGTTTCAAGACATTTGCAGAGACTAAAATGACTTCCAAGAACCAGGAGAAGAATTCCAACATGTCTATCCGAGTTGCCACAGGTGCTGGTAGAGAAAGAGGCAGGCCAGTTGCCAATGCAAAAGTATTTGAGACCTTGCAAAGGGTCCAAGCCAGATTGGATGCAGTGCAACTGGGACACCCAAGAGATCCTGAGGATGTCAGTGAACCTGAAATTGAAGAAGAAGCAGGAGAGAATGTTGAGATTCCTCCTGAGATGAGACTCTTTAAGTCTGTTCTGGGGTCTAGATTCAAGCCTAGACTTGAAGTGTCAAGTTTTGCAGGAGGGTTGAATCCAGAGGAATTGATAGACTAGATCAATGAGATGAACAAATGTTTTGATTATGAAGAGATGGGTAAAGACAAAAAAGTCAAGTTTGCAGTGACAAAGTTGAAGGGACATGCAACACTTTGTTGGGATGGAGTACAAGCAGAGAGAAGGAGAGCTGGTAAAAAACCAATCAAAAGTTGGACCAGAATGGTGGAAAACCTAAGAGGTAAGTTCTTACCTAGTGATTATCAACTTATTTTGTTTAGAAAAATGTAGAATCTTAGACATAGATTGCGGATAGTGAAAGAGTACATAGAAGAGTTTTATAGAGTGAGTATAAGGGTTGGACAATTCCAGGACACAGCAGAGAAGGTTGCCAGGTATGTGAATGGTTTCAAGTTGGAGATCCAAGATGGGATAGGTATTCTGTCTCCTAAGACAGTTGAAGAGGCTTATCAAATGGCCTTGAAAGCTAAAGAGAAACTCCTGAGAAAGCAGTCTGCCAAAGGAAGAGGTACTTTCTGAGGAAAGGGAAGTCAGGGTGGTAGAGGAAGGTCTACAGCACCTAGAGATGGAGCTAGCAGCAGCTCACCTCAGAATGCATCCACAGAGAGTGATGCAAGGGGCAGAAGGGATTCCTACAAAGGAAGAGGAGGCAGAGGCTGAGGAAGAGAAGTGAGGTGTTATAGATGTCACGTGGTGGGACATAAACAATATTAATGCCCAGATAATGTGGGCACAGGCCTAAGAAATTAAATTTTTTCTCAAGCTGGAGAAGAGGCAGCAAAGCTGTTTGAAACTGAAGAGGAAATTCTGTCAGAAAAGGGAGAATCTTTGGTGGTCAATAAGGTCCTGTTAAAACAAGCAAAAGAAGTTGTTGAACCAGTTCAGAGGAAGAATTTGTTCAGGAGTGTATGCAAAGTCCAAGGGAAATGCTATCAGTTGGTCATTGATTGTGGCAGCACAGACAATTTGGTCTCTACAGAGGTGATAGAGAAACTAAAGTTGAAGACAAGGGAACATCCTACACTCTACAAGGTGTCATGGCTACATAAAGGAACACCAGCTGATTGTGAAGGAACAGTGTGAGATAGAGTTGCAGATGGGCAGCTACAAAGACAAGGTCATGTGTGATGTGATGCCTGTGGATGTGTGTCACATACTGCTGGGCGGACCTTGGCTATATGACAGAGAAACAGTACATGATGGTAAGAAGAACACTTACAAGTTCTTCAAGGATGGAGTGCATCACACATTGATACCTATGGAGGAAGGAGAACCATCAAGAAGAAAAGTTGATCCAAAGACCTTATTTCTGAGTGGGAAAGAGTATCTATAGCAAATTGAAGAAGAAGAGGTAAGTTTTGTTTTAATCTGCAAACCTAAAGTAGTGCTTACTTCTACAAAGATTTCTGATTTTCCAATTGAAATTCAAGAGATGCTGGACAGTTATTGTGATATTGTTGTGGATGATTTGCCTGATGAATTGCCACCTGTGAGAAAGATCAGCGATCAGATAGATTTTATTTCAAGATCAAATCTGCCAAACAAAGCAGCCTACAAAATGACTCCCACAGAGAATGAAGAAATCAGGAAGCAAGTGCAGGAATTGGTTGACAAAGTTCTGATCAAAGAGAGTTTGAGTACATGTGCAGTACCTGCAGTACTGAGTCCAAAGAAAGATGGAGGCTGGAGAATGTGCATTGATTCAAGAGAAATCAACAAAAAAACAATCAGGTATAGATTTCCTTTGCCTAGAGTTGAGGATTTAATGGACTGTTTGAGTGGAGAAAAGTATTTTTCAAAATTAGATTTGCAAAGTGGATATCATCATATTAGAATAAAGGAGGGTGATGAATGGAAAACTGCCTTTAAAGCAAATGAAGGACTGTATGAGTGGTTGGTAATGCCTTTTGGGTTGTCAAATGCACCTAGTACTTTTATGAGGCTCATGAATGAAGTGTTAAGAGAATTTATTGGTAAATTTGTTATAATGTATCTGGATGACATATTAGTTTTCAGCAAAACAAAGGAAGAGCATTTAAGTCATCTTAATTATGTCTTGAAGAAGTTACATCAAGAGAATCTGCTGATAAATTTAAAGAAGTGTTCATTCATGAAGGAAGAGTTGGTGTATTTGGGGTTTTTTGTTTCTACTGAAGGACAGAAGATGGACCCAGAAAAGGTCAACGAAATTGTGGAGTGGCCTTCACTGAGAAGTGTTTTTGAGGTAAGAAGTTTCCATGGACTTGCTAGTTTTTACAGAAAATTCATAAGAAAATTCAGCAAGATTAATGCACCCATCATTGAAACAATAAAGAAGGAAAAACAGCCATTCAAATGCACTGCTGAAGAAGAAAAGAATTTTAAGCTCTTAAAATAGAAAATAACTGAGAAGCCTGTTCTAGTTTTGCATGATTTTAACAAACCATTTCAAGTGAAGTGTGATGCAAGTGGAGAAGCTATTGGAGCTGTGTTGAGTCAATATGATAGGCCTGTAGCATACTTCAGTGAGAAGCTAAATGATACAAGGAGAAAGTATTCCTCTTATGAAAAATAATTTTATGCAATTGTGCAGGCACTGAAGAAGTGGAGGCATTATTTATTGTATAAGGAGTTTGTGCTATACACAGATAACTGTTGAGCTCCAAAAATTTTCTTTCTTCTACCACATTCCACTCCATTTCTTTTGTCCATTATTAATCCCAGGCTCAAATGATCAATGAAATTAGTTAAAATTTCTTTAAGAATGAATATCATGGCTAACTTGCTATGTTTTTATGATTTTGTCATTGTAGTACTGAAACTAGCTACAGAATGCAGACATTTTGTAGCTAGTTGCCAATTCTGCAGTCGTCTTCATGTTTAAGCAGGTTCCAGATGTCCTCTCAGAGAAAACCACACACGGTCGTATTCCACATCATGCCTTTATCATTTGTTGCTCTCCATGAAGATTGAACGGAATTCTGTACGTGGTTATGCACGTGGGAACTCAAACTAGGAGATAGACTCCTAATAGGACAAGGACAGTCCAGATGTCCTTTGTCATATTATGATGCCACCTTTAGAGTTCTAGTTCGATTTTAATATGGAAAGACAGTAATCCCTGTATTATCTCAAGTTCTGTTATGTAAATTTTCTATAAATGTAGCTCGGGAAACTGAGAGACAAGGTTAGATTTTGGTTAGATTTTGTGGTTGACTGCTAGATTTTTGAAGTCCGAGAATACTCTATTTTGAAGTGATTCCTCTTTAATGAAAGAAGCAGCATTTCCTTGAACGTGTTGAGTCAATCTTGAACTAGATTTCGTGCTACTCTAGTGGCAGAGGGCCACTACCTCCTGAGCGGCCTTGTTTATACTGGAGATAAGTATTTTAGTCTCGTTTTTATTTCTAATTTAGGCAAGTTTCTGAAGTTTATGTTCATACTTGTTTATATTAATTATCACAGCTAGAATTACTCTAATAATCTCTTCCAAAATATCATTACGATGAATAAGGCATAGCTATGGTATTGTAGGTTTTAATTGCATTTTCTTTCGTTAATTATCACAGTTGGACTTACTCTAATAAGCTCTTCCAAAATATCATTATGATGAATAAGGCATAACTGTGGTATTGTAGGTTTTAGTTGCTTGTTTACACTAAGTGTCACAACCGATCTTACTCTTACAAAATCTTCCAAAATATCATGAACAACGAATAAGAAACAACTGTGGTGTCTTAGATTCTAGTTGTATTTGCTTTCAGTCTTATGTTTATGTTCAATTGCATTGAATAATACAGCCATACTTGTTCTCACAAACTCTTCCAAAATATCATTCACACTGAACGAGATGGGCTGTAGAATTCCTTAGGTTAGTTGCATGTTAATTTAGTTATAGCACTCCGGAGGTAGAATGCATTTGGTTTAGCTCCGTCATTTCATTTCTAGTTTGATAATGTCTTTTCAGTTTAACACTGTTCAATGTACTTCAAATAGACTAGTGGCACTCTAGTTTAGTCTTAGCTCACTGTATTAGCACTCCAATTTAGTTGTCATCCATTGCATTTTTAAATTGTATTAGTTGTTAAATTTAAATACCACGGTCTTCATTATTTACAAAACTTCTTTTGTTCCAACCTCATATTAATACATAATCATTTGGACAGAAGTTAGTATCAGTCTAAGACCTAGAGTATTTTGCAACTTTTTTTTACCATTTCACAAACAAGCCTTTTCTCAAAGACCATTCTAAAAAGGAAATCTATAACTTCTGAGTGAGGCCTAGTGGTGTTAAATTGAGTTGCAGAACAGAATTAGAAGCTAGTTTAGAGTAGAAATATTATTATGCTACAAATGTTCTTTTCCAAATATATTCCAATAAACCTTTAATCATGGATGAGATGTTGTAACATTGTAAGTTGATTGTTTGATTGTTTAGTTAGGATAACTTCATTTACACTTAACTTGTCCATTTCCCAAGCTCTTCCAACACATCTTTAATGAATGAATTGGATAAGTTTAAGCTCATGTTGTGATTTATTTCCTTGAAGTCATTATCAAGCTTTGCATTTTTTGTTTGCTAGCCATAGTTTAGGCTTTGTTCTGTTTTAGTATTTGCATTTGTCATTTGCCATCCATAGTTTAGGCTTCACTCTGTTTTTAACCAGTAGCTTCTTTTCACCAGCATTTAGTTCTTTCCCTTGTGAACATAAAACCATAAAAACCAAAAACATCATAAAACACTAGACACAATGTAGTGAGAAACAAATACCTAGGCACATATAGTGCACCACACTTCAGCAGTTTACCAACCCTGGTTGACAATTAATGAAATCAATATAGGAGACTAGGTTGAGCACAAACATTTTGGCGCCGTTTCCGGGGAAGTGTAACTAGGTAGCCTTGTTTCTTAACTCCCAAAAACAATGATATGCGTAGAGAGAGAGACTCAAGGGGTAGATTCATAAGAAGTAGAAGCAGAATTTTGATTCCTATACCACCACTTGTTTCATCAAGATCTAGAGTCAGCACACCTCCAACTCAGAGCCACATTCCATCCCTTACTAATCCTAGACTCCCAGAGGACTTAAGATCAGATATTCCATTAGAAAGACCTTCCATTTCATCCACTTGACATGTTTTAGAAGAAGATTCAAGGACCCCTGCTAGAGACACAAACTTTTCCACTTCCACAGAAGAATCAACTATGGCAGAAGAAGGGGGAGGAGGAGTCTTTAATAGAGAATGCACATTATTTGGAGGGGGTAGAGGTAGAGGTAGAGGAGAAGGAGGTAGAGGTGTAGAAGGAGAAGGAGGTAGAGGAAGAGGAAGAAGAGAAATGGGAAGCTCTTTTGGGTTTCCTATAGTTGATGAAGAAACCAATAAACTATGAAAAACATTTCACCCTCTGTCCTTCCAAACTTCTATGGACTTAAAACTGAAGATCTTGAAACCTTCCTATTTGAATTTGAAGTCCTATGTAGAACTTATGACTACTTACAAGATGCTCAAAAACTTAAACTATTTCCTTCAGCAACAAGAAAGACGGCCATTGATGGTTTACAGTTGATGATAGTTCTATTAGGACATGGGAAGACATGAACAAGCATTTCTAGAGAGGTATTTGGATTATTGTATGTCGGTTAATCATAAGGAAGAAGTGTTTAAGATGCTACAAAAAGAAGATGAAAATTTGGAAGATTTGTTGGAGAGATTTCATTACAACATCAAAAGAGAAAAAATGGAAAACCTAGATCAAGACACCTTAAAATATCTTTTGTTGAAGACAATTAGGGATGAATGGATAGATA
The DNA here is from genome assembly GCA_034641835.2 of Pinus albicaulis. Taxonomy (NCBI): domain Eukaryota; kingdom Viridiplantae; phylum Streptophyta; class Pinopsida; order Pinales; family Pinaceae; genus Pinus; species Pinus albicaulis. Next base: position 412,784,512 of record CM076571.1, read on the forward strand.
TCCTCTATATGATGGGAAAAGGGGATATATCTCAGCTCACATTACCTGAAATAGCTGAATTATGTATCAACCTTTCAAGAGGGAAATCTAAAACTGTAAAAGGACCAAGAGACCTGCTCTTGCAAGGGCAAGTAAGTCTGCTTCTGAGACAGTAAGTAGGGCAGAAATAGGACATATGCTTGATGAATTCAAATCTAACATTTCAGGGAGTCTTAGTGAACAAATAGACACCCTTAAGTTACAAAACAAGCAAAAAGTTGAATCTAATGCCTTGGCAATCTTTTGTCCCAAATGTAGAAAGAAACATGCCTTGGGAGAGTGTCCTTTGGATGTAAAAGTTGTAGAAACTTGTGTCATTTGTTCTGAAAAACATGAGACCAGAGTTTTCCTTCACTTCTAGTCTTAAAGTTGTCTCCAGAAGTTCTCTAAGTTCCACGAATCTCTCAATTTTGTCTCTAGAAGGCCTTGGCAAGGACCTCAAACACAAGGATTCCATGATCAAATGTATAACCAACCTCCACCAAATTGGAATTCTTGGCAGCAACCTTGGCCCCAATTTCAAAATCAATCTCAAGCTTGGGCACAAGGAGCACAAAATCCTTATGGAAGATACTCTCAGTACTATCAGTATCCACCATCCTATCCACCATATCCACATTTTCCTCAACAACAAAATCCTCAAAATCCACAACATCAAAATCAACCACTTCCATTACCATTCCCTCAAAAATCAAATCAGTTGCCTACTCAACCCATACCAAACCCCAACAATAGAAATCCTCAGAACATATATATGATAGAAGGCCAACAATTTCCAACTTATTTAATTACTCCTTTAGACCATAGTGATGTTCAAATTAGGTCAGGAAGAATACTTGAAAAGAGGAAACCTTATGTTATTATACAAGAACAAGACAACTCTGAGGAAGATTCTCTACGAGAAAATAAAAGTCTTGAAGAAGACACATCTTTTCAGGACTCAAACATTGAAAAACCAAAACAAAAAGAACCAATAATTTCACTCTTGTATTAGAGCAGCCATCAACATCCACTCCTACATCTCCCTTTCCAGAAAGATTACAAATTGATAGAGGTGTAGAAAAACAAATTATGGTGCCTAATTATGATTTCCTAGATGAGCTAAGAAATGTTTGCATCAAGATTCCATTATTACAGGCCATCAAGGAAATCCCAATTCTAGCAAAAACAATAAAGGAGTTGAGAATGAAGAAAACAAGAAAAAGAATAAGAGAGACAAAGAAAATTTAACTGGCAGGAAAAATAGCAGACATTATGATGGGTAATATTGATATTCCAAAGTATCTAGACCCAGGAAATCCAGTTGTCAAAATTCACATCAATGGAATTGAGATCCAGGATACATATTGGTTGGGCTTACATGATCAATATCATGAAGTGGGCAACAAATCATGGATAAAGCTGACTTCCTAATCTTCTCTTTACACCTACATTATTACAATTAGAAAATGAATCTGATCAAACTAATGGAATAGAAGACATTCAGGTGTCCCTAGATTCTTGGGAGTACCTGCTGGATTTCATGATCCTAACTCCTAAGAATAATCTAGGAGGGCATCCTATTATATTAGGAAGACCTTGGTTAGCTACAGCTGATGCTTTTATTAGTTGTAGATCTGGTGATATGTACATCTCTGATGGTAGTTCAACTAAGAAATTCACTTTGTATCCTCCAGCAAGGACAATTACACATTTAGATGATACTCAATGGATAGAGGATGAAGAATACTTACAACCTCTCTTCACAATTTCAGAAATTAGTGAAGATAGTCAAATTTTGAATACTTTAGAAAACTTTGAATCATTTTCGGAATACAAACATGAAAAATTTCAAGAAGAATCCAACATTGAGTTTTTTTCATCAAGACAAATGTCTCTTTATTCTATGGATAAATTTGGCAGCTCTATGATTGAGATATTTCCAGGAAAAACTTTAAACATAAACAAGAACCTAGAAAAATCTCAACAAGAAGAGCTAGTCAAGATCTTACAGAGACATTCTTCTACATATGCATGGGAGTACACTGATATGAAAGGGATAAAATCTAAGACTTGCACTCATCACATATACATAGAGGAAAATTGTAAACCAATCAGACAACCTCAGAGAAGGATGAATCCAAATCTTAGGGAGATTGTTAAGGAAGAATTGCAGAAATTATTAAATGTTAACTTCATCTATCCCATTTCAGATAGTCAATGGGTTTCTCCTTTGGTAATTGTGCCAAAGAAAAATGGTAAATTGAGGGTATGTATTGACTACCAGAAATTAAACAAAGCTACTCTTAAATATCATTTTCCCTTACCTTTCATAGATCAGGTGTTAGATACATTAGTTGTAAAAAAGTACTTCTCATTCCTAGATGGTTTTAGTGGTTATAATCAAATCCAAGTAGCACTGGAAGTTCAAGATAAAACCACATTTACCTGTCCTTGGGGTACCTATGCTTACCGAGTATTTCCATTTGGACTATGCAATGCACCCGCAACATTTCAAAGGGCAGTACTAGGAATTTTTTCAGATCTAATACATGATTGTGTAGAGGTATGTATGGATGGTTAAGTCTATGGAAACACATTTGAAGAAGCTTTGACTTGGAAATTTTTTTAAAGAGATGTAAAGAAGCAAATATTTCACTAAGTCATGAGAAGTGTTTTATGATGTTTATTGAATGAATTGTTTTAGGACACCACATTTCAGGGGATGGGATTAGAGTTGATGAGTCAAAAGTTGAAGTCATTTCTAACTTATCTATTCCAAGTTGTAAAAAATATGTTAGGATTTTTCTAGGATTTACAGGATATTATCGAAGGTTTATAGAAAAATTCATCAAGATAGCATCTCCACTTTTCAAATTACTTACCATTATGAATTCAGAGTAGGTCCAGTTGCCGGTTAGCCTTTGGGACCACAAACAAAAATTTATGAAGCACCTATTTTAAGGGGACCTAACGGGAAGTTACCTTTTCATATTTCAACAGACGCCTCAGATACAGCTCTAGGAGCAGTATTGGGACAAAAAGACATGATTCCTTATGCCATCTACTATACTAGTAAAAATTTGACTCCTGCAGAGTTAAACTATACTGTAACTGAAAAAAGAGTTTTTAGCTGTTGTTCATGCCATAAACAAATTCAGACACTATATAACAGGCTATGAAACTTTTGTTCACACAGATCATTCTGCAATTAGATACTTAATGAACAAATCAATTACTAATGGCAGAGTCATAAGATGGTTATTGCTTTTACAAAAATTCAACATTACCATTCTAGATAGGCCTGGAAAACAAAACACAGTAGCTGATTTCCTATCTAGACTCCAAAACATCAAAGATGACACTCCAGTTGAAGATCAATTTCCTGATGAATATCTTTTTGCAATTTCTACTCAAACTCCTTGGTTTGTTGACATTGCTAATTATTTAGTTTCAGGAAAATTTCCTTCAATAATAAATTCAAGGGATAAAAGAAAAATCATTTATGACAGTGCAAAATATTCATGGGTTGCTAATGAGTTGTACAAGACAGGTCCAGATTTGATCATTAGGAGGTGTGTTCGTGAAGATGAGATGCCTGAAATTCTCAAAGCATGTCATGATGAACCTTGTGGCGGACACTTTGCTGATAAGAGGACAGCCTATAAGATCCTTAATTTAGGATATTATTGGCCATCCTTGTTTAAAGATGCTAAAGAGTATGTCAAAAGGTGTGACAGTTGCCAAAGGGTAGGGAAACCTTCTCCTTCGGGTGAGATGCCATTACAACCTCAGGTACATATTGAACCTTTTGAAAAATGGGCTTTGGATTTTGTAGGACCTATTAGTCCTCCATCAAGACAAAAGAGATATATATTAGTTTGCAATGATTATGTTACCAAATGGGTAGAGGCCAAGCCATTACTTTTTGCTACTGAAGCATCTGTAGTTAATTTTCTTTTTGAGGATATTTTTACTCATTTTGGTGTCCCAAGGGAAATTGTTACAGATCAAGAAGCTCAATTCACATCAAGGCTAGTGGAACAAATGATGGAGAGGTACAAAATCAGACACAGAAAATCTACTCCCTATCATCCACAAGCAAATGGTCAAGTGGAATCTACTAATAAGGTTATTGAAGGGATCTTAACAAAGACTGTCCATTTACATAGAAAAGATTGGGTAGATAGGCTTCCTGAAGCCTTGTGGGCCTATAGAACTACATGGAGAAGCACAACAGGCCATACTCCTTATGAACTTGTTTATGGAAAGCAATTTTTGTTTTCCATAGAGTTCCAGATTCAAACTTTCAAAATGGCAGTTTAGCTAGGACTTGATCTATCAGAGGCACAAAAGCATAGATTGGAGCAGATTAATGAATTGGATGAGATCAGACAAGATGCAATTAAAAAAACCAGTATAGTCCAACAGTAGAGGGCTAGATGGCATGACAAGTACATCAAGGAAAATAAGTTCAAATAAGGTGACTGGGCTCTCTTGTTTGATTCAAAGTTCAAAGACTTTCAAGGTAAATTTCAAACACATTGGCTTGGGCCATATGAAATTTTGAGAATTTTTTACAATGGAGGAATAAAAATCAGGACAATAGATGAAGAAGAGGTTACTTTTCTTGTGAATGGTCATAGATTGAAGCTGTATCACAAACCACTCTCAAGAGAAGAATTTGTCAAGAAATTCCAGGAAAACAGTGATGTGAAGTTAGTGAAGAAGAATCTTTCTTCTTCATCAACTTAATTGAATTTTCTGAAGTCGGACATATTGAAAAAAAAAAAAAAAAGTATAGACATGAAAACCAATCACTGATTGGCATGTTTATATAGAAAAGATAGAGTGAAAATCAGAATCTTTCTGACACTCTAACTTTTCCATTTTGTTTTTTTTGCAAGCAGCTGTTACAAAATCATAAGTGCAGATCCATTTCACTTATGATCCATATCATTGCATTCCATACTTCATTCATTTCATTCCATTCATTCATATCATATCTTATTCCATTCATTCATCCACACTTCATCCATTTCACTTCATGGTCCACTTCATTTCCATTTCAGATCTTTAAGTTTGATCTCCTTTCTGCAATTGAATAATACACAGCAGAAACTGCAGGGCACTTTTTCACTCCATTTCATAAGTTGTGATCCATTCCACTCCATTATTCATTTCATTCATACTCCATCCTACCATATTTCATTATTCATTTCATACAACCTTTCATCATTCCAGCTTCAAACCATATTTCAAGTCCTCTACAGGTACATTCTGCAATCAGTTGGACATTCTGCAGCTAGTCAAACATTCTGCAGCTAGGCAGACATTCTGCAGCCAGAGAGCCTGAAAGCACTGGCTAGTAATCATTTGATTTGCAACAAAATGATCCTGCATATCTATGAACAAGCAAAATCAAGAAGGTTATGAAGACTCAAAAAGTAATGATTTTCAGGGGAGAGAAAAGCATATGAAGATCACAAGAAAATCAAAGCAAAGGAAAAGGTATGAAATGATTATAATGACATATCATGAAAAATTTTAGCGTAGTTTAGTTGTATATTATTCAAAAAGTGTTTTAATTAATTTTTTTTTATCTTGCCTAACAAACCTCCCGCAAAAAATTTCAATAAAACTCCTTCTGTTCCACCATTTCAAAACCCATATCCGATTATCATTTCAAAATCTAAACGGTTAAAGTGCTGAAGTGATTGGATTAGTCACGTCACTAAGCATTTAATGATGATTTTTGAATTCGTTACAAAATATCTCCGCGGTCTTTTCACTCATTGATTCGTTTTCTTCACCTCACCTCATTAATTCATTCCGTAACCACTCCATATCACTCTTTCCCGCAGCCAACTCTTAACCATTTCATTCTATAAAATAAAGGTATCTCTGTAACAACCATTGTCATCGTTAACAGAGGAAACATTTGGGGAGAAAAAACAACTTGTTAACGACCATTCTCACCGAGAGCATAAGGCTGGTGAATTGAAGATTGAAGAAGAGTTATGGGCGTCATCGTGAGAAAAGAACCAATTGGCACTAAATACTTGGAAGGCTATCCCCAAATCTGAGAAATCTTACAACAAGAAGGATGGTTGCAATTCCTTGAAAAATTCAGTGGCTTCCACAAAGAGGTTACTAAAACTTTTGCAAGATCTTTTCATGGGGCCGAGGTTGAAGTTGGAGATATTAAATTCACTGTCACAGAGGCTTTTATTGCAAAAGCAACAGGACTGCCTAGACAAGGAGAAAGGTGGTTTAAGAACAGAGAATTTCATAACGAAGCATGGAAACAGATACTCAAGTCACCATGTATGGATGTCACTGTTTTTAAAAAGGGTATCCCTAGTTCTGCATTAAAGAACAAATGGAGGAACATGTTGCTTATCTTGCAAAAATTCATCACTTGTGAAGGTAGATACAGTACTTTCTATGTTTACCATATTAGGTTGATAATGCATTTCCTAGAAGAAGAACTTAATTGTCCCTATTTCTTGCTTCAAAGTTTAAAGAAAATGGCTTCAAGTGTTCAAAAGAGAATTCAATTTATGGAGACAACCTTATACCACCATGGTTTAGTCAAGATTTTGATTAAACATAATTTGAGCAAAATAGGGGATAATTGGAAAGAATTTTTGGTGAGAAATCACTTTGAGGAACCAAAAGAACCTTCACTTGAACATCAACCTACAAAAAGAAGCAGAAGATGGAAATCCTCCAAAACTGAAACTGGTAAAACAATACAGGAAAGCAGTGAAGAAATGATCTCTGAAAAATTAGTTCAGATTAAGAAGCAGCTTAAGAAAGAGAGGATCATAAGAAAATTTGCCAGAGAAAAAGGAGAAGGGCCATCTCAACCGAGGAGGAGCCACAGACTGAGGGGAATACTAAAGAAAACAAAATTTAAAAAAACTGGAGTCATAAACATAGAAGACGAAGAAACACCTACTGAGGAGGATTTTGATGAAGAAGTACCAGAAATTGATCCTGCATAGCAAGAAATTTACAACTATGTTGAAACATTGGAGAGAAAAGCTTCAGAGAGTAGAGACAGAACCCCTAGTCCTCCACAGTCCGAAATAGATGTGCTAAGAAGAGATAAGTACGAGCTAGAAGTACTTAATAGACATATCAAGACTGAGAATGATATTCTGAGGGAGCAAGTTAAACTAAAAACCAGTATGAACTCAACCCTGTCTCTACAAATGGACAAAGTAGAAAAGGCCAATGAAAAGTTGAAAAAGAGAAACAAAAATTTAATTAGGGCACTTACCAATTTAAGGTTCAAGTTAGTCATCAGAAAGCCCAGAAGGCCTTTAACTACCAGCCAAAGCAGAAGAAGAGGGTTAGATGTTCTTGCAGAGGTCTCTGAGTTCATGGAATAGTTGCATGAGGACATGCAAGAATCTAGCAGTGGGGGTATGTTGAGCTCCAAAAATGTTATTTCTTCTACCACATTCCACACCATTTCTTTTGTCCATTATTACTCCCAGGCTCAAATGATCAATGAAATTAGTTAAAATTGCTTTAAGAATGAATATCATGGCTAACTTGCTATGTTTTTATGATTTTGTCATTGTAGTACTGAAACTAGCTACAGAATGCAGACATTCTGTAGCTAGTTGCCAATTCTGCAGTCGTCTTCATTTTTAAGCAGGTTCCAGATGTCCTCTCAGAGAAAACCACAAATGGTCGTATTCCACATCATGCCTTTAGCATTTGTTGCTCTCCATGAAGATTGAACAGAATTATGTACGTGGTTATGCACGTGGGAACTCAAACTAGGAGATAGACTCCTAATAGGACAAGGACAGTCCAGATGTCCTTTGTCATATTACGATGCCACCTTTAGAGTTCTAGTTCGATTTTAATATGGAAAGACAGTAATCCCTGTATTATCTCAAGTTCTGTTATGTAAATTTTCTATAAATGTAGCTCGGGAAACCGAGAGACAAGGTTAGATTTTGGTTAGATTTTATGGTTGACTGCTAGATTTTTGAAGTCCGAGAATACTCTGTTTTGAAGTGATTCCTCTTTAATGAAAGAAGCAGCATTTCCTTGAACGCATTGAGTTGATCTTGAACTATATTTCATGCTACTCTGATGGTAGAGGGCCCCTTCCTCCTAAGCAGCCTTGTTTATACAGTAGATAAGTATTTTAGTCTCATTTTTATTTCTAGTTTAGGCAAGTTTGTTAAGTTTATGTTCATACTTGTTTACATTAATTATCACAGCTAGACTTACTCTAATAAGCTCTTCCAAAATATCATTACGATGAATAAGGCATAGCTGTGGTATTGTAGGTTTTAATTGCATTTTCTTTCGTTAATTATCACAGTTGGACTTACTCTAATAAGCTCTTCCAAAATATCATTATGATGAATAAGGCATAACTGTGGTATTGTAGGTTTTAGTTGCTAGTTTACACTAAGTGGCATAGCCAGTCTTACTCTTACAAAGCTCTTCCAAAATATCATAACAATGAGTAAGAAGTAGTTGTGGTGTCTTAGATTTTAGTTGTATTTTCTTTCAGTCTTGTGTTTATTTTCAATTGCATTGAATAATACAGCCATACTTGTTCTCACAAACTCTTCCAAAATATCATTCTTACTGAACGAGATGGGCTGTAGAATTCCTTAGGTTAGTTGCATGATTAATAGCACTCCGGAGGTAGAATGCATGCGGTTCAGTTCTGTCATTTCATTTCCAGTTTGATAATGGCTTTTCAGTTTAACATTGTGCAATGTACTTCAAATAGACTAGTGGCACTCTAGTTTAGTTTTAGCTCACTGTATTAGCACTCCAGTTTAGTTGTCATCCATTGCATTTTTAAATTATATTAGTTGTTAAATTTAAATACCATGGTCTTCATTATTTACAAAACTTCTTTTGTTCCAACCTCATATCAATACATAATCATTTGGACAGAAGTTAGTATCAGTCTAAGACCTAGATTATTTTGCAACCTTTTTTTACCATTTCACAAACAAGCCTTTTCTCAAAGACCATTCTAAAAAGGAAATCTATAACTTCTGAGTGAGGCCTAGTGGTGTTAAATTGAGTTGCAGAACAGAATTAGAAGCTAGTTTAGAGTAGAAATCTTATTATGCTACAAATTTTCTTTTCCAAATATATTCCAATAAACCTTTAATCATGGATGAGATGTTGTAACATTGTAAGTTGATTGTTGATTGTTTAGTTAGGAGAACTTCATTTACACTTAACTTGTCCATTTCCCAAGCTCTTCCAAAACATCTTTAATGAATGAATTGGATAAAGTTTAAGCTCATGTTGTGATTTATTTCCTTGAATTCATTATCAAGCTTTGCATTTGTTGTTTGCTAGCCATAGTTTAGGCTTTGTTCTGTTTCAGTATTTGCATTTGTCATTTTCCATCCATAATTTAGGCTTCACTCTGTTTTTAACCAGTAGCTTCTTCCCACCAGCATTTAGTTCTTTCCCTTGTGAACATAAAACCATAAAAACCAAAAACATCATAAAACACTAGACACAACGGAGTGAGAAACAAATACTTAGGCACATATAGTGCACCACACTTCAGCAGTTTACCAACCTTGGTTGACAATTAATGAACTCAATTTAGGAGACTAGGTTGAGCACAAACAATAACCATGCTTTACAGTATATTATGCAGCAGCCTAAATTGAAGCATAAACATGCCAAATGGGTTGAAGATATCCAGAGTTTCAATTTTGTTTTGAATCATATAAGTGGCCAAGCAAATAAGGTAGTTGATGCTTTGAGTAGGAGAAACATGCTTGTTCAAGAAAACCAATTTGAAGTTGTAGGATTTGATTTTCTTAAGGAAATTTATAAGGAAGATTCAGATTTTAAAGAAGCATTTGAAGCATGCTGTAACCCTGTTTTGACAGATAGAAGCCAGTGGTTGGATTATTTCTTGTAGGAGGACTTATTGTTCAGAAGAAACCAATTGTGTGTACCAAAATGTTCCATGAGGGAGAATTTAATCAAAGAGAAACATAGTGGTGGACTTGCTGGACACTTTGGTACTGATAAAACTTATGAGCAGCTGAACCATTTTTATTATTGGCCAAGAATGAGAACTGAAGTGGAAAAGTTTGTGAAGAATTGAAAAATTTGTCAATATGCAAAAGGAAGAAGCCAGAATGCAGGATTGTACATTCCATTGCCTATTCCAGACAGGCCTTGGGACATGGTGAGTATGGATTTTTTTCTAGGATTACCCAAGACACAGAGAGGGAATGATGCAATATTTGTTGCAGTTGACAGATTTTCCAAGATGGCACATTTTATTCCATGTTATAAAACCAGTGATGGCACCCATGTTGCTAATTTATTTTTCAAAGAAGTTGTTAGATTGCATGGGTTGCCCAAGACTATTGTTTCTGATAGAGACACTAGATTTGTGGGCCATTTTTGGAGGAAATTGTGGAAGAAACTTGGTACTAAACTAAGTTTCAGCTCAGCTTATCATCCTCAGACTGATGGGAAAACTGAGGCAATAAATAGGAGTCTGGGAAATATTTTGAGAAGTCTTGCAGGAGAGCATCCCAAACAGTGGGACCATATTTTTCCACAGGCATAATATGCATACAATGATTCACCAAACAGAAGTACAGGACAGAGCCCATTCCAAGTTGTTTATGGAATGCACCCCAGAGGAGTGTCTGAACTAAGAAACTTGGGAAAGGCAGAGTTGAGGAGTGCTGATGGTGAAGAATTTTCTTCAGAGATAGAGGCCATACATGAGCAAGTAAAACAGAAGCTACAAGGTAGCAACATCAAATACAAGGGCAGAGCAGATTTGAGCAAAAGAGAAGTCAATTTTGAAGTTGGAGATTTGGTTTTGGCACACTTGAGGAAGGAAAGATTCCCAAAGAAGCAGTATAACAAGTTGAATTTCAAGAAGATAGGGCCATGCAAGATACTGAAAAAAAATTCTGCTAAATGCTTATGAAATTGAATTGCCTCCTGATGTTGGAATATCTCCCATATTTAATGTTGCAGACTTGTACAGGTATGAAGATGGTGGCACAGATGAAGGACCAGCAAACAAGGAACAAATTGAATGGGTAAAGCAGTTACATCCAGCACAACCATTGCAGCCAGAGAAGATATTGGACAAGAAATTGTTCAAGAGGACTAGAGGACAAGAGTATTTCCAGTATTTGATCAAGTGGAAGGACCAACCAGATGAATATGCCACTTGGATGACTGAAGTGATGTTGCAAAAGATAGGCAATTCTGTGAAAGAGCTCATGGCCAGGAGTCCATGAAGAAAATTTCCCTCAAGAGTCTGGTGCAGGGGCATTGGACACTAGCCAGCAATGTAGGAGAATTTTCCACATTTTGTGGCTAGGAGGAGTTCGAAATCACTCAGAATGTAACAACAAGGTGTCAATACCTTAGCTATCTGTTGCAGTTCGGGTTAGATCAGTAACTGTAGAAGTTGAATAGGTTCATTCGTGTCAGTCTAGTTGATTTATGTTGATAGAATGTAATTAGGATTTTATTTTATGTTCAAAATAAAACGACCCTCGGGAGGGAGCTGAAGAGTCATGTAATGGAGTATAAATTGTAACCCCTGATACTATCTAAGGGGGGGATTTGGCAGTGAAAGATTGAATGAGAAGCATTGTTCGTTGTTAAATAAAATTTATGCTCATTGGCTATATGTGTGTTGTGACTATTATACTCAGTCTCTGTGTAAGGACACATATTTCCTGTATGTTGTTGAATCTAAGATTTTTGTGTAAAACTGGAATGAAAGCCCATTCTGTGGTTATCTCTGTCAGCCTTTGAATTCATGTCCATCTGCGAAGAAATTGAATATGCTTAGTCTGTATTGAATCCCCGAGGGAGGTCGATTAATGGACCCTGTTGGAAGAGCGAGACCATAATTGTGCTCTGCTTATGTTAGGAAGATTAGCCTCTGTCTGTCACAGTGAGTGTATTGCTTGATTGTTTGTAGGAGCAAGGCGTTGTTTGCGGTTTAACCGAACAATAAGGCGGATCGAAGAAATAAGTTGAGTTCGCGTGGAATTTCGAGCCAGCACTATTCAAATACCGGGGGTGGTTTCGGAGGAGGATACCGCTGGTATCACGCGAAGATTTGAGTCAGGAGAAAAAACTCAAAAAAAAACGTGATCCTATCAGATCTTGCCACGTCGGCTACCCAATACTACCCATATCATGTAAAATTTATGTGTTAAAGTCCGGTTCTAGAAAAAACGTGATATTGATACGAACCATCTGATCTAGATGTCGATAGATCGAACGGTAATCACGCGAAAAGCTGCACGTTGGATAAGTCAAGGTATGGTCCATTGATTTTGCATTGAAAATCGTTTATTTAATAAGTTTTGATGTGTGGGGCCCGGGGAACACAACCTATATAATATAATGTCGCGGTGATAGAGTTAATGGAGTTAAGGTTATAAGCTCGGGAATTTATGTTTATCAAAGGTTTGAAGTCAAGTTATTAACCTTTGAGGCAATATTCTGAAAGGGGTCTCAAACCATAGTCAAGTGTAGCACTATAACAGTCGAAGCACTTCATATAAGAAGGTCAAGGACCATATTATAGGCGGGTGTATATACATTGACTATTATATCAATTATCACGTATTGCATATTTGATGAATGAATTAAAAATACAAGAACAGATAAGGCTCCCTTATTTAATGAAAAGACAAAGAACAGTAAGACCAGCTCTCCTTAGCGCCAGTCCACCATTTTAGCTATCACCTTGACAACACATGATCTAGCTTTTTCTTGTGTTCTAGGAGCTCGATATTGAATCTGGTGTATCTTTGTTATTTCAGATCCCCAATATGTGATTTTTGGCCCTGTAGTATTCCTCCGAGTCTTCTTTCCAATGCCATGGGTCTGACCTAATTTGGATTCTTCAAGGGAGAGTTATGCCCAATATCTCACAATGACCTAATTATGGATTGTTTCAGTAGAGTGAACTTGTATGATGTTCCACGTGTCATTGTTTCTTCATTCGGCACTAAAATTGATATAGCAAAAACTACAGTCTGTGTGATATCTGCCACTTTTTACAGAATTCCAATCCCATACTCAGAAAGAGCGTTATGACAAGTTTCCCAAGGTCACTTCTTTGAGATGAAGTTCAGGAGCTTGCAAAAACTCTCACTTCCATAGATCATATCTCTGAAAATATTGCACACCTTGATCTGAAAGTTTTACAAGAGCTTCCTTAGGATTTCGGGTTCGCCTCATAAAAATTTCAGCTTTTGAACCTTCGTAGAAAAAATGATAGAGCGCAAATTCCACTATGACTTGTTTCAGGTGGCGAAATCCCTACGTAAGGAGGATATGAGGATCACAATTTATATAAATGCTTAGGTTGAGAGGGGCTTCAAAAAGTGAACGTGGGAGGGATTTTATGAGCTTAAAAATTATCAATTACTTACTTTTCAATGACCCATGCCACAAACCCATGGGGTTTTAGCCCACTAACTAGGGTTACAAACTTCAAACATGAATATCTCTCAAACCGTGAAGAATTACATGGTGTTCCATTTATCAACAAAAACATCTCGACAATTAGAAACCATTAAAAATATTTTTGACTCAAAATATAGTAATTTTGTAGGTCAAAATTCCCATGCAAGATCAGGTAGCCCCTGGTGTTGCTTGGGTTGACATTAATGAAAACCACTGAACAACAATATCCCCCTTTTGCATTGATGGCAACACAAGTACTCCCCCTGCGATCATGACACCTATTACTACAACATTCTCTCCCCCTTTGACATCAATGGCAAAGGGTAACTCCCCCTGGCACACAACCATCCTATACACACTTCCACTCCCCCTGGCACACAACCATCCTGCGGACCTGTACACACTTCCACTCCCCCTTTATATTCTGAATACGAAAAATCTAATGAGAACTTGGGAGAATCCCAAGCTTCTAGTGAAGATATTCAAATGATTCTCGAGTACTCTTACGATCATCAACGCTTCCTTCCCAATCTGCATCTATAAAGGCTTGAATAATGAGATTGTTACCCTTGGGATACCACAAGCCATATTCTGTTGTTCCCTTTAGATATCAAAGAATTCTTTTGACGGAAATAATATGTGATTCTTTGGGTGTTGCTTGGAATATTGCTACTTGTCCAACTGCTTGCATACCATCTGGCCGAGAGGATGTTACATATAGAAGACTACCAATCATAGATCTGTACAACCACTGATCCACATCCTTGGATGAGTCGTCTATGCTCAATTTGAAACTTGTTACCATCAGAGTAAGGATGGGTTTGCAATCTTCCATTTTGAATTTCTTGAGCATTTCCTTGATGTACTTGGCTTGACATATAAATATTCCTTTCTCTTGTTGAGATATTTGAAGCCCTAAGAAGTATGTCAACTCACGAAGTAAAGACATATCGAACTCACTTTGCATCTTTGTAGAAAAATTCTTACTTAGTCGATCATCATTGCTACCCAATATTATATCCTCCTCTTTAGCTAGTAGACGTGCTTTAGTTGCTTCATCCAAAACATATATGTCATTTGGAGCTCGACTTGCTATAGCCACAACTTCACCATACCTGCCTTTCCTGATTTCACATTTTGTGGAGTTGAATAGTATTGTGTGTCCTTGATCACACATTTGTCCAACACTGAGTAGATTGTGATTCATGTTTTCATCCGATAGAACATTCTTAGCTAGAGCATCTTTGCTTTCGAGAGTGACAGTACCTGATCCTATAACATTTGAAGATCCATCATTTCCAAAGGACACGGTTCCATCCTTCTTCTCTTTCAGAGATACAAATTTCTTTCTATCTCCAATCATATGCGTTGAGCAACCGTTATCAACATACCACGCATATTTGTTGTTTTGAGCCTTGAGAGCGAGAGAACAATTATAATTCTTCTTATTCTTCCATGTTCGTTCGTTCTGTGGCTTTGAAGATTATTCTATAGGATTTTCAAGTCTGCAGTCTCTGGCTATGTGTCCAAAGTTTCGACATTTGTAACATTCAATATTATTTCTTAAATGTTCAAATCTATTAATGTTTCTCTAAGCCCTGGGAGGTTCATATTTCACAGATCTCCAGGAATTGTATTGGTTCCTAGGGTATGTGCGAGATCATATAGCTTTATGACCAAATTTTCCACATGAATAACAATAGCCATAAAAAATATGTTGGTACCTGGATGGAAATATTCGTCGAGGAATTTTCTTCCAAGGATGTTCTTGCGAATCTTGTCCAATGAAGTCTACATGCATGTCAAATCTCATAGGTTCATTGTATTTTGTTGTAGAAGGTCCTGCTTCTTCTTCTTTGTAATCGAGGCTAGTTATTTCGTTGTAATATCGTTGATTGTTGATGAGTTCTTCCAATTCCCTTGAGCTGTTGGCATAGTTTTGGATAGTTTTTCCCTTCTTCACTTCCTTATCTAGCAAGACTACTTCGGCTTCTAATTCTTCCTTTTCTTGGTTTCTTTCTTCCAACTTCTTTTGAAGTGACTCTTCAATGCATTTGTGTTCTTCAACTTCAATTTTGAGACCTTGAAATTTTTCTTCAAGAGTATTGGAACGGATCTTCTCAGCCTTGAGCACTTTTATAAGCTTGATTGCTTCCTTAGAAAATTCTTCTATCGTCAACCCTTCTTCTTCATTGTTTGATACCTCTTGCTTATTGTGCTTGGCCATAAACAATACTCTCTCATTGGCTTCTTCTTCATTGTCATTGTCTTCATTGGATAATGAGCTATCTTCTTTAGAGAGAAAATTCCTTTTGGATCCTTGCTTGTTGAATTTCTTAAAGCCTCTCTTTCCTTTTGATTTTCCATCACTTCTATTCATAAATTTTGCTGCGAAATTCCCAACCTCACTACAACCGAAACATATCAATGGAAGTTTACCTTTGAATTATCCCTTACCAATTTTTAATTTTCTCATAAATTAAGCATATTCTTCATCTGAAATACCTTCTTCATCATATCCCTTTTCTTCACACTTGCATGTGCATTTCTTTTCAATTAAAGGTTGTTTGTCCCTATTGGTTTTCTTAGATGCAACGAACGCAGTTTCTAGATGCGAAGTACCCTCTTCTTCATCTAGTCTCATTTCATATGCTATGAGAACTCCATGTAATTCCTCTTTGCTGATTTGTCCAGATTTGCACTGTATTATAATACTGATACCTTTGGGTTGAATCTCCCTAGTAACATTCTAAGAATCTTTCGTATAATAGTATTTTCGTCAACTAGCTCTCCCAATCCTTCCAAAGTGTTGGTTATTTCATCAACGTATTGGAAGTATGTTGCAATGTTGCCATCTTCTTTCATTCTAAGTTGCTCAAATTTTTCTCTATAGATTTGAAGCTTTGGTCCTTTGACATTTGAGTCACCTGCATATATATTCTCAAGCTTGTCCCATACATTTTTGGTGGTTTTACAACCCAACACCTTATGATAATCAGATTCAATAAGTCCACTGATAATAATATTCTTTGCTTTTGCATCATTTACCAAATTCTTCTTACCTTGTTCATTTGTGGTTGGTGTAAATCCATTTTGAACAGTGTCCCATACTTCGTAACCTTGCGCCAAGAGATATACCTCCATTATTCCTTTTCAGAGTGCATAATTATTTTCATTGAACAGAGGTACACCATTCTTGGTATGCTCCATGACCTCCTTCCAGATGTTAAACTGCTATTGAAGGAACCAAACTCTGATTCCAATTATTGGAAATACTGAGAGGGGGGGTGAATCAACATTTCTTTCAATTGTATTATTATTAATCTTTCAGAGAATTAGTTAATCTTCAATTATTATCAGTGTTTGTACAATGATAGCAGTAAACAAAAGGAACACAAATGCACACAGTTTTTAAGGTGGAAACCCTCTCCGAGACCAAAACCACCTGAATTCTTTTCAAATAATTCTTTAATATTCAACTCCAATTGAAAATAAAGCTCCAACTTCCTAGAATCTAGAAAAGCATTCTCCTCCAGCTCCCACTGGATGGACGCTCCAATGCCCAAGATTATTCAGTAGTCAACTGAAGGGATGCCCCAACACATAATTAGATACAACTCACTGTAGCACCACCCTACCACCCTTAAGTTTTCATGGGCTTGAACCTGTTGGTGACTTCATGCACCAGCCTAGCACCACCCTACCACCCTATAGAAGAATAAAACAAGAATGGACTCTTGTACCAGGGAAAATGGTCTATTTTACAATGATATAGAATGATGCAAAAGAAGAAGACACACTATACCATAACCCCAACTATGAAAAACCCACCTAATGATGATCCTAGACCTCCCAACACGGCCTCTTCAATTCTTGGCAGATAGACACTTGTACAATTTTTACAATGATGCATTTACAGTGACTTAGTACAATGATACTTTTACAATGACTGCATGCAGTGCTTCCCACTTGAAGAATTCATGTGGTGAACTTATTTTTGTTGTTCTGCACCTTGATTTCTGCTCTTGTCACCTCTTTTACACCTTGCTTTGCTTTGCTACCCTAGAAAGTCTGGTCCTTTGTATCCCTTGACAACACATGATCTAGCTTTTTCTTGCTCTATAGGAGCTCGATATTGAATCTGGTGTATCTTTGTTATTTCAGATCCCCAATATGTGATTTTCGACCCTATATTATACCTCTGAGTCTTCTTTCCAATTCCACAGGTCTGACCTAATTTGGATTCTTTAAGAGAGATTTATTCCCAATCTCTCACAATGACCTAATTATGTACTGTTTCAGTAGATCGAACTTGTATGGCATGACACGTGTCACTGTTTCTTCATTCGGCTCTGAAATTGATACAATGAAAACCATAGTCAATGCAATATCTGCCACCTTTTACAAAATTCCAATCCGATACTCAGAGAGAGAGTTATGATGATTTTCCCAAGGTCACTTCTTTGAGATGAAGTTCAGGAGCCTGCACAAACACTGACTTCCACAGATCATATCTCTGAAAATATTGCACACCCTGATCTAAAATTGTTATAGGAGCTTCCTCAGGATTCCGGCTTCGTCTCATAAAAATTTCAGCTTCTGAACCTTCGTAGAAAAAAATTTAGAGCGCAAATTCCATGATGACCTGTTTCAGGTAGTGAAATCCCTACGTAAGGAGGATATGAGGATCACAATTTATATAAATGCTTAGGTTGAGAGGGGCTTCAAAAAGTGACGTGGGAGGGATTTTAGGAGCTTAAAAATTATTAATTATTGACTTTTAAATGACCCATGCCACAACCCCAGGGGGTTTTAGCCCACTAACTGGGGTTACAAACTTCAAACATGAATATCTCTCAAACTGTGAAGAATTACATGGTGTGCCATATATCAACGGAAATATATCGAAAAGTAGAAACCATAAAAAATATTCCTAACCCACAATATAGTAATTTTGTAGGTAAAAATTCTCATGTAAGATCTGGGTATCCCGTAGTGCTGCTTGGGTTGACATCAATGACAACCACTGATCAACATTCTCGCAAAATCAGAATGAACAAATATGGAAAAAGAAGACTGAAAATGTTTTATCGCTATCAAGGCTCAAAAAAACAAAAAAGTTTGGTATGTTGATAGTGGTTTCTCAACTCATATGACTGGAGATAGGAATAAGTTCATATCCTTGAAGGAAAAGAAGGATGAAACAATTTATTTTGGAAATGACGAGTCTTCAAATGCCATAGGACTAGGTATGGTCACACTTGGAAGCAGGAATACATTAGCGAAGGATGTGTTGTTGGTTGAAAATATGAATCACAATCTTCTCAGTGTTGGAAAAATGTGTGATTAAGGATACATGATGCTATTTAACTCTAAGAAATGTGAAATCAGGAAAGGCAAGTTTGGTAAAATTGTGGTTACAACAATCAAAGCTCCAAATGACATATATATTTTGGGTGAGAAACCTAAAGGGTGATTTTTGGTGAAAGAAGACGAAATTTGGTTATGGCACAAACGAATTGGACATATAAATTTCGAAAAATTGGTCAGGATCAACAAGAATGAAATAGTAAGAGAAATGCCTAAAATTTAAAAACCTACGAATACAATATGTGAATCTTGTCGGCACGACAAGCAGACAAAAGTTAAATTCAAGACAAAATAGCACTTTTCATCACGTCCATTAGAATTAGTACATATTGATCTGTGTGGTCCTATGAGAACAAAATGTTTAGACGAAGAATTATATTTTATGCTGATGATAGATGATTGTACCAGAATAACAGTCGTCAAAT
Source organism: Pinus albicaulis (assembly GCA_034641835.2). NCBI lineage: Eukaryota > Viridiplantae > Streptophyta > Pinopsida > Pinales > Pinaceae > Pinus > Pinus albicaulis. The sequence goes on from CM076571.1 coordinate 412,803,816, forward strand.
TCCTAAAGAAAAAAACTTAAGGCATTCGAATGTTTTAGAATCTACAAGGAATTGGTCAAAAATGAAATTGATTTGAAGATCAAATGTATGAGATCAGATAATGGTGGAGAATTCACTTCCAACATATTTTAGCAGTACTGTGATGAAAATGGAATAAATAAGCAATTCGCAACAACCAAAACACCATAGCAAAATGGAGTTGTTGAAAGAAAAAACAGAACCGTACAGGAAATGGCCAGAACAATGTTAAATGACTCAAAATTAGATGATAAATTCTCAGTTCAAGCAATCGATACAACTATATTCATTATAAACAGAGGTCTGCTAAGGAAAAACTGTAACATGACTCCATACAAACTATGGAAAGAAATACCAGCTAACATCAAATACTTCAAAAAAATTGGAAGCAAATGCTACATCAAAAGAGAAGATCAAAAATTGGGTAAGTTCGATTCTCGTGTTGATGAAGGTATTTTCATTGGTTATTCACACAAAAGGAAGGCTTATAGATGCTACAGTCTGAGGCGAAAACAAATAGTGGAAAGCATAAATGTTACTTTTGATGAAGATTGTGTTACAAAGGATGATGATGAGATTGTCCCTTCAAGCAAATATAAGGGATCTGAGGGAGAATCTGTGAAGGATGAAGAAGAAGCTCTAGAACAAGACCAATCAAATAAGAAAACAACAGTCAACCAAGAGGAAATAATAAATTATCAGCATGATGTACAAGAAAATTATCCAAGCTTTAAAAGAATGGTGTCAAAATAATCACCCGTCAAATCAAATCATCGGCAACATAAATGAAGGAATTGGAACCAGAAGAAGTCGAAAACTTCGTTCATCACAGCATGCCCAACATTCTTTTTTAGCAACTTTTGAGCCTGGCAATTTTAAGGAAGCTAGTCAAGATGAACATTGGGTAGCAGTTATGAATGAAGAACTAGATCAAATTGAGAAGAAAGACACTTAGGAATTGGTTCCATGACCAAAGGATAAAAATTTTATTGGAACTAAATGGGTCTTCAGAAACAAATTAAATGATGACAAGCATGTTACCAGGAATAAGGAAAGATTAGTCTGCAAGGGATATGCACAAGTTGAAGGAATTGATTTTGAAGAAACATTTGCTCCCGTTGCCAAAATGGAAGCTATCAGAATATTTCTCGCTTATGCATGCTCGAGAAAAATCAAGGTCTACCAAATGGATGCTAAGTCAATGTGTTTCTAAATTATGGTGAATTGGAAGAAGAAGTTTAAATTGAACAACCCAGAGATTTTTTTCTCGCTGAAAAGGAAGAATATGTTTGCAGATTAAATAAGGCACTATATGGTCTCAAACAAGCTCCTAGAGCTTGGTATGATCTTCTTGATGGATATCTACATCAATAAGGATTCAAGAGAAGAAGCGCCGACAACAATCTCTATTTGAAAGTGGATCAAGATAACCTAACAATTATCGAGGTATATGTGGACAATATAATCTTGAAAGCAATGATGACAGTTTAAGTAAAAAAAAATTCCACAAAGATGCAAAGTGAGTTTGAAACGTCTCTACTTGGTGAGCTGACATACTTTTTAGGGCTTCAGATATCTTAGCAAGATGAAGGAATATTTATATATCAAACCAAGTATATCAAGGAAATTCTCAAGAAATTCAAGATGGAAGACTGCAAGCCTGTCCTAATCCCAATGGTAACATGTTGCAAGTTAAGTTAAGAATATTCGTCAAAGGATGTGGACCAGAGGTTGTATAGATCTATGATTGGCAGTCTTCTATATGTGACAGCTTCTCGGTCAGACGTAATGCAAGCAGTTGGACAAGTAGCAAGATTCCAAGCAGCACCAAAAGAATCTCATTATTTCTGTCAAAAGAATTCTTTAATATCTTAAGGGCACAACAGAATATGGTTTATGGTATCCCAAAGGAAATGATCTAGTTATCCAAGCTTGTACAGATGCAGATTGAACATGAAGTGTTGATGATCGAAATATTACCAATGGAACAGCATTCTATCTAGGTGGTTTCCTTGTTTCATGGTTAAGTAAAAAGAAGTCTTCAATCTCGTTATCCACAACAGAAGCAGAGTATATCAAGGCAACAACTTGTTGTACTCAAGTTCTCTGAATGAAGCAAACTTTGCAATATCTTCAACTCAAGTTTGATGAGCCTATTCCTATATTTTGAAATAACACTAGTGTCATCTGTGTCTCCAATAATCTTGTGATGCATTCCAAAAGAAAGCACATTCCGATCAAATATCATTTCGTTAGAGAGTAGGTCGCCAAAAAGAATATCAAGCTTGAATATGTTGGCAGAAAAGAACAAATTGTTGACATCTTTACCAAACCATTACCTCATGAAGCATTTGAGTATCTTTTCCAAATATTGGGATTCTCCCAAGTTATCATTAGACTCTTTCTCTTATCTAAGTAGAAAAGGGGAGTGGAGGTGTGTACACGTATGCATGATGAAAATTTGTCAGGGGGAGTTACCCTTTGCCATTGATGACAAAGGGGATGAGACTGCAGTAGGAAGAGGTATCATGATCACAGGGGGAGTACTTGTGTTGCCATCAATACCAAAGGGGAATATTGTTGATCAGTGGTTGTCATTGATGTCAAGCCAAGCAGCGCCAGGGGCTACCCCAATCTTGCTTGGTCATTTTGACTTTACAAATTACTCTATTCTAAGTCAAGGATCTTTTGTATGAATTCTACTCGTCGAGACGTTTCAGTTGATACATGGCACACCACATAATTCTTCACAGTTTGAGAGATATTTGTGTTTGAATTTAGTAACCCCAGTTAGTGGGCTAAAACCCCATGGGGTTGTAGCATGGCACTCATCATTGGTTGTGGTCATTGAATAGTCGATAATTAATATTTTTTTAAGCTTCTAAAATCCCCCCAATGTTCACTTGTTGAAGACCCTCTCAACCTAAGCATTTATATAAATTGTGACCCCCATATCCTCCTCATGCATGGATTTCGTTGCTTCAAAAATATCATTGTGGAATTTTCTCTATAACTCTTTTTCTAGGAAACTTCAGATGCTGAAAACAAAATCCATTTGAGCCAAAATCCTGATGAGCCTAGTGACCTAATTTTAGATCTTGGTTCGTTATATTTTTGGAGATATGAAATGAGGAAGTTATGGTTTTTGCAAGCTCCCGAATTCCATGTCAAACATGTGACCTTGGGAAAATTTCCATAAATTTCTCTCTAAGCATTGGATTCTGACAAAAAAAGGACAGATTTTAGTTTTTTGGGTATTGTTTTCAAGACCGAAGGTCGAAACAGTGACACGTGGCACTTCGTACAAATTCGCTCTACTGAACTAGTTTATAATCATATCATCATGGGAGATTGGGCATAAATTTTTCTTGAAGAATCCAATATCGATCAAACATGTGGGGCTAGAAAGAGGACTCAGAGGGCTACCATAGGACACAATTTCAGACCCTGGAAGTCCAAAATTACATAGATACAATAGATTCAATATATAGCTTCTAGAAGGCAAGCAAAAGTATGCATTCAAGGATCACTGTAGTAAGGAAAACACATCAACAATCAAGGGTAAGACTGCTACATCAAGGTATGTATGCTTAGTGTTTGAATTTGAATTTGAATATCATCTCTGATATGTGTTTTTATAGGACAGTGTAAGTATTTTGTATGTATGTTTTTTTGGGATTTTTTCATAAATCTTGAACGTATTTACATTTGAATTTTGAATATTTCTCTGACATATGTTTTGCAGGACAGTGTAAGTATTTTGTTTGTATATTGGTTTGGGTCTTGTTCATTAATGCATGTGCAGGAAGGAGGACACAATGGGACAACTCAAACACATACTAGAATGACTTACAACACCAAAGTACCTTTACTTGAAGAAAGCACAACAGTACCTCATCAACTGCTAGTGATCCAAGAAGCAGTGTCAAGTCGGGTATCATGTCGTGTCAAAAGTCAATGTTGTAAAAATCATTGTAAAACTGTAAAAAAGTCCTTATTGTAAAAAATTCAATCTACCTAGAGTTTAAGAGGTATTGTTGGGAGGTATAGGAGTCATTGTTGGATAATTTTATGGTTGGGTTTCAGTTCATAGTGTGATTAGGTGATTGGTCTAGTTCAAGAAAATCATTGTGAATCATATTGTATCATGGATCATTGTCCCTAGTACGGAAGTCCAAGATCTTGTATTATTTCTGATCATTAAAGGTTGTAGGGTGGTGCTAGGTTGGTGCATGAAGTCACCTACAGATTGGAGGATGTAAATACTTCAGGGTGGTAGGTCGGTCTAGGTTGTCGGGGCATCCATTCAGTTGAATACTGAAGAAACCATGGCATTGGGGTGTCCTTCCAGTGGGAACTAGAGAAGAATTTTTTTCTAGAATTCTAGGAAGTTGTAACTTTCATTTCACATGGGGTTGAAGATTAAATAATTTATTAGAAAAGCGTTCGGTGGTTTTTTACCCGGAGGGGGCTTTCCTCCTAAAATTTGTGTGCATATTGTGTTAAATTGTTTACTGTTGGATAAACATTAAGAATAATTGAAGATTAACTAATGCTCTGAAGAAGAAAAAAATTAAAAGTGCTAATTGCTAAGAAATATTGATCCCCTCCCCCCGCCCCTCTCAGTATTTCCAACACCATATTCCATACTCTAATGTGCCCCTGATATATCTCAACACATGTTTCCCTACCTTTCAAAAGAGCTTGGTTGACTTAACCATAGCTTGGCTCAGCTGGTTAACTACCTAGCATATGTCAGGTCGTGTGTTCACCAAATACATGAGTGAACCCACCAGCTGCCTGTAAATAGTGGCATCCACTACCTTGCCTGAAGTAGCATCTTCCTTCCTCCAGTTTCCTGCAAGAGGAGTCACCATGGGTTTGTTTCCCTCCATGTGGAAAGTCCTCATAATCTCCTTGGCATACTTGCCTTGAGATACAAATAGCTCCCCATCCCTTTGCCATATTTCCAATCGAAGGAAATAGTGAAAGACCCCACGTCCTTCATCTCAAATTCTCTTGCAAGATCATATTTGCAATACTTTATGAGCCTCTCATCACATGGCAGTATCAGATCATCAACATAAAGTATAATAATCAAAATCTTACCATCAACCACAATATGATATAGGTTCACATCCTCTTCACTCTTAGTGAAACCCAACCTAGTGAAATAGTTGTCAATCCTAGTGTACCAAGAATGAGGTGCTTTCTTTAGCCCATACAGTGCTCCCTTGAGTCTGCACACATGTGACTCCATGTCTAAGGTCTCAAAACCTTCTGGTTGCTCAATTAGACAATGACCAAATAGAAAAGGGTAACATCAAACCAATCTTTGGAGTCCTAGGACCTAGCCTTCTTGGACTAGGAGAGGGCTCTCTCTATATTTGTATAAAAGATAAGACTTGTTTGTTTTAAGATGTTGATTTTAGGCTAGTTAAAGTGATAGGGTTTGTTTGTTTTGTTTTGTTCGCTTGGGTAGGTTTTCAAGAATAACATATAGAGTACGAGAAATTCAAACCATTGGGCTATGGGGTATGTGAAAGGCTTGAAAAATACAACAATGAATCAACGGTGTTTCATAGGGCAAGTTAATAAATCCAAATGGATCTTAGTAGCTTATGTGAGTGAAATGAACATTAAATTTGTGAACATAGTATGTTTAAAGGGAAATAAAAAATCCTTTAACAAATACTATAACAAGAAGGGCCTTCAAGATCACAATGCTTAATAAATAACCAAAGGATAGGGCACACCATAAAATTCTTTAGTCAAACTTCACCAAGTAAACTTAAAAAAAAAATCCAACAAACCCTAGATAGTAGGGAACTCCTAATTTCTTTAGTTATTCACCTTCAGAGAAAGAAAACATTTAAGATGACAAACAAGTGATGATCAAAGAGTAGGGAACTCCTAAATTCTTTAATCAGACTTCAAAGACCTTTGAAATTAATTTTCAAGATAGACCAAACGACAGGGAAAACCATAAACTTATTTAGCCTAAACCCTAATAAGCAACACTTCAAAGAAAAACCTCAAAAACAATGTTTTAAGCTACACCAAAGGACAGGGCATACCATAAACTTCTTTGGCTTGACTCCATTAAATCATTTTAAGGCAAACAATTTGAGTGGAACTAGAGAGCAATAAATAATTCTCTAATCATACCTAGCAGAGGAAAACATGTAAGCAATAGAAGGCAAACAGACTTAAGGTGCCTCTAAACAACATATCTTAACCTAAAATTTCTGCTCTATTGCATGAGAAAAGATGAAACAATATGAAAACAGAGGGAAACAATTACTAAATTATAACAACATCACCATTAACCATGTTCATGAATCCTGCAAATGTGCTTGCTCCATTTCCATTCAAATCAAAACATTCACACAACTCCAAAGCCAATTTCTTCACAACCCGAAGTCTATGTATATTGAGCTCAATAATCAACCAACAACCAAACAAAAACATGAAGCATTAAATGCAATATTTAACTGCCAAGTGAGGAGGTAAACCCTAGCTATGGTTTCAAAATGTCATTAATTACACATTTAAGGCACTTTGACCTTTGAGACCATGCAAGGCCCAAGGCAAAAATATCCAAACTCATTCATGAAAAAAATAACTTCTAACATAACTCCTCAGCTAATTTTTGAGACATTTGTCATTTAAGCCTTCAAACTATCTTTTTCAATAACTTCTAGTGTCTTTTGTTGACTTTCTGGCAAGGGCGCCGCACCACTGGCAAACGCGCAGCGCCAAGACTGGGAAAATTGTTTGTTTTGCAGCTGATGTTTGGAGGCCTTCCCGGTGTCCAAATGAGCTCCATGATAGCTCATTGGAAAGCCTGTCTTGTCTCGTTTCCAGATATGCCTTTAGTTTCTATATTGGTGCCCATTTTCTTAGTAAAAATTCCATTCTCCCAAGACTGCTAAGGGCACAGCGCCAGTGCTGAAAAGAGGGCAGAAAGGTGATTTTTAGGTGGTTTTTGGCCCTTTTGAGGGACCAGTTTTGCTCCAAATGACTTTAAATTTTCTATGGATGATTTAATTTCCATGATTATCATGAATATGTAAGCCATTTGTCATTTTGGTGTCCCAAAAAAGAGTGCAGTGCCAGTGGCACTGCGTGTTCGGCCCTATTTTCTGCAAGCCAAACTGTCAAAAATAAAAAAATGTGCACAAGGTGCCAAAATTTGGAATTTGCTTTGTTGATCAAGGTTGGGAGGCATGGTGAGATTCCTTAGCAATAATTTCTAACTCCCCCTTATCCCTTTGCTTGGCTAGGGTTTCCTTGAATTTTTTCTTCAACTGCCTGATCTTGGAATCTCTCTCTTGGATGATCAGTTTTGAGTTTTCATGGTCATCTAGTTCATCCAAGTCCACCAAGTCAAACCCTCTCTCTTGCTCATGATGAAGGTCTTCTTCCATGTCATTTTCCTGAGGTAAACCATGCCTTGAGCTATCTCTGAAGGCTAGAGGGGATCCTGAAGCTAAAAGTTTCACAGGTTGACCAATTAGTCCATTTTTGTTAATCCTAGACAGCATTTCCTCTTTTGTGATCATTTCTTCTTGGCCTTTGTGCCTCAACACCACCATATTGTCCCTTATGATCATGTCTCTTTGGCATTTGTGCCTCAACACTGCTGCCACTGCCTTCTTCTTCTTATATCTTAAAATCCTGATTTGGAAACCCTAGGATGGAATTGAAATGAAAAGAGGTGAAGGGAATGAAATGGCAGTTTGAGAAAATGAGGGGAATGAGTGAAGGGGAAAACTTGATGACTGTAAACCATAAATCAAAGTAATTACCTTGTTTTTTTACTGTATCTCTTTTTAGGGGATGGACAAGGTTAAAAATAGTGATCTCAAGCTAGAATTTAGGGTTTCTCTTAGGGTTTCATTTCCATTGATTAAATGATGATCAAAATAGCTTCAAAGTGGGTTCATGTCATGTATTTACCTCTTAAGAGAGCTTGGAGGACTTTGGCAAATGCTTGAAGGTGATTTGAAGTGATTTGGGCCCTTGGAAGACTTAGAAACCCTTCCTATCAAGGGCGCAGTGCCAGTTTTTTAGCATGCATCACCAGTTTCTGAGCGCGCAATGCATTTTTTCAGACTGTATTTGGAGGCCTTCCAGGAGTCCCAATTGGGCCCAGGATATCTCTTTGGAAATATATTAAACTCTACTTTCCAAATATGCCTTTTGTTTGCTGATTGGAGTTGATTTGACCTGTCAAAAGTTGATTCTCCCAAGACTAGTCAAAAGTGTTGAATGTTGGTGCAGAAATGAAAAGTTCTGGTGCAGGCAACTTTTGGAGGCCTTCCTCAACTCCAAATTGAGCTCATGATAGCTCATTGGAAATCTCTTCCAGTCTAGTTGTCATTTGACTCATCAAGAAAGTCATTTGGACACTCTAGCTATGAGAAAACTTGATTTTCCCAAGGTCACTCCAGAAGTGCAGCAAACCTCTTGTAGCACCTGTAAATTTGACATTTCTCCCAAACCATGATACCTGTGTGAAAACTGAATGAGTTTTTTCTTCCTTGGCCTATTATTGAAAAAAATCTCTCTTACTTTTGTCAAATTCATCTTTTTTTGTCCAGAAACACAATTTGAAGCGAAACTGTCCCTATGAGTGACAAATGGCTTGATTCTTGGAATGAATTCTTGGAAAATGATGGAGGCATGATAAGTTTATTTTGAAAAATTTTGGATTTTAATCACATATTAGCATCTTCAAAATATCTCTTCCACCTCCTCTGGCCACCTTCTTCAAAACCCTAATGGTTTACAGTCTTTCACAGCAATCATCAGTGTTGTCTTCTAAGTTCTTTATAGCCCTTTCAAGTTCATTCATTTATGTCCAATTTACCTCACCTTTTTCCATATTCCATCAACATAATCTGATAGACTTTCTTCATGTTTGGCCTCAAATGGAATAACCAGTTCATAACCCTAGTAATCTACAAGACCAAGTGTTTCCTCTTTCCTTTGCTGTAAGTTGTTTCCATTTAGGAGTAGGTAGTTTACCTCATTAGTACTTTCTGCTGAAAAATCCTTCAACACTCCTGTAGAAGTGCCAAAGCTTTTCCATCTTTCCCATTTGTAGACTCTGAACTGATAAGGTAATCTTCTTTGGAAACTTTTATGTAATATTCCAAAAATTTAGCATTAAACTAAATGAAATATTATAGTTGAGTTTATCACTAGGTAGGTGAATAAATGGGTGGGAAGGCCCATGAGTCTCCTAAGCATCAATAAAAACACTCTAAGTGTGAAAGGAGACCCTTTATGCAGCTTAAAAAAACACCTCCAAGTATGAACAGGGATTATATCATGTTGATTCGGTCAACTTTGACCAAGTCAACAGCGCAGTTTTGGAGGAGTGGAGATTAATGAAGGAATAACGCAATTTTGGAGGGAGATGGATCTCATGAGGGAAATGACCTAATTGAGTGAGGCCAAGGGAAAGCAAGCTCAAATTCTATTTAAGGAAGAGGATGAAAGCATTTTGGGGGATGTCTTAGATTATTATTTTGGATTGGTCTGCTTAGACTATTGCTTCCTCTTGTTGTTTAGCAGGGTAGTTGTGTTGTTTAGCACCGGGTGTTCCCGAGCGAGAATCCCACCTCTTTCCTTGAGGAGAATCTTGGAAGAGTATTGTATTCATTTCCACATCCGGTTTTCAAGCCAAGCTTCAGCTTACTTCATCAGCGCAGTTTCTGCAGGTTATTGTGCTAAGTTGCAGGGTGTAGCAGTGGAGGGGATTGGAATCCCACTTTCTGAGCCAATTTCTCATAGGAGGGAGGTTTCCTTCCCTTGGGAGATCTGTTTGGAGAGATCTTGAGCTCATTTCAGATCTTTGGCATCAAGCCACACCTTTCCCAACATTCCCAACATTGTTCCAGCTAGGGAATGCATTATTTTTTGAGGCAGCTTCAGCAGGAGGTCTTGGGATTTCTTTGCAGTGTTTCCTTGTGATTGAGGGGTTCATCCTTTCATGGGAGGATACCTTTGAGGAGATCTAAATCAGATCTATTATTCTTAAGCCTTCTACACTCTTGTATCTCATGTTGCAGTGATTATTCAGTTTATTCCTGAAGATCACCTTTCTATTTTGAGTGTATGACAAGAAACCCTTTCTGGGTTCTCTTGTATTTTGTATAAGGAGACTAGATCTCAGCTTTTAAGCATTATTGATTAATATATGAGTAGATCTACTTTTTCTCCTAAAAAATAAGTTGAAACCCTCATAAGACTACGTAGTCTCTTTCATGTAATATTTCTGTGTAGCAGTGTATTGGGGTTTTAGTGATTTACAGCTACACTAGGTGTGGGAGGTCTGTTTACCTCACCTAGTTTCTTTTGTTTCTGATCTCCTCTTGGATTTAGATGATAGAGGGACATATCTAATGGATCCAAGTGATGGTTTACATTTTTATGGCATACATTTCTGGAAATTGGTTTTTTTGTGAATGCATTGCTGAGCAGTCCATTTTTGGAATATTATAGGATATTCACACTACTGCTTATTTTCCATATTTTGGGATATTACAGTGGCATCAGAGCTTCAATCTTGGCTCAGCTTGTGGATCTCAAACCATTATATTATAAGGAGAAGGAGATATGGACAGAAAAGAGAAGGCTCCATTATGTAGAGGAAGAAAGGAAGACATGCTTACAAAGCTTCTTCCAAGATCTATACAGAGCTTTCAAGAAGAGCTGAAGAAAATAAGAATGGAGATGGAATCTCAAGAGGATTTTAGATCTAGATCTGGATCTATATTTTCACATGGTAAGTGTGAGCAGGCAGCTACACACCATGATGCACAGCGCAGTTAAGTGCCCAGATCTATCATGAGATGGATGAAAGGAGGGAGAATGCCTAAGAGGAAAACTCTTAGTGATTTGTTGCAGGAGTATGAATCTCAAACTAAGAGGTTTAGAGATCATACCACTTTCCAAGATTTTTGCAAGATCCAGGTGGAGAGAATAAAGCAGCAGAATATGGATAGATTCTTTCTATCTACTTTTGATGGTTCACCTACATGTTCAGCTAGAGCTTGGGTGAAGGAGCTAGACTCATATTTGCAGCAACACCACATTTATGAAGGTGAAGCCATCAGGATTGCAGCACTGCATTTTGGAGGTAAGGCCTATGCATGGTGGATTTTTGAATCTTGTTCTTTGAAAAATGAAAATACTTTATCTTATGCAAGATTCATTAGAACATTGGTGGGAAGGCTTGATGGGAAACTTCCTAAGACACATGTATTGGAGCAAGGAAAACCTAAGAAAACAAAAACCTTGCATGTGATGGAGGAAACTATGAACTTAACTCCACTTCAAAAAACCATGGGAGAAGCTGACATCTTGCATCATACATTGTTAGAGGCAAGACCTCTATCTCATATTCCTAAACAAGAGGGCATGGAGATCTCTTTTTCACAAGAGGATCCAATTATTGGAGGGTTGCCCATACACATTGATGAAGATGAGGGCAACAACGTTGTCACATCTAGAGCCCATCTAGTACCTCATGCAGAGAAAGGAGGAGCACATGCTCCAATAGGAGGAATTCTTGTATCCTTGCAAGAAGTTCCCCAGGATCTCATACATAGAGGTCAAAGCACAATCAATGAGCAGCATGATTGTGAAGCATTGCAAATGGAAGGAGAAGATAGGGAGGAAGATTATCATCATTTGATGAGGAGCACACACCCTTATCCATTTCAAAGATTTGATGCAAGGAATAGGCAGACTGATTTGCGTTGTGAGGGCAAGGGCAAGGTTGCCCAACCATATGTACAGTCTACTCTTGACATTGATGTCTCACTACATGGAGGCATTCCACCTGGGAGGCCACCAGATCTAGAGTTGATGAGAGACATCTTGTCTTTGGATTCGCCACTCTTGGATTTTGGAGAGGTGAAGAGTTTGGAGGGAGACTTTGGCATGGGGGATGTCAAAGTAGCAGGAAGCAGCATGAGGAGAGCTTCACATTGCAGATCATCAGCACTGTCTCTTGGGAGGATTGATCCATATTGGTGGTCTCAACTCTTGGTAGAGTACTCCAAGGATCTTGATGCTTGCATGATTCTTGATGACCCAAATGGAGATGATAGATACATGGAGGATGATGTGGTCATCTATTCTTATGGCAGAGTCTTCTTGACTAGAGCTTCTAGTCTTAAGGAGAAGCTACTACATGCAGCACATGAGGACTTATTTTCTATGCACTTTGATGCATATTTTTCTTTGATGGAGGAGTTCATTTGAGAGGGCATCCAGCATGATATATTTCAGCATATGGAGAGATGCGTAGCCCGGATGGTGATAGAGAGGATGTCACAGCCACTTCCCTACTCTTTGGAGGTGCGGGAGAATTTCCAGTTGAGCCATTTCAGCTCAAGGTCCCAAGTACATGGTGGAGAATGTATAATCCCACATTATGTTTTGTACTTCTTTACTTTATATGAGCAGCATGTTGTACCAAGGAGGATTATCCCTTCTTGCATATTGTATGATGATGTACTTGAAGCCATTTGTAGCATTGAGATTGGCTATCTCATTTGTGGTTTGTGGGGGAAGCCACATGATTTTTGGTGTGCACCATTGACACCACTTTGTACTTTCATGTTTCTATATTGTAAAATGATTGTGGCAGCAAACAAGTGGCTGGAAAAGAACTTTTTCTTGTTTGATTTGACGCAGGCAAAGGATGCACTGCGTTGGTTCCATGTGTGGGACCTTGATCCACTTTCTGGTTGTCATTTGGCAGCTTGTTTTCATTGGATTTTGCTTCCATACATTGTTGATATTATTATGTTCATGGGGAGCATTGTTTGGAGAGTGTTGAAGGAGTTAGAGATGCCCATTGGGAGCATGATTCTCCCTACTTTACATGTTGCATATTTCAGAAGGAACAATGGGCAGCCCATGATTGCCATATTACATCTCTTTTCTTCATATGGGAGGAGCCATTTGAAGAACTTGAGTTCTTGGAGGAGGCACTTCATGGTTGATTTGTTTGTTGGGGTAACTTGGGCCATTCTTGGAGGCCATGTTGTTTCAACCCAAGGACATAAATAGCCCCATACTTATCATAAATGGAGAGAGAAACAAATGAGAAGGGGAAAACTAATCTCTCCATGCAGCCCCATTACATCGTACAAACTGGGGATTGATGATTGCTTTGATGAGCTACCTAGAATGGCTCATTTCATTTGGATGATAACATGGGTGATGGGATCACTCATTGGGATGAGATTCCCCATGTTTGTCATCACTCCTACCTTGAGGAGGCCATTGGACAGCAAGGAGGTTTCCACTTACACCTTCCACCTTTCTATGATGTAATCCATATGGTTTTGCATGCTTGGGAGGAAACATTGGAGGACAGATTTGTAGCAGATTATTTTGAGCAATGGTGGGGACTTCTGATGAGGAGGCCACAAGAAGAGGAGGGGAGGATTTTTTGCTCTCCTTATATAGTTGCTTGAGGACAAGCAACATTTTGGAGGGGAGGACTGTAATATTCCAAAAAATTAGCCTTAAACTAAATGGACTATTATAGTGGAGTTTATCACTAGGTAGGTGGATAAATGGGTGGGAAGGCCCACGAGTCTCCTAAGCATCAATAAAAACACTTTAAGTGTGAAAGGAGACCCTTTATGAAACTTAATAAAACACCTCCAAGTATGAACAGGGATTATATCATGTTGATTCAGTCAACTTTGACCAAGTCAACAGCGCAGTTGTGGAGGAGTGGAGATTAATGAAGGAATAACGCTATTTTGGAGGGATATGGATCTCATGAGGGAAATGACCTAATTGAGTGGGGCCAAGGGCAAGCAAGCTCACATTCTATTTAAGGAAGAGGATGACAGCATTTTGGGGGATGTCTTAGATTATTATTTTGGATTGGTCTGCTTAGACTATTGCTTCCTCTTTTTGTTTAGAAGGTAGCTATGTTGTTTAGCACCAGGTGTTCCCGAGCGAGAATCCCACCTCTTTCCTTGAGGAGCCCCTTGGAAGAATCTTGTATTCATTTCCACATCAATTTTTCAGGCCAAGCTTCAGCTTACTTCATCAGCGCAATTTCTGTGTAGAAATTTCTTGTTTTCCCACCTCGGTTTCAGTATCACTTATTTCTCCTTTTAGTTAAATTCCCTTTCCCATAACCTTACATTCAACAATTAGAAAAATAATTTTTATTTGCTGAAACAGAAATTACTTTGCTCAAACACAAATTACTTTGCTGAAACACAAATTTTGGAAAACTTTACAGAATGTTGAAACTGCAGAAATAAAACAAAACATAGCAAGCTGAAACAGTCATTCAACACATTTGAACACTGATATTTTTGGTCAACATGACCCTAAAAAAATCCCCTACAACTCTTGGGGAAAACAAGTTCGAAAGCTCCTTATTTCTGGGAAAATTTTCTTTTTACAGTGAGAGAAATATTCAGCGAAATCAGCAAGTAAACTTTTACAACTTATCTCGTTTTCCGTGCTTAACCACCGCCTCGGAAAATGTGCAAACAGCAAAACAGAACCAACAATAAATGTTGTACGAATTTCCTTGAAAAACATGCCCAAAAATTACAGCATTAATTTCTATTGTACGACCTCCTCCTTTTGCGTGCAGAACAGCATTAAATGCTGTTGTACGGCCTCCTTAGAATGTGTGCAGGCTGTCTTAAATGTTGTGTACGGAAATCTGCCTCGGTTTTTGTGCCAGCAATCATCTACAGGGTGTACCGCCTGCCTGGAAATGCGTGCAGCAAAAACAGCAACCTCTCCCTCGAAATCTGTGCCCAGAAAATAGTACGGCCTCCTTGGAAATCGTGCCCAAAGCTGTTGTACGGATTCTGCCTTGGAAACCGTGTCAAATCTTCCTTGAACTGAGTGCAAACTCTATTGTACGGACTTGCTGAAATACTGCCTTGGAATGTGTGCCAAGCTGCTGCCTCCTTCTCCTCACTGCCCAGAAATCTCCCTTGCTCTCTTTCTCTCCTTCTCCCAATCTGCTCATGAAAAGAATTAATGACCTTTTCCTCATTTTCCTCCTTTAACCTAACCCTAAGTGACTTTTGGGGAATCCCTAAATCTAATGGCTGAAATAGATTCAGATCTAGCGCTGAGATTAAATGCTCATTTAAATCTCATTTTCTATTTTTTAATTCACCCCACTTTAATAAAGACCCACTTAGTCATTTATTTCCAAAGTCACTTTTCCCTTTCTAATTTTACATTGACTTTATTAAAGTTACTTTAAAATTAGACTTTGGTAACTTTATCACTTAAAGTCACTTTTAAATTAGATTTGACTTTATAAAAGTCACTTTAGGAGAAAAATTAAATTCTTTTGGACACTTTTCCCTAGGCCAAAGATCAAAGCCTTAGGGAACCACCTATCCTCCGGTAACCAAATTTCAACACTCCCTCTTACCGAGGAAGGTGTTCCTCACCACACCCATCTTGTCTCTAAAGTAGACATGCTTGCCCCGTGGTAAGGCTTTGGTAAGAATATCTGCAACCTGCTCATCAGTGGGAATATACTCAAGCTTCACAGCTCCTTTCTGAACATACTCTCTGATGAAGTGATATTTGATCCCGATATGCTTTGACCTGTCATGAAATACTGGATTCTCAGTGAGTTTAATGCAACTCTGATTATCACAGTAAATCACTGAAGGTCTCAACGGCTGACCAAATAAGCCAAACAACATCTTGCAAAGCCAGATGGCCTCACAACTAGCTAGACTGGCTGCCATATACTCTGCTTCCGCTGAACTCAATGCTACTGACTGCTGCTTCCGGCTGAACCATGACACCACTACCGAACCCAACCCAAAACAACACCCTAAAGTGCTCTTCCTATCAGAAGCACAACCTGCCCAATCAGAATCAGTGTAACCTGCCAATCTCACTCCATCCCCCTGCCTGTAGTCCAGACCATAATCCACTGTCCCCTGCAAGTACCGCAAAATGTGTTTTGCAGCCACCCAGTGAACCTTCCTAGGCTCACACATAAAATGACTCATCGTGTTGACTGCAAAACAAATATCTGGCCTAGTGTTGACCAAATACATCAAGGAACCAATTAGTTGTCTGTACAATGTGGGATCCACCAACTCGTAATCCGAAGCATGAAGCTTCTTCCAGTTGGTGATAATCGGTGTCGACATGGGTTTACAGTCCTCCATGTGGAATCTTCCAAGGATGTCTACAATATATTTCCCCTGCCCCAGGAAGAAATTCCCTCCTCCTGCCACACCTCCAAACCCAAAAAGTAATGCATCAAGCGATGTCCTTCATCTCAAACTCCGCCGCAAGATCTCTCTTGCAGTGCTCTATGAGTCTCTTTGCACCTGTAATGACTAAGTCATCCACATACAGCACCAGAATGAGAGGCTCTTCACCTATCAAAATATAGTGAAGGTTCGGATCTGCCTCACTCTTTGTGAAACCCATCCCCTGCAAGTATGTATCTATCCTGGAGTACCAAGCTCTGGGAGCTTGCTTCAAGCCATAAAGGGCCTTTTTCAGTCTACACACATGGGTCTCATTCCCATGCACCTCAAAGCCCTGTGGCTGCTCAATGTACACCTCCTCCTGTATGAAGCCATTGAGAAATGTGGTCTTCACATCCATCTGGTAGATCTTCCAACCCATCTCTGTTGCTATCGATATAATGGAGCGAATCGAAGTATATCAAGCCACAGGAGCGAAGGTATCCTCATAATCAACTCCCTCTACCTGGGAGAACCCTCTAGCCACAAACCTCGCTTTGAATTTCTCAATGCTGCCATCTGCAACATGCTTTACCTTGTAAAGCCATCTGGAAGTAACCACGGATTTTCCCTCAAGCCTCGGCACCACCTCCCAAACATCATTCTTCATGATAGAAGAATACTCCTCCTGCATGGCCTCTCTCTAGACCTGTTGGCTAGCTGCCTCCTCATAGCTAGAAGGCTCAGAGTCAAGGATGTTGGTAGCCATTTCCATATAGCTACAAAACCTCTCAGGTGGTCTGCTCTCTCTGACCGGCCTCTTAGGCCCAGCAACAGATGTGGCCTCTCTCAAAGTGTCCTGAAGCCACTTGGGCTTCCTCTTCCCTGATCATACTTCTCCCATTGGAGAATGAAACTCCTCATCATCATCATCATCAGGAGCCTGAACTCCTGACTGTATGTCTGTTGTCCTCCTGGCTGCAACTGAACCTGTAGAAGCTGAGGTACCGTGTGAACTGTCCATCAGTGGACTCCCTAGTGAACTTCTCTGTGGACTGCTCTGCATGCTGCCCGAAGCACCACCCCTCTGACTGTGCAAGCCACTGCTCACTGACGGACCAAACATAGTCATATATGTACCTCTGGATCCTCCTGATCCCTGCCCACTGGATCCCTGCGACTGACTCAACTGCTGCTGAGGGTCTGGTTGATCCAGATACTCTAACTCCCGTGACCTCCTGAAGGCCCTGTCCTCCTCGAACTTCACATCCCGCCTGACAACAACTTTCCTCTGTGCAGGAATGTAAATCCGAAAGGCCTTTGAGGTCTCACTATAGCCCACAAAGATACCCTTCTCTGCGGTGGGCTCTAGTTTGGTCCTCTTCTCCTTGGGTATGTAGGAGTATGTGATACACCCAAAGATACAAAGATGACCAATATCAGGCTTCTTCCCAAAAAAAGCCTCCTCCGAAGTCATATGCCCCAAGGCACGATGCAGACTCCTGTTCTGCAAATAAACAGCAGTGTTGCAGGCCTCTGTCCACAAAAACAATGGAAACCCCTGATCATGTAACATGGCTTTGGCAGCCCCTCCGATGGATCTGTTCTTCCTCTCCGCAACCCCGTTCTTCTGGGGGTTGTAAGGAACAGTGAACTCCCTCCTAATGCCTGCCTCCGCACAATATTCAACAAACTCTCCAACGATGTACTCTCCTCCATTGTCCGACCTTAGGGACTTGATCTTCCGACTTGTTTGTGTCTCCACAAGAGCTCTGAACTCCTGAAACCGCTTGAAGACCTCACTCTTGGTCTTCAAGAAATAAATCCAGGTCTTCCTGGAGTGATCATCAATGAATAATACATAGTACTCATATCCACTCAAGGAAACATGAGACATCCGACCGCTCACATCGGAATGAATCAAATCAAGTATCCTAGTCGCTCTGCTGTCACTGCTGGGAAAAGGGGATTTGGCAAACTTGCCCATCGCACATCCTCTGCAAGTATCAAAGTGATCAGTACTGAAATCTGGCACACCTGTAGTGATCTCCCGCAAAGTCCTCAAGGCTCCAGGATACATATGCCCCATCTTGCGGTGCCAAATCTCACACAGCTCAGAACTGCTAGCTCTGCTGTCAGTGCTACTGCTCAATGCCAAAAGGGGCTGAAATGCAAACTTGTACACCTTTGCATGGCGTACACCTATCACTCTAGCTGAATCAGCTGGAGTGCCCCTGGGATACATCAGCACCTGTCCACCCCTGAACAGTATCTCATATCCTTTGTCCTCCAAATTTGAGACGGATATGAGGTTCTTCCTCATCCCTGGCACATAAAGAACATCTAACACCTTCAAGGGAGGTTTAGACTCCCTCTGAAATGTCAGTGTTCCCACACCGACTGCTCTAACAACTCTGTCATCACCGAGTACTACCTCTATATCAGTGCCACTCTTTGAAAGCTCTGAGAAGTACTCACGGACTCCTGTCATATGACGTGAAGCCCCATTGTCCACATACCAGATACCCAAAGATGCTCCGCTAGTCGAGGGAAATGCATGCTCCCTCTGAACCTTTGTGGCAAGTGATCCTGCACTAGAGGACTCATGCGCAATGAACCCAAACTCCCGGTCAAAGCGATCTGCATAGTCCTCAACCTCTGCTGAAGCTGCCATGCTCTGGTTCTTCCCCTTCTTCTTCTTCTTCTCTGGACACAAAACTGCATAGTGTCCCATCTTCTGACAATTCCAACACTTCACCTTGGAATAGTCCTTCTGTGTGTTACCCTGTTTACCTTTACCTTTACCTTTGCCCCCACCATTGCTTGTGGAAGTCTGCTTCTTGCCTTTGTCTTTCTTGCCTCCTGCCAACAGTGCTACATCCTCATCCTGCTCAACTGGCTTGGCTGCCCCAAGCTGACCTTTCCTGATCTCTGTCTAAATGCAATCATCCCAAAACCTCTCCCATGTCGGAAGGGTCTCACGTGCACAAACCCCATCAGCAAAGTTCATCCATGAACTGGAGAGGCCATTCACTGCAATCCGCACCAACTCAGTGGGTGGAATGACCTCTCCAATTGCTGCCAACTCATCTCTCACATTAGTAATCTTTGTGAGATATCCAGCTGCACTATCAATCTTACCCATCTTAATGGTCTTCAGCTTCTCCTTCGGGACCATTTTCCGGTTCTCATTGGTACTCTGGTAGAGATTAGACAATGTTGTCCACATCTCATGAGAATTTCTCTTTCCTCTCACATGAGGAATGCAATGGTCTTTGACTCCGTCTAGAATTAGTCTCTTACCCTTGTTGTTCTTTTTATTATATGCTGCCAATTGAACAGCATCAGTGGGCACATTAACAGGCTGTTGTTGGGTATGAACCATGATATCCCAGACTTCTGCCTCCTCAAAGATACTATGCATTCTCTCATTCCAAACGTTGTAATTGGTATGCCCATCCAACTTATCCTCCACCCTCAATCCCAATGACATCCTGTTGTCCTAAAACTGAAAAATAGCACTGTTGTAGTAAAGATAAAAATTTTGTTTGTGAAAAATCAGCTTGCTGGAATTTTCTGAATGAAAAATCAGCAGACTGTATTTTTCTTCTTGCTATCCCAAACTGCACTTTCAGCACCCAAGCTCCGATACCATGTAGAAATTTCCTGTTTTCCCACCCCGGTTTCAGTATCACTTATTTCTCCTTTTAGTTAAATTCCCTTTCCCATAACCTTACATTCAACAATCAGAAAAATAATTTTTATTTGCTGAAACACAAATTACTTTGTTGAAACACAAATTCTGGAAAACTTTACAGAATGCTGAAACTGCAAAAATAAAACAAAACACAGCAAGCTGAAACAGTCATTCAACACATTTGAACACTGAGATTTTTGGTCAACATGACCCTGGAAAAACCCCCTACAACTCTTGGGGAAAATCAGTTCGAAAGCTCCTTCTTATTTCTGGGAAATAATGCTTTTTACAGTGAGAAATATTCAGCAAAATCAGCAAGTAAACTTTTACAACTTATCTCATTTTCCGTGCTTAACCACCACCTCGGAAAATGTGCAAACAGCAAAACAGAACCAGCAATAAATGTTGTACAGATTTCCTTGAAAAACGTGCCCAGAAATTACAGCATTAATTTCTACTGTACGGCCTCCTCCTTTTGCGTGCATAACAGCATTAAATGATGTTGTACGACCTCCTTGGAATGTGTGCAGGCTGTCTTAAATGCTGTGTACGGAAATCTGCCTCGGTTTTTGTGTCAGCAATCAGCTACAAGATGTACGGCCTGCCTGGAAATGTGTGCAGCAAAACCAGCAACCTCTCCCTCGAAATATGTGCCCAGAAAATAGTATGACCTCCTTGGAAATCGTGCCCAAAGCTGCTGTACGGATTCTGCCTTGGAAACCGTGTCAAATATTCCTTGAACTGAGTGCAAACTCTGTTGTACGGACTTGCTGAAATACTGCCTTGGAATATGTGCCAAGCTGCTATCTCCTTCTCCTCACTGCCCAGAAATCTCCCTTGCTCTCTTTCTCTCCTTCTCCCAATCTGCTCATGAAAAGAATTAATGACCTTTTCCTCCTTTAACCTAACCCTAAGTGACTTTTGGGGAATCCCTAAATCCAATGGCTGAAATAGATTGAGATCTAGGGCTGAGATTAAATGCTCATTTAAATCTCACTTTCTATTTTCTAATTCACCCCACTTTAATAAAGACCCACTTAGTCATTTATTTCCAAAGTCACTTTTCCTTTCTAATTTTACATTGACTTTATTAAAGTCACTTTAAAATTAGACTTTAGTAACTTTATCACTTAAAGTCACTTTTAAATTAGATTTGACTTTATAAAATTAAAAAGTCACTTTAGGAGAAAAATTAAATTATTTTGGACACTTTTCCCTAGGCTAGGCCAAAGATCAAAGCCTTAGGGAACCACCTGTCCTCTGGTAACCAAATTTCAACATTCTGCAAGTCACTGTGCTGAGTTGCAGGATGTAGCAGTGGAGGGGATTGGAATCCCACTTGGGAGATCTGTTTGGAGAGATCTTGAGCTCATTTCAGATCTGTGGCATCAGGCCACACCTTTCCCAATGTTCCCAGCGTTGTTCCAGCTAGGGAATGCGTTATTTTTGGAGGCAGCTTCAGCAGGAGGTCTTGGGGTTTCTTTGCAGTGTTTCCTTGTGATTGAGGGGTTCATCCTTTCATGGGAGCAGACCTTTGAGGAGATCTAAATCAGATCTATTATTCTTCATCCTTCTACACTCCACCATCTCATGTTGCATTGATTATTCAATTTATTCTTGAAGATCACCTTTCTATTTTGAGTGTATGACAAGAAACCCTTGTCGGGTTCTCTTGTATTTTGTATAAGGAGACTAGATCTCAGCTCTTAAGCATTATTGATTAATATATGAGTAGATCTACTTGTTCTCCTAATTTCTGAGTTGAAACCCTCATAAGACTGCGCAGTCTTTTTCATGTAATATTTCTGTGTAGCAATGTATTGGGGTTTTAGTGATTTCCAGCTACACTAGGTGTGGGAGGTCTGTTTACCTCACCTAGTTTCTTTTGTTTCTGATCTTCTCTTGGATTTAGATGATAGAGGGACATATCTAATGGATCTAAGTGATGGTTTACATTTTTATGGCATACATTTCTAGAAATGCATTTTTTTGTGAATGCATTGCTGAGCAGTCCATTTTTTAATATTATAGGATATTCACACTACTACTTATTTTTCCTATTTTGGGATATTACATTTTAAGTCCTTCTTGAATAACCATGTCTTGGCATTCTATTACATCTGAGCTAGATTCTAGTAAAGGAAAAGCAGTGCCTGAAACATCCAAGGATGACCTTGACAAATGTAAAACCCTAATGACCTAGTGGGAGTGTCCTTTGACCTGATTTTGAATGAAATTTGGCTTGGACATTTTCAAGTGAAAATAATGTATTTGTTATGGGTTTTTATGCCCAAAGGACATGGGAATGAGTTAGCTATAGGAAAACCCTAGAGGGAAGGTGGACTTCAGTGACAAGGGAAAATAGGGCAATGAGGTCATGGGCAGGGAAGGAGGATGAAAATGAGAGGTATAAGCCTATGATGAGTCTTTTAGGAGCAACAGGGTGGCTTTGGGAAGACCAAATGAGGAATAGTGAAAATAGGTTTATAAGGATAATGAAGGCAGTGAGATATTTGAAACTCAAGATATTTAAGGAATATTATTTTCAGAAATCTATAAACATCCTATAGTCATCTAAAGATAGTGAAAAATACTGATGACTAATAGAGTGCATATTCGAGTCTCAAGCCATTGAAAGAAATCTTCATTTGTTGTTGGATACCAAAGAAATAATATGTAAATTTGAACCTGATCAAAACAAATTGTCTTCTCTTCTTATTGTGATTCTTGGCGCTTTGGTACCATGTATAAAATATAACCACGAGGATTCAATCTAATCTTATGATATGCTAAAAAAAGATAATGATTCCATTCTACAATTTGTGGAAACAAACACGATTGCACAATCACATAAACAAGTAAGAGAGAGACAATCAATCGCACAACACAAGATGTATCTGGGGAAAGCACGTTGCCTAAAACCCCGCTATTTGTATATTGTATAAAGTCAAGGATCATGAAACAATACAATGCTTTATCTCTCAAGCGAACTTTTGCACTCTGCCAATTGTCTCACATTGATCTAGGCAAAATTGGACAAATACTTAGCCAATTCTTAGCCTCTGCTTAGGCTGTCTTGCTCACTCATTCCTTGAGAAATTAATGCCCTATTACATAGGAAAATCCCTTGCCTTGACTATGCAATCCATCCAAGGTCTCCAACTGACTCTATAACTGACATGTACAATTTTCTAATTATACAACTGATAGTTATCTTCCCTTTGACCTTTGTCTAAATTGGGACTTCCTCAGAACTGACATGCAACGACTATTTATAGTGAATTATCAATTAACTGATTGATCACTCATTGTGAATTAAATCATATTTAATTCACTGGACCTCTCACTAGCTCATCACTACGTTAGAACTAGTTAAACTGATTCAATTAATTGATTTAACTAATTGCAACTCGTGCATTACTATAAATAGACCCCCTTAAATCATGGAATCACTCTACATGCAAGCTCTCTGACCCTCAACTCGAATTTCCTAAGCTAACTTAGTTATTCTAACTTAGTTAACTAATACAAGTTGTTATGAGATGAAATTACAATTTCTCTTCCAAATTTAATTAAGGGAAAATTAAATTAGAAGCCCTGCAGTGGGGTGCCACTTCAACACTTCTTTCGTTTGTCCTTTGGAACATGGATGTAGGCAGGGCTTCCAAAGATTCAGAGACGATCCACACTTGACTTATTTCCTATAAATACTTCTTCATGAGTTATGTTCTTGAGACTTCTATGGGGACTTCTATTTTGTATGTACACGACTGTTATGGTTGCTTCTCACCATAAGAATTTTGGTAGGTCTTGATCATGTTGCATTGTCTTAATGCCTTCTTCAATAGAACTATTCTTTCTTTCATCAATTCCATTTTGTTCAAGGTAGTAAGGAATAATGAGATCTCTCTTAATTCCTGAATCCATACAATATTCAATCATTTCCTTGGAAGTGTATTCCCCACCATCGTTGGATCTAAGAGTCTTTATCTTTCTTTCGGTGAGGTTTTCCACTTCAGCTTGAAACTCCTTGAGTTTATCAAATACTTCTTCCTTTTTCTTGAGAAGATAGATCCATGTCTTTCTAGAATGGTCATCTATGAAAGTCACATAATAGAGATGACCTCCAAGAGATTTATCATACATGGGCCCACACACATCAGAGTGAATAAGATCCTAAATTTCTTTGGCCCTAGATTCACTATTTGGAAATGGTTTTATTGTATGTTTTCCCAAGGAGCATCCCTTGCACACACCTTCGTGATCTTCCTTTATATTGGGGATGTCATTAACCAATTGGTTGAGTGTGGGAATGAGCCTATAGTGTAGATGGCCATATCTTCTATGTCATGGCTCAATAGGAATAATTTCCATATGAACTAAAGCTTGAGGAGATGGTGTAGTAACCCTACACAAACTTCCTTCACAAACTCCAATAACTCTAGCTTTGTCATGCTAGATTCTTTGCCCCAAACCAATAATTTTCCATCAACAAAAGCAATTCTTTCACCTTTATCTTCTAAACAAGAAATAGAAAGCAAATTCTTTTTCAAACCTAGAACATATAGTATGTTGTTGAGGTGCAACTTCGATCCACTTTCTAATTCTAGCGAGGTTGATCCCAGTCCTTTCACAATATAGCTTTTGTTTTCACCCAATTCCAGTGCAGGAGAGGATGATTCCCTTGACAGTTTATGTAGTTTTTTACTTTCTCCTGTCATGTGCCTTGATGCTCCACTATCAATGATCCATGCATTGTCATCATGGAGAGATCCTATAAGGGCAACGAAAAGTCCTTGACCTTTGACTTTGATGAATAGGTAGTGGATGAGTTTCTTGATCCATCTTCTAGTAGTGTTGAAACCCATCCTTACGTAGTCCATCAAAGAGGGAGAATCCATGCCAACAAAGTGATCTTCAATCCTTCCTAACCTTAGCTCTGATACCATGTTGAAGAATCAATGCAATTATCTTAAGGTTTGATTCTTTGATCTTGATAATTACTTGTGAATGTGTTAAATTCTTTTACTTCTTTATTATCTTATCTTTCATCAAGCAATTACCATATAATGTGTGTATGAGGATAAAAAACAAGAGACACAAGATATAGACACGATGCTAGGGAAAAACCCCACTCGAGGGGAAAACCTAGTCAAGATAATTATTCCTTTGAATAGTATTATCTGAGACTCTTCACTCTAGACACGAGCCAAACTTTCCCTCCACACCAATTCAGCCTTCTAGATCTTCGACCTAGGCAACAACTTGTCCTCTAACAACTTCGACTAGGCAACAACTTCAATAGCAGCAACAACATCAAACCTTAGAAGACTTCGATCTCCCAAGAAAGGGCACGAAATGCAGAGATTCCTTCACCAAAATTTTGATTTTTTCTTCCTCTTGCTTCTAGACCCAACTCACACTTTTTTCTGCCTCTTCCTTCCACTTCGCACTTTTTCCCTTAATGCAGTAAATATCAAACTTGCTTGAGAAGTGATGGTGATAATGAATTTGATCTCCTTGCTTATATAGGCTCCATATGAGTTCGAATTTCTCGCTTTGAGGCCGACTTGATCTCTTTAAGGATGACTTGATGTGGAGGGCTTCTAAACCATTTTTAACTCAAAAATAAACCTAATTACATTATTCAAAAGCCCAAGAAGGGTCAATATAAATATGTAATGACTAACATAGAAGTCCACAACGGGGACCTTATACTAAATATGACCCGAGCATGAAACCCATGCTTTAATAAGTCATTTAATAATAAAATAAATCTCAAATGATAATATAAATTCTTTTTCTTTAATTCTTTTGAGAAGTACAATAAAAATAAATTATGAAGATCGAACCTAGTTACAATCTTCAACACAATTCAGCCTTCCAGAAGTGTCAAAGTCAGCCCAAAAAACTTCGGTCAAACCCAATCAAAAGAGAGAGAACACTATTGTAATTTTGCGGTCAAATCTAAAGTCAACATTGGTCAAACTATCCCAATCACCTCGATTTCTATGCCAATAAATGCGGGCTCCAAAGATCAAAATTTTTCCCTCAAAATCGAAGTCAACAAAGGCCAAATGGGCCCTGGTCAACGCTGCCCTGTTTTCCTGAAATTCGACATGTTCTGCCCTAGAAGAATTCGGCCTCCTATGACACGTGCAAAGAAGAGAGAGGCTGCCTCCAAGTTGTACGAACCAATCATGAGAGGAGAGAGAGATGTGTGATGTGAATAGTGATGACCACATGAGAGAGGTCACTCCTATTTATACAAATCGTTGAGTGTGTGGAGACACATCTTTTGGGCTTTATTTGACTGGGGCGGTCCTTGACAATTTATGTATGAGAGAGAGTAAATTCAAAATTCCACTTTTCCTTGTCATAATGAGATGATCTTTAGATCAATCTTGGACCTCTCGAAAAGAGGAATCCAATAAAAATATCATCTCCGTCATATGAGTTGTCCCAAGGTGGAATTTTGCCCTAGTTGGCAATTTTAACAATTAGGAAACTGTTCCCTAAGGACAAGGTTAGGGTTTCTTACAATAATTTTTTTATTAAGGTACATCTGTGTATTAGGGTTAGGGTTTCATAATTAATGAACAAGATCAAGGATTAAGCTAGAACTAGGGTTAGGGTTTTAGGACTAGGGTAAGGGTTAGGGTTTCTTAGGCTAAGAATTAGAGTTTGCTAAACTTGGGATTTCCAAGCTTCTTGCAAGCTAGGGTTAGATCATCATGCATAGGGTTTTCAAACAAATGTACTTTGGGCATTATTTTTAGGGTATTTTGTAGGCTAGGGTTTCATCATTCGCAATGCTAGATTAGGCATCATCAATGTATTTTGTTAGGGTCATTAAAGCATGTTGGGGTTTTGTCATGCATAGGATTAGGGTTTTCTCAATGTTAGGGCATCTTGTAAACTAGGGCATCAATTAGGTTTTAGCCTTCAACAATGCCATATTGACATCAATGACAACTTAGACCAACACATGTATCCCAAGTCTCATGAAGCACCCCCAAACATGGTGTAAATACTTTTAAGGTAACCCAAAAATATACCAACTCTTTTATCCTTCCATCCCATATAATCATTATCTAACCATTTTGTTGTTTCATATTCTTTAAGTAATTAAATGTAGAAGGCTTCACAGTCGAGTAAGCATAAGTCTCCTTAAATCCATTGATGACATCCCTCCATTGATCAAATGGGATTTATCCATTTACCTGTATATAGAGCAACCCCTTAAAAGGAACCCTTGAATTGTGCATCTTTTATTTTTTGCCATTATACATCTCTCCATATACTTGCCATGTTGCCTCTAGGGAAAATAAGTGGTGAGTCACCATGTGTACCTCTATCATAAGCAAGCATAAATGATAAGCCCATGTTTCTAGGTCTTCTTCTCCAAGGATAGAAATCCTTGTCCATGTCAAAACTATACTCATCGTTCTTATCTTTATTCTCTCAATTCAAGCTCTCGTATCTATCTCTATAGTGTTTTCTTTGTGGACTCTCTCATAACCTCTTCCCCAGAGTCCTGCCCGACTTCCTTTACGCACTTCTTTGTGTTTCTCATTATTTATTTATGGTGTGCATAGACCCACCTCCCTTGGCTATCAAGGGCCCCAAATTCAAAATTTCTCCCTCCATTGTCAAACCAAATTTACCAACAAAACATGGGATTGGCTTGGGGAGGAAATGCACAATTATTACCAATGCATACCCATGCATAAAAAATGCAAGTTAAAATGTAAAAGATTCAATTCAAAATTAAAAGTAACATAACATGCAAATGGAACTCTATTCGAAGAGAGAAATAATTCAACTTTGAATTCTCATTTTCAATCAAATTTCTAATTTTGCTCACTTCAAACCATAGTTTTCAAAACCGGAACCGGTCAAACAGGGACTGGTCAGATCTCAATCCAGTTTAAAAAATACATGAAATAATTAATTTCTAGTGAAAAATTTTATTTTTAAGATTTAAAACCATGATTCTAAACCAATAGAGACAAAAATATGCAAAGTTTGTTCATCTATATACCATGTAAAGGTGAATATATTAAAATTGCATCGAGTGCAATACATATCATCGACAAAATACATAAGCAATGAGGCTCTAAATGGCTTATAAAGTTCAAAAAGAATGCTACAAGCTATGGGGCCATTGGCCTACTACAAGTCTACTGGTACATATCAGTGATCAACATGATTATTCCTCATCATGATCAAATTCATCACCACTACTAGACATGGGATCATCAACATGAGCTACATAAACATCATCTGGATCAGAGTTTGAGGATGCCTAGGCATCATTTGCAACCTCAGTAGTAGCACTGCCACCAATAACAATAGAAGTGGACCTAATGGAAGCACAAGTTGGTTAAGTTACACGATTAGTGCCTTCCATTGGTTGTTTGTCTTTGCTTGATGTGGCTACTAATTCTGATCCTGATGGCGTTGACACTGCCGCTACCAAATATGCTTCATTCCCCCTTAACGCCATGTCAATATGAAAATCAACATCAAACTCAGGATCTTGAGCCTCCTCCACTCAAAAAAGGCTTAGAAGCTGCAAAAATCCTCCCAATGGGTTCGTGGCCGACATGGCAATGAACCGACCGGTTTATGATAGAACCAATCAGTTTACCGATAAACCCGTTGGTTTCATCATAAACCTGCTGGTTAGGCCTGGTTTTTGTGAAAAAAAGGTGAAATCGATCCTCTAACCTAGTTTTTTGCCTGGCCCGACTGGTTAAGCCAGTGAACCGGTCAGTTTGATCGATTTCCAATTCAGACCAACCGGTTTTTAAAACTATGTTTCAAACCCACAATTCCTATAACTACAGTGTTCCTAATTCCGGTAACTACATCATTCCTAGATTCACAATCGAAGATATAGACAACTTGACTGCAAATAACAATTCCATTTGTTTTACCCATTTGCATTGCCAACATCCCTACTCACCCCACCTCACTCCACCCGACCCCACCCCCATGCACATGCATTATTGTTTCTCACTTAGGAAATTAGTGGCACTCACAATACAATTGATTGAACATGTAGACAAAGCATCCACAGCCTAAATGCATCCGATAATTGCGCCAATAGGCACTCTACAACCTAGTATGGGGAAGATGTTCATGTTAAATTGTTAGATTTAAAATAAAATTAAATAAAAATAAAATATTAATATTGACACAATTAAAATTAAAAAGATATAGAAAACTTAAAAACTTTAATTAGTAAACACATAATTACAAATAATCATATTTCTATGTATAAGCCCCCGAGGGGAGCTCAATTGGCGATTGTCATGATAATGAAGTGTTAAATACCATCAAATTTTAGGTTCAAATCCCTTCAATTTCCCTGTTTATGGAAAGAGTGTACGGTAGACACCTAGAGGTTATAGTGGTAGTGGTCAGAATCGACCCCGTGTCATGCAAGTACAAAACCAATCTAGTTGTTGATTACTCTAGTTGCAAAATAAATAAATAAATAATAATAATAATAATTCTATATATAAAGATGTGAAATATATATAAAATATAAATAGTAACTATAAATTAAGATCCATTTTAACATATAGATTAAAATAATCATTTACATTCACAACTATTATATTTCAGAACTTCATATTTAAATTTAATTATTAAGCTTATAAAAGCATACTATTTACAATTTTAAAAAAAAAAATTATAATATATATATATATATATGGTTCTCAAGCACTCATCTTAATCATTGTCCATCTCTCCTTGGGATTTTTCCTCTTCCTCTTTTCCATACTTGACTTTGTAAATGTGAAGTGACGACACTGTCTAAGGCAAATGATTATGACAAGATTGAAGAAACAGTAGCAAATAATTCTTAGCGATGTATAAGGCTGGAGGAGGCCACATCATGTTTGGAATGAAAAACAAATTTAGTAAATTCTTGAGATCCTAAGTTGCAATAACCTTCAACACTAGTGCTTTTATCTTGTAGTAAGTTGTAAATTCTACATTCTCTTTTATTCTCCTTTGCAATGGTCTAAAAATGCCTTCAAAGAATCACATAAGTCCCGCATACAATGGATACCACACAGATACTTAAATAGTGTTTTTCCTTCATTGTCAATTGTTGTTCTGAAGATAAATGTACCATACTGATGTAAGAAGGTACAGGATGATTAAGATAAACATGAGATCAGAAATAAATTGTAGTCTATTTTCCAAGATATGAGTAAATGCATTGCATCCCTCCTGCTGATTTGCTCTGAAAGGATATCCAATACGCCATATCTGGACCTTAAAAATATTTCGAAGCACGTGAGAAATATCTTTATCAATTCCAAAATCTCCAAACATTCAAGAACAACTATTGCTTTTAGTTGGATTCATTTACTAATTGGCAGAAGATTTTAAAGGCATCGTATCATCCTACACAGTAAAAATAAGACATCAGCAGCACCAACATAACATTCTAGGCAAAACAAGTCGAGAGTGCCTACAAGCCAGATGGTTGACGTTCATTCTGGTAGATGAATAAGAGAAGTTCCTTGATTTTTTGGGCCAATTCATTTGATATTTATTCCATCAATGGTTCTGTTGAGCTTAAAAAATTTGAAAACAGCTTGCAGCATCATTCTCAGGGGTACCTAGTAAGGTATTTTAAAGTTGTAAACAGTAACCAATATCATCAGAAATAAACTCCTTAAAATTGAAATACATTAATTCTACTAGTCATTGCTAAGTTGCATCACTCCTCAGTTCAGCAGTGGGGCATTAAATAACTCTACCTTTGGACCCAAATATCATTCATAAACAAATAATGGAAACTAGGTTTTCCTTTGTTCAAGCTAATCATTGGCATCATCAACTATATATACAATTGATCAAGTTACCAAATATCTTGATTCTATGTCATTGTATCTCAAAAAGTTTATTGTTGGTCGCGATCTTTCATTCATGCGCACTTCATCATGAACAAAAAGCATTATATTGAATATATTCTCCCGTCAACCATAAAACTGGGCAATCTTCGGCAATTAATGATGTGATGATTTGCATCAGAAGGGGCACAAAACACTAATAAACGCCAAGTGAAAATCATGTAATCAGCATCCCATTTCACCTGCTTGCCAGAAGTTAATCTTATTAAGATAAAACTTCAAAATAATAACAAATCAATGAAGGAAGTTGCACCATTGTGGTATTCTGTATTGTGCAACAGTGGAGAAAACCAAATACCTTAAAGATGAAAGGGGATGATTACTCTCCTGCTTGCCAATTAGGAATATTAGATGTTGCTTCATTGACCATTTTCACCAAAGTCACCTGCAGGGTGCAAATATTGAGCAATTTATGTATTCTGGACCTGAGAAAAGCGAGTCAAACTGAAAACTTGTACTAACTACTACTACATAATGTCATTCCAAATTCAAACCACAATCAAGAACTTTAACTAGTTTGTTGCAAGGGAAAATTGCAAAGCTGGCTATGTCTCATCTATTCACCATAATTTGTATCGGAGGTCAAGTGCATAAAAGACTGCAGAGAAGACCCTTAGAACATAGACGTGTCTCTGAAGCTTTCGCAACCATTATAAAAATTGCAA
This sequence comes from Pinus albicaulis, assembly GCA_034641835.2. Classification (NCBI taxonomy): domain Eukaryota; kingdom Viridiplantae; phylum Streptophyta; class Pinopsida; order Pinales; family Pinaceae; genus Pinus; species Pinus albicaulis. The sequence continues at coordinate 412,835,380 of CM076571.1, forward strand.
AATTTAAGACACTCTTGTAGCTGAAACTATAGACTGGACAAAAGAATCGCAGTTCAGCAGCATCAATAAAGTTATATGTTCACGTTTCTTGGAATCTTATATTGTAAACCTGACTGATTGCATGTACTTAAAGATGACAAATCTAAGAATTCCAGAATCCCAGAAACAGTGTCCCATGTTTGCGATGAATTTCCACTATTGCAAACATTTCTGAACCCTGGAAACTGCCATGGATCAAGTGTCTGTCCTTTCTGTTAGCACTCTGTAATTTCCTTTGGGCTGAGAAAGGATTACAAAGGTAACCACAGACCACTTTTAGGCTAGAATCTAGCCCTTCTAGCCTTGGAGAGGGCTCTCTCACTAGAGTTTTCTCAGTCAATTTGCTGACTGAATGTTTCAGATCTTAGGCTAGTTCTTAAGGACAGATAGAAATATGATTGTTTAATGTTTTGATGGTAGGTGTGAAGACAGATCTATTGGGCATGGAGTCACTCTCAATTGATGTTTTCAGTGAATAGGTGGGATAGTGAAGGGTTCTTATAGCAGGAGCAAGATAGGTAGTCCTTCTGATGTCTTGATCAAGTTCGTTGTAGGGGGGGTGAGCAGCAGAACAATGGACAAATGACATATAAAGCATCTACTAAAGGATGAATTTCACATGTCATCAAGAGGAAAAACACTGATTGTTTAGCAAACTTAAAACGGAACACTGCGATAGTGAATTCTGAGATAATTCTTTGTTCATCTAAACAAGAAGACATACATTCATGGCATAATGACTTAAACAGAAAACTTACATCACAAAGAGGCACATCATCATAGAGACTAACACGAGAATTCCTGTAACAACTCCTCCGGCCTTCTGCTATTCACTGAGAGTATTTCAAATGTACAAAAAACAAGTCTCTCTCTTCACATACAGACCAACCCTTTTCTTAATTACAATTACATCATAAATAGACAAAACGAGTCTGTTTCCGCCTCCAGAAAACAAATTCCATAATTTTCCCCAAAAAGAAAACTGTTCACTAAGCTAAGCAGCAAATCTAGAACTGTTTACTAAAAATCAGGAAGCAGTTTTGACTAATATTAATTATATGAAATTTTTAGACAGAATAGATTAATTCTTTGTTTATCTAAACAAGACATGCATTCATGGCATAATGACTTAAACAGGAAACTTACATCACAAAGAGGCACATCATCATAGAGACTAACGTGAGAATTCCTGTAACAAGTACTTCAGCCTTCTGCTATTCACTGAGAGTATTTCAAATGTACAAAAAACAAGTCTCTCTCTTCACACGCAGACCAACCCTTTTCTTAATTGCAATTACATCATAAATAGACAAAATGAGTCTGTTCCCACCTCCAGGAACCAAATTCCATAATTTTCCCCAAAAACAAAACTGTTCACTAAGCTAAGCAGCGAATCTAGAACTGTTTACTAAAAACCAGGAAGCAGTTTTGACTAATATTAATTATATGAAATTTTTAGACAGAATAGATTAAATCCTCCACAAAGATGAGCCTCGAGTGACTAAATTCCTAGATCCATCTTTTTTGAGCTAAAATCTGGAGCTGAGTGACTTGAGGACGAGCCACAGTTTTGTGTTGGGGGTCTGTTGGGGTAGAGTCCCCCTAGGTCAAGTCTTGATGTAAATTGTGTCAAATTTTGTTAATTTTGTTAAAGCGCAACGCGCAGAAGGTCAAGGGGCTTTGGGGCGGGTCAAAGCTCTTTAATTTTGTAATGGGTAAAGGGGCAAAACATGGAACTCAAGCCACGGTTTAGGACCATGGTTTTTGCGCGTCTAAGTAGTATAAATAGACATGTATGAGTCAAGTCAAGATATATCTTAGTACAATCTCATGATTATGTAATGTGATGTGATTTTGAGCAAGTAATTGGTGATTAGTCTAAGTAAGAGACAGGCTCCTGCAGCTGTGTATGTGGAGACCTGAGGAAAGTCCTGGGTTGTGTGCGAAACTCTGCGGCTGTGTGCGCAGAAGAAATAAGTGTATCCATTGAAGATCTTATTAATAAAGAGACATTTGGCAAAATCACTGGTTCACTTGCATGATTTCTGTTCTTATGCGCTAATGTGTTGATCTTTATGAATTCATGATTTGCTTATAGATTTGTTGTGTAGTTTTTGTTATTTGATGTGCATTTGTCTGGGTTAATCACATAGTAGTAGATCTTTGTGTTTGCGCAATAGCTATATCGGTGTTAAGGGTTTCTGTTAAGTTTTGATCTAAATTGGGTTAAAAAGCAATAGCGCAACGCAATAGTAATTAGATCAGATCAACAAGGGTTAGATCCACATCATAATCCCCCTCTGGGTGCGAAAACTTGGTTCCAGCACCCCCCCCCTCCCCATGCTATTTTGGGTGAGACTTTGATCTTCGCAAGTGGATCATTGCCGAAAGGGCTAGTAGTTGGAGAGTTTTGTTGGTTGCACAGTACACTCTGAACCTGGGTCAAGACCCCCTTAAGCCAACACTTCGTGAGTGAAGCATTGCCAAAGGCTTTGGGAGTGAAGCATTGCCTGGAAAGACATCTGGTCGGCACTTTGTATTGATGTCTGGTTGGGAGGGTGGCATCGGGTGGAAGCACACCTAGTTCCCTGGGATAGATTTCCCTGGTCAGGAATCTAGTCTATGGCATTGTGGTGTCTAAATTGTTGTGTGACCAATGGATAGATTGCTCTGGTCAGGAATCTAGTCCATGGCATTGCAATGCCTAAAGTTCTTCATTGTTCATATTAAATGAGATCTTCCATTGTATATGTATATGATGAATACCTCCCTAGTTAAGGAGTGTAGGAAATTGTAACTAGGTTCAGTCTTCATTTAATATATTTGAGTCATCATGTAATGTACTTGTCAAAAGAATAAAGAAAAGAATTATTATTATTATTATTGTGACTTATTAAAGCATGGGTTTCATGCTTGGGTCACCATGTTTTAGGTCAAAGTCCCCATCGAGGACTTCTCGGATTTATTCTAGGTTAATAGAGTCATTGTACATTTAAAGAGACCCTTCTTGGGTTTTTGAATCATGTAAATGTTGGAAATGTTGTCATTGATGGCAAAGGAGATGGCAAAGGAAGAATACCTGAGGCAACAAAAGGAGAATTAAGGAGTAGCATCAATCAAGGAGCAGATGAAACAAAGAGAGCATAAGACAAGTAGCTGAGGAATGAGACAGAGTGATGAGGAAGAACACCTGAGGCAGCAAAAGGAGAATTAAGGAGTAGCATCAGTCAAGGAGCAGATGAAAAAAAGAGAGCATAAGACAAGTAGCTGAGGAATGAGACAGAGTGATGAGGAAGAACACCTGAGGCAGCAAAAGGAGAATTAAGGAGTAGCATCAGTCAAGGAGCAGATGAAACAAAGAGAGCATAAGACAAGTAGCTGAGGAATGAGACAGAGTGATGAGGAACAATTATTCAAGTGGGAAGACTGTGAAGCACTGTTGGGGAGAATACATCAATTCATTCTGCAGAATTAAATCAAGATGAGGAACAGAACTCTGGTAATGTAGCGGAGTTCGAAGTTGAGGAAAAGAATTGTTGTATTGAAGGTGTAGAAGATCGGAACCTCATAGGATGTGCTACAAGTATAACAGGTGGAGTGGATTCTATATACGCAATAGAGAAAGGAGCACAAAGAAACTAAGACAACAGATATAGCAGAAAGGAAGAGACAAAGAAGTAACAAAGGCAGCAAAGGAGGCAGTGTTGAAGTAGAAACAGGCAGAGGCACAGTGAAGAACAGAGGCAGGGCAGCAAAAAGAAGCAGAGGCAGAGGCAGAGCGACAGGAGCAGCAGAGGCAGAGGCAGAGCCGTTATAAAATTCCGAGAATCGCCCAAGCCGGCAGATACATTCATATGCATAATTTCGGGAATCGCACACTCCAACCGGCGTTATACATATAATATAACACAAACTTATTCCGGGAATCGCTTAACTCCAGCGGCAATACAATGCATATAATACAGAACCATATTCCGGGAATCGCACACTCCAACCAGCGTTATACATATAATATAACACAAACTTATTCCGGGAATCGCTTCACTCCAGCGGCAAAAATATATATAAACATATATGTGCAGTGCATCACATAAACAAAGGTCCAAGGCATTTATATTATGGAGCGCATAAAACAAAGTTTGATAAGGTGGGACCCTTCCCCAATCGCAATCATAGATCGCAAGGGCAACAGAACATGCAACCAACTAAGAGTTGCGATTGCGATTGAAGCCCGGACCCGATGGGTGTATAAACGGGGGATAATACATATTTGAGTTACGGTCAAATCGCATCGGCATTGGTCAATCGCATTGGAGAACATATGAGTTGCGATTGCGATTGGAAGTCCGGACCCGATGGAGGTATGAATTGTAATTCAAACTTGTTTGAAGTCCTTTCCCAATTGCATCGGCAAAATACAATGAACAGTGCCCAATCGCAACACATATTAAAAGACCTGCGATTGCGATTGAAGTGGCGGACCCGATGGCATTATACAATGGATTTAATAGGTTCAATCGCATCCGGGATCTTAATCGCAATCGGAACTTTCCGATTGATCGCACGACTTGTGTAATATGTTGCGATTGAAGTGGCGGACCCGATGGCATTATACGATGGATTTAATAGGTTCAATCGCATCAGGGATCTTAATCGCAATCGGAACTTTCCGATTGATCGACGACTTGTGTAATATGTTGCGATTGAAGTGGCGGACCCGATCCTGTTATATGCGGCAGTTAATATGTGCAAATCGCATCCGTGTTTTGATCGCAATCGGAACTTTTATACTGTGTGCCCCGATTGCATTTGTTCAAAGTTCGGACCCGATTGCGCTATGAGCCATGTTTTATGTGGTCATCGCGTCCATTTGATCAATCGCAATCGCAAGTTTTGTTTGACACCACCGATCCGCCGACGGAGATGTGGGGCCGGACCCCTTCATATATTAGAGGCTGTGATTTGATTTATTGGATTGTAATATAAGACCAAAGGCTTAAGGTGGAGGGCGATTGTTTATATAAAATAATTGTTGTGAGATATATAAAACATGGTTGCGGTTGTATTAAAACATGTCGCGTGGTCTGTAGACCCACGGGCCTCAGCTTAATGGGAGGGCGATTATTAATGTAATACAATTGTAATATATGTATGTTACCGCCTGCGGAACTCGCCACATCAACAAGACACTTGCTACGTGTAAAGGATTGAATTACAGTCAGCAGATTCATTTATATATAAAGCGCTGGTATAAAACTAAAATAAAAATGCAGTTCATAAATTCAGGAGTTACGTAGCAGCCATAAACAGAAAGGCATACAGAGAAGAGAAAGGGACAAAGAGACAGTTAGAGAAAAGACAAATGCGCAGCAAGCCAAGAGACAAAATGAGTGAGCTGGAGTTCACATTGTAATTCGAATGTAAATGTTTTAATTGTTTTTATTGTTTGTGATGCATTGGCAAGTCTCCGAGAGAGAGAAAATTGTTGAAATTTGGTACCGGAGGACAGGTGGTTCCCTAAGGCCTTGATCTTTGGCCTAGGGAAAAGTGTCCAAAAGAATTTAATTTTTCTCCTAAAGTAACTTTATAATTTTTTATAAAGTTAAATCTAATTTTAAAGTGACTTTAAGTGATAAAGTTACTAAAGTTAAAGTGACTTTAAATAAAGTCAATATAAAATTAGAAAGGGAAAAGTGACTTTGGAAATAAAAGACTAAGTGGGTCTTTATTAAAGTGGGGTGAATTAAAAAATGAAAAGTGAGATTTAAATGAGCATTTAATCTCAGCTCTAGATCTCAATCTATCTCAGCCATTGGATTTAGGGATTCCCCAAAAGTCACTTAGGGTTAGGTTAAAGGAGGAAAAGGAGGAAAAGGTCATTCATTCTTTCATGAGCAGATTGGGAGAAGGAGAGCAAGAGAGCAAGGGAGATTTCTGGGCAGTGAGGAGAAGGAGGCAACAGCTTGGCACGCATTCCAAGGCAGCATTTCAGCAAGACATTTCAGCAAGACAAGTACAGCTGATTTAGCAAATAGCAGGCTGATTTTTGCACGGTTTCCTAGGTAGGGGGGCCGTACAGCAAGGCCGTACAACAGGCCGTACAATAGTATTTGGCACAGAAATCGAGGCAGCTAGTGGCTGTACCGTACAACAGAGTTTTGCTGCATTTTTGGCACGAATTTCAACACACATTTTTCCTGTTTCTGATTTGTCTTCTGTAAGATCTACTTATATGTTCTATCTGCATTTTGCTTAACTACTTGTATGATTTCTGAATGAAAAGTGAAATTGCTACTAGCATAGAACATCTACAAAACTTTACATGGTATCGGAGCTGAGGTGAAGACAAACTCAATCTATAGCAATCATCATCGTGGAAATGGGTTCCACTAGTCTTGAATTCAAGGAGAATGACAAGCTGACCGGAAGTAATGACTTCCATCCCTGGAAGATGATATTAGATCTCAAATTAGAAGATCATGATCTCCTGGATCATGTGACAGGGAGGATTCAAGAACCTCCATCCAATGCCTCTGCTGCTGTTAGAAACAAGTATAAGAAGGGAGAAATCAAAGCAAAGCTGTGATCAGGGAATCCATAAATAAGAATCTGGTTGCCTACATATCTGAACTAGGCACATCCAAGGAGATGTATGACAAATTGATACTTATGTTTCAAGTAAACAATGTGAACCAAGTGCTATTCCTCAAGAACAAGTTGAAGAATATGAAGAAGGGCCGAGATGAGTCTGTTCAAACTTTCTTTCTAAAGTTGACCGAAACCAGGAATAATCTGCTAGCTATTGGGGAGATAATAGCTGATCGTGAGATGGTTCTCACCGCACTTGGAGGACTTCCATATGAATGGCAAGTATTCACAACTACCATTCTCAACAATAATACCATTCCTAACTTTGATGAGCTTTTGTCTAGATGTATGCAAGAAGAAACAAGGATGAAGGAATTTGATAATGAAAGAAATGCTGCCTATGGTGCTCATTCCCGAAAGAAGAACTTTGGTGGTTCTAAGGACAAAAGAAGGACAAAGACTCAAGAGAAGAAGGGTAAATGTTTCACCTGCCATAGGCCTGGACACTATGCTAGAGAATGCCCCTTCAAGAAGGATTCTCCCGATAGTGACGATAACAACAACAACCGAAGAAATGGGAATCGAAGAAATGACAAATCAAAAGGAAAGAGGAAGGCTCACTTTGGTGGAAACAATCAACCTTCTAAGAGGTCCAGAAATACCAGGTATGAGGAGTCTAATGTTGTTGATAAAAGAAATGAGTATATTCTGGTATCTGCTCTCTCAGCTGCATCTCTGCCCGTCACTATGGATGTCTGGCTAATTGATAGTGGTGCCTCAAGACACATCACCGGATTCAAGGAAGCACTTTCTGACATGGTTGAAAGGGATACTAATCTAGAAATTATCCTTGGGGATAATGCCACTTATCCTGTGAAAGGGACCGGGACTGTGACCCTCCACTTGTCTCAAGGACAAGTCCTCCGTCTACAAGATGTACTCTATGTACCCAAATTGAAGAAGAACCTTGTGTCTGTATCTGCCATGGAAGACAAAGGATTCAATGTAACTTTCTCTAATGGAAAGGTGCTCATGTGGAAGAAGAGCTTCAAGGAAGCTATCTCAATTAGTTTTAGAGTTGGTACACTCTACCAGGTTGGAGGGAGTCCGTTGGGAGCTATGACTTGTGATACTATCCGACAAACCGAACTATGGCACCGAAGATTTGGACACCTTCATTACAAAGCCCTTCCCGAAGCAAGGAAGGTGGTGACAGGGATGCCTGATTTTGGAAATAATCATGAAGGTGTATGTAAGGGCTATGCTGAAGGAAAACATACAAGGGGACCTTTCCCCTCAAGTGTCACAAAGACATCTGATATATTGCAACTGGTCCATTCTGATCTTTCTGGTATGTTACCCGTAACATCCCTGGGGGGATGTTCTTACTATATGACATTTACGGATGACTTCTCTCGCAAAACCTGGATATACTTCTTGAAGAAGAAGGATGAGGCTTTCATGTGGTTCCGTACCTTCAAAGCCTTGGTGGAAAATATGACCGGAAAGAAGATCAAGATTTTGAGAACTGACAATGGCACTGAATATGAGTCAAATGAGTTCAAAGACTTTTGCAGAGAAGCTGGCATTAAGAGGGAGACTACCACTGCATATACTCCTGAGCAGAATGGTGTTGCTGAACGCAAAAATAGGACTATTGTGGAAGCTGCCCGTGCCATGCTATGTGACCAGGGTCTACCAAAGTTTCTGTGGGGAGAAGCTGCAAATACTGCTGTGTACATTCAAAACCGATGCCCTCATTCCGCTTTGGACTCCAAAACTCCAGAAGAGGTTTTCTCTGGTAAGAAACCTGATGTCTCACATTTTAGAATTTTTGGATGTCCTGTCTATTTTCATGTGCCGAAAGAAAAGAGAAGTAAGCTGGATGCTACTGGGAAGAAAGGAATGTTTGTGGGCTATAGTGAGACTTCTAAGGCATATAGAGTCTATGTACCTAGTCAAAGGGAAGTAGAGATAAGCCATGATGTCACTTTTGACGAAGATGCTTCCCTGAAGAAAGTAGTAGATCTTCCTAGATCTGAAGAAATTCATGAAGAAAGGCCTGGAAATCTGGAAGCACCCCAGGATGAGACTATGCCTGATATTGAAGGGCCAATGGACCCTATTGATCCACCCCTTCACTAGGAAAGAGACCATCATGGCTCAGGGACACCCTCGAAGATGCTGAGGGTCATGCTGCCCCAAGGGGGACATTCCGAGAAAGCAAGAAGCCGTGTAGATACCAAGGGTATCTAGCTGCCATGAGTACTATAGTACAATCTGAACCTGGATCTTTTGAGGAAGCCATCAAGCATCAAGTTTGGAAGGATGCTATGCATGAAGAATATGAGTCTATTATGAAGAATGATGTCTGGGATGTGGTCCCGAGACCGAAGGACAAATCTGTTGTCACCACTAAATGGCTCTACAAAATCAAACATGGATCTGATGGGAGTGCTGAAAAGTTTAAGGCAAGGTTTGTTGCCCGTGGCTTCTCTCAAAAGGAAGGAATTGACTATGACGATATCTTTGCACCTGTGGCACGATATACCACCATCCGATCAATCATAGCCCTTGCTGCTACACAAGGATGGAGTCTTCATCAGATGGATGTCAAGACCGCTTTTCTGCATGGTGCAATAAAGGAAGAGGTGTATGTAGAACAACCTCTGGGATTTGAAGTTCAAGATAGAGACACTTATGTCTGCAGGTTGAAGAAAGCCCTCTATGGGTTAAAGCAAGCACCCAGAGCTTGGTACGAGAGGATGGATAGTTACTTGATGAAGCTGGGCTTCACTCGAAGCAATGCTGATCCGAACCTATACTTCAAGGTTGTGAAAGAGACGCCTCTCATTCTAGTGCTGTATGTGGATGACCTCTTCCTGACTGGTGATGACCCTCTCATTCATCAATGTAAGAGGGAGCTTGCTGCTGAATTCGAGATGAAGGACCTAGGAATGATGCACTATTTCCTAGGCCTGGAGGTCTGGCAGAGACCTGGAGAGATTTTTCTTTCTCAAGGAAAATATATTGTGAAGCTTCTGGAAAGATTTGGAATGGTGGACTGTAAGTCCGTGTCGACACCGATGGAACTCAACTTTAAAAAGTTGAGTGGCAGCGCTGCTGAGCCTATCTTGGCCAATCCTACTGAGTATCGTCAACTCATAGGAGCTTTGATGTTCTTAGTGAACTCCCGTCCGGACATATGTTTTGCAGTGAACACTTTGAGTCAACAGATGGTTGAGCCTCATCATTTTCACTGGGTTGGTGACAAGAATCTTTTAAGATATCTTCGGGGCACGATAAACCATGGGCTGAGATACACTGCCGGGAGTGTGATACTCCGTGGATATACTGATGCTGATTGGGCTGGCAGTGTGGTGGATCGTAAAAGCACATCTGGATGCTGCTTCAATCTTGGTTCTGCTTCGATCTCATGGATGAGCAGGAAGCAGAAGTCGGTGGCTTTGAGCACCGCGGAGGCCGAATACATTGCTGCTAGTATGGCCTGTTGTGAAGCAGTTTGGTTGCGGAAGCTCTTTAATGAGCTGTTTGGACATGTGCTAGATACCACTGTGATACTCTGTGATAATCAGAGTGGGATTCGTATGACTGAGAATCCTGTGTTCCACGACCGATCCAAGCATATTGATATCGGGTACCACTTTATCCGGGATATGGTACAGCGAGGCGCCGTAAGGCTCGATCATATAGGAACTGATGAGCAGGTCGCGGATATTCTCACTAAGCCCCTGAGGAAGGTCAAGTTCCTAACCTTCCGTGAGAGTCTTGGTGTCGTGGAAAGACCCTATGATGTGGGTCCTGTTGGACGATGAGCTCTGGGAGCTCTGGGGAGCTTTGGGGAGAGCTTCTTGGAGCTATGGGCAACCACAAGGCTAGGCTTGCCAACCTTGGTGGTGTGCTTGGACCCCACCGTTGTGATTTTGAGTTGGTTCACCTCTCATTTTCTGTGCCCCGTATGCATCCTACCCATTGAGTTCGGGGCTCATGGGAAGTACCTCTCATTTGGCCAATGAGGTGTGGAAAAGTTAGAGACTATTAGCAAAGACTGATGGACGCATCAGAGATTGCCGTACTCTCTATCTAGGATGGCACGGTCCAACCACTTGATCTGGGATCAAGATTTGTGAGGTCTGGGACCTCTGGACTGACTATGTCGGTCGGGGGATGATGTCTTTGTGACTGACCCACTTCTGTTCTGAAATAAAGAAGCCAGCAAAGCAAGTTTCGGCGGGATGACGCACGATGTTGATTGCACTAATAGATGGAGTTCTCCCTAGTTGAGAGGGAGTGTTAAATTTGGACAACTAGGTCCAAACTCCATATTAAGATGCTGAGATTAAGAGGCTAATATTTTTGTTGGATTCCTCTTTCTGAGAGGTGTAAAATCCATATAAAATATGTCTTAATCCGATGAGCAGAACTTATATTTTGAATTTATTATTTTTGATAAATTATATGTGCAAGGTCGGCCAGTTTTGTAATGTAGGCTCGCATGCCCAACAGATGTGTCACACACCCTCATGATGGATATATATACAGGAAAAGTTGGAGAGATTTTCATCATCATCACAACTCACATCTTCCTCTCTCATCAAGGAGTACGAGCTACCAAGAAGGACGAGTTTAATCCACACGTGTGAAGGACGAAGAGGACAAACTGTACGGTCAAGCTGAAGTACGGATTTGCTGCTGCTAGGGTTTCGCAGAAACTTTGACCAGCGTTGACTTTGGTCAACGCTTGGTCCAAACAAGCTGAAATTTGGTGGAAGGTTAGATTTATGAAGGCCGTACTACCTGGCACAAAAATCGAGGTCAAAGGGTTGACCGTTTTGCTGCTGCGTTGACTTTTAGCTTGCTGCCCCTGCGTTGACTGTTCAGGACAGCGTTGACTTTTGCAGAGTTGACTTGGGTTGACTCATCTACTGATTGGAGGGTTGTTGTGACACATGCTGGGCTGGCTGACCAAAGGAGACTTTGCTGGTTGAAGCATACTGTTGACCGCCGAAACGAATACACACATTTTTCCTGTTTCTGATTTGTCTTCTGTAAGATCTACTTATATGTTCTATCTGCATTTTGCTTAACTACTTGTATGATTGCTGAATGAAAAGTGAAATTGCTACTAGCATAGAACATCTACAAAACTTAACAATTGGCAAGTCTCCGAAAGAGAGCAAATTGTTGAAATTTGGTACCGGAGGACAGGTGGTTCCCTAAGGCCTTGATCTTTGGCCTAGGGAAAAGTGTCCAAAAGAATTTAATTTTTCTCCTAAAGTAACTTTATAATTTTTTATAAAGTTAAATCTAATTTTAAAGTGACTTTAAGTGATAAAGTTACTAAAGTTAAAAAGTGACTTTAATAAAGTCAATGAAAAATTAGAAAGGAAAAGTGACTTTGGAAATAAATGACTAAGAGGGTATTTATTAAAGTGGGGTGAATTAAAAAATAGAAAGTGAGATTTAAATGAGCATTTAATCTCGACCCTAGATCTCAATCTATTTCAGCCATTGGATTTAGGGATTCCCCAAAAGTCACTTAGGGTTAGGTTAAAGGAGGAAAAGGAGGGGAAAAGGTCATTCATTCTTTCATGAGCAGATTGGGAGAAGGAGAGCAAGAGAGCAAGGGAGATTTCTGGGCAGTGAGGAGAAGGAGGCAGCAGCTTGGCACGCATTCCAAGGCATCATTTCAGCAAGACATTTTCAGCAAGACAGTTCAGCAGCTTTAGCACACAAGGCAGATTTTTGGCACGATTTTTGAGGAAGAAGGGCCGTACAGCAGATTTGCACAGATTTCGAGGAGTAGATTTGAGGGAGGCCGTACAGCAAGTGGCTGTACCTTTGGCACGCATTTCAAGGTAGAAATCGTACAGCAGATTTTTGGACAGCTTGCACGCTTTTCTAGGCAGCCGTACAGCAGCATTTAAGGATGTTATTTGGCACGAAAATCGAGAAATCTGTACATCATTTATTGCTGTTCCTATTTTGCGTTTTGCACGTTTTCCGAGGCGGTGGTTAAGCACGGAAAGAGATAAGTTGTAAAAGTTTACTTGCTGATTTTTCTGAATATATCTCTCTCTGTAAAAAGCATTTTTCAGAAATAAGAAGGAGCTCTCAAACTGGTTTTCCCCAAGAGTTGTAGGGTGTTTTTCCAGGGTCACCTTGACCAAAAATACTGAGTTATGATGTGTTGAATGACTGTTTGTTACTGCTGTTATTTTATTTCTGCATTTACAGCATTCTGAAAAAATTTCGAATTTGTGTTTTCAGCAAAATTTATTTTCAGTTTATTAAATGTATGGATATGGGAAAGGGCATTTAATTATTTTGGAGTAATAAGGTGGCCTTGGGGTGGGAAAGCAGAGAATTTTCTACATGGTATCGGAGCTTGAGTCTTTGAAGAGCGATTTGGAGACGGCAAGGATTAAAATTACGACTGTTGATTTTCACTTTCTGATTCCGACAAACCGATTTTCTAAACAACGATTTTACCTTTACTACGGCGGTGCTAGTTTCAGTTTTAGGACAGCAGGATGTCTTTGGGACTGAGGGTGGAGGATAGGTTGGATGGGCATTCCAATTACAGCATTTGGAAGGAGAGAATGCAGAGTATCTTTGAGGAGGTAGAAGTCTGGGACATTATGGTGCATACCACAAAGAACCCTGTGAATGTGCCTACTGATGCTACTCAGTTGGAAGCTTATAATAAAAAGAACAACAAGGGTAAGAGATTGATTCTAGACGGAATCAAAGACCATTGCATTCCTCATGTGAGAGGGAAGAGAAATGCCCATGAGATGTGGACAGCATTGTCCAATATCTACCAGAGTACCAATGAGAACTGGAAAATGGTCCTGAAGGAGAAGCTGAAGACCATTAAGATGGGTAATGATAGTGCAGCTGGATATCTCAAAAGATTACTAATGTGAGAGATGAGTTGGCAGCGATTGGAGAGGTCATTCCACCCACTGAGTTGGTGCGGATTGCAGTGAATGGCCTCCCCCGTTCATGGATGAACTTTGCTGATGAGGTTTGTGCACGTGAGACCCTTCTCACATGGGAGAGGTTTTGGGATGATTGAATTCAGACAGAGATCAGGAAAGGTTAGCTTGGGGCAGCCAAGCCAGTTGAGCAGGATGAGGATGTTGGCGGGGACGCAGAAAGGCAAAGGGAAGAAACGGAAGCACCACAAGCAATGGTGGGGGCAAAGGCAAAGGTAAAGGTAAGCAGGATAACTCACGGAAGGACTGACTTCCAAAGTGAAGTGTTGGAATTGTCGAGAAAGATGGGACCTTTATGCGGTTATTAATGGGAGAAGAAGAAGAAGAAGGGGATGAACGAGCATAGCGGCTTGACGAGAGGTTGAGGACTTTGGGGTCCTTTGTGGGGAGTTTGGGTTCATTGCGTGTGGGTCTTCTAGTGCAGGATATCTGTGTGAGGTTCAAAGGGAGCATGCATTTCCTGATTAGCGGGCATCTTCGGGTATACGAGTAGCCAGACCCGTTGGGGCTTCCCGTCACATGACAGAGTGAGTAGTACTTCTCAGAGCTTTCAGAGAGTGGCACTGATATAGAGGTAGTACTCAGTGATGACAGAGTTGTTAGAGCAGTCGGTGTGGGAACACTGACATTTCAGAGGGAGTCTAAACCTCCCTTGAAGGTGTCAGATGTTCTTTATGTGCCAGAGATGAGGAAGAACCTCATATCCGTCTCAGCTTTGGAGGACAGAGGATATGAGATACTGTTCAGGGGTGGACAGGTGCTGATGTATCCCAAGGGCACTCTAGCATATTCAGCTAGAGTGATAGGTGTATGCCATGAAAAGGTGTCCAAGTTTGCATTTCATCCCCTTTTGGCATTGAGCAGTAGTATCGACAGCAGAGCTAACAGTTCAGAGTTGTGTGAGATTTGACATTGCAGGATAGGGCACATGTATCATGGAGCCTTGCTGACATTGTGGGAGATCACTACAAGTGTGCCAGATTTCAGTATTGATCACTTTGATACATGCAGACGATGTGCTATGGACAAGTTTTCGAAATCCTCTTTTCCCAGCAGTGACAACAGATCGGCCGGGATACTTGATTTGATTCATTCTGATGTGAGCAGTCAAATGTCTCATGTTTCCTTGGGTGGATATGAGTATTATGTGTTATTCATTGATGATCACTCCGGGAGGACCTGGATTTATTTCTTGAAGACCAAGAGTGAGGGTCTTGGTTTGAGGTTCGAGCTCTTGTGGAGACACGGGCAATTCGGAAGATCAAGTCCCACGAGGTCGGACAATGGAGGAATATACACCTTGGAGAGTTTGTTGACTATTGTGCGGAGAGCGAACTGGGGAGAACTCAGCATTCCTTACAGCCCCCGGCGAACGGGGTTGCGGAGAGGAAGAACGAGATCCATCGGAGGAAGTGCCAAAGCCATGTTACATGATCGGGGGTTGCCATTGTTTTTGGGCAGAGGCCTGCAACACAGCTGTTTACTTGCAGAACAGGAGTCCGCATCGTGCCTTGGGGCACATGACTCCTGAGGAGGCTTTTTCTGGGAAGAAGCCTGATATTGGTCATCTTCGTATCTTTGGATGCATTACATACTCCTACATACCCAAGGAGAAGAGGACCAAACTAGAGCCCACCGCAGAGAAGGGTATCTTTGTGGGCTACAGTGAGACCTCCAAGGCCTTTCGGATTTACATTCGTGCACAGAGGAAAGTTGTTGTCAGATGGGATGTGAAGTTCGAGGAGAGCTGTGGCCTTTAGGAGGTCACGGGAGTTAGAGTATCTCGGGACCGCCCAGACCCTCGCCAGTCAGCTGAGTCACCACAGGATCCGGGCGGTGGACCGGGGGGAGGATCCGGAGGTACATCTATGACGATGTCAGGTCCGTCAATGGGGAGTGGCTCGCAGAGTCAGAGGGGTGGTGCTATGGGCAGCACGCAGAGCAGTCCACAGAGCAGTTCACTGGGGAGTCCACTGATGGACAGTTCACACGCACTCCTCAAAGATCTGCTGTGTTCGGTGCGTGTGAGGACAAACAGATGACAACAGAGTTCGGTGCTCCGATGTTGAGGAGGAGGGAGTTTTACCTCCTACGGACAGCGGCACCTAGGTGGCGGAAGCCCAAGTGGCTTCAGGACACCTTGAGAGATGCCACATCTGTTGCTGAGCCTAAGAGGCCGGTCAGAGAGAGCAGACCACCCGAGAGGTTTTGTAGCTATATGGCAATGGCTACCAGCATCCTTGACTCTGAGCCTTCTAGCTATGAGGAGGCAGCTAGCCAGCAGGTCTGGAGAGAGGCCATGCAGGAGGAGTATTCTTCTATCATGAAGAATGATGTTTGGGAGGTGGTGCCGAGGCTCGAGGGCAAATCCATGGTTACTTCCAGATGGCTTTACAAGGTAAAGCATGCTGCAGATGGCAGCATTGAGAAATTCAAAGCGAGGTTTGTGGCTAGAGGGTTCTCCCAGGTAGAGGGAGTTGATTATGAGGAGACCTTCGCTCCCGTGGCCCGATATACTTCGATCCGCTCCATTATATCGATAGCAGCAGAGATGGGTTGGAAGATCCACCAGATGGATGTGAAGACCGCATTTCTCAATGGCTTCATACATGAGGAGGTGTACATTGAGCAGCCACAGGGCTTTGAGGTGCATGGGAAGGAGTCCCATGTGTGCAGACTGAAGAAGGCCCTTTATGGCCTGAAGCAAGCTCCCAGAGCTTGGTACTCCAGGATAGATACTTACTTGCAGAAGATGAGTTTCACAAAGAGTGAGGCAGATCCGAACCTTTACTATATTGTGATAGGTGAGGAGCCTCTCATTCTGGTGCTGTATGTGGATGACTTGGTCATTACAAGTGCAGAGAGACTCATAGAGCACTGCAAGAGAGATCTTGCGGCGGAGTTTGAGATGAAGGACATCGGCTTGATGCATTACTTTTTGGGTTTGGAGGTGTGGCAAGAGGAGGGGCATTTCTTCTTGGGATAGGGGAAGTATATTGTGGACATCCTTGGCAGATTCCACATGGAGGATTGTAGACCCATGTCGACACCGATGATCACTAACTGGAAGAAGCTTCATGCTTCGGATTCCGAGTTGGTGGATCCCACATTGTACAGACAGCTGATTGGTTCCTTGATGTATTTGGTCAACACTAGACCAGATATTTGTTTTGCAGTCAACACGATGAGTCAGTTTATGTGTGAGCCTAGAAAGGTTCACTGGGTGGCTGCAAAACACATTTTGCGGTACTTGCAGGGGACAGTGGATTATGGTCTGGACTACAGGCAGGGGATGGAGTGAGATTGGCAGGTTACACTGATTCTGATTGGGCAGGTTGTGCTTCTGATAGGAAGAGCACTTCAGGGTGCTGTTTTGGGTTGGGTTCGGCAGTTGTGTCATGGTTCAGCCGAAAGCAGCAGTCAGTAGCATTGAGTTCAGCGGAAGCAGAGTATATGGCAGCCAGTCCAGCTAGTTGTGAGGCCATCTGGCTTCGCAAGATGTTGTTTGGCTTATTTGGTCAGCCGTTGAGACCTTCAGTGATTTACTGTGATAATCAGAGTTGCATTAAACTCACTGAGAATCCAGTATTTCATGACAGGTCAAAGCATATCGGGATCAAATATCATTTCATCAGAGACTATGTTCAGAAGGGAGCTGTGAAGCTTGAGTATATTCCCACTGATGAGCAGGTTGCAGATATTCTTACCAAAGCCTTACCACCGGGCAAGCATGTCTACTTCAGAGACAAGATGGGTGTGGTGAGGAACACCTTCCTCGGTAAGAGGGAGTGTTGAAATTTGGTACCGGAGGACAGGTGGTTCCCTAAGGCTTTGATCTTTGGCCTAGGGAAAAATGTCCAAAAGAATTTAATTTTTCTCCTAAAGTGACTTTATAATTTTTATAAAGTCAAATCTAATTTAAAAGTGACTTTAAGTGATAAAGTTACTAAAGTCTAATTTTAAAGTGACTTTAATAAAGTCAATATAAAATTAGAAAGGGAAAAAGTGACTTTGGAAATAAAAGACTAAGTGGGTCTTTATTAAAGTGGGGTGAATTAAAAAATAGAAAGTGAGATTTAAATGAGCATTTAATCTCAGCCCTAGATCTCAATCTATCTCGGCCATTGGATTTAGGGATTCCCCAAAAGTCACTTAGGGTTAGGTTAAAGGAGGAAAAGGAGGAAAAGGTCATTCATTCTTTCATGAGCAGATTGGGAGAAGGAGAGAAAGAGAGCAAGGGAGATTTCTGGGCAGTGAGGAGAAGGAGGCAGCATCTTGGCACACATTCCAAGGCAGCATTTCAGCAAGACATTTTCAGCAAGACAGTTCAGCAGCTTTAGCACACAGCAAGGCAGATTTTTGGCACGATTTTTGAGGAAGAAGGGCCGTACAGCTAGGCCGTACAGCAGGGCCGTACAGTAGGTCGTACAGCAGCCGTACAACAGATTTGCACTGCAGATTTGCACAGATTTCGAGGAGTAGATTTGAGGGAGGCCGTACAGCAAGCGGCTGTACCTTTGGCACGCATTTCAAGGCAGAAATCGTACAGCAGATTTTTGGACAGCTTGCACGCTTTTCTAGGCAGTCGTACAGTAGCATTTAAGGTTGTTATTTGGCACGAAAATCGAGAAATCTGTACAGCATTTATTGCTGTTCCTATTTTGCTGTTTGCACGTTTTCCGAGGCGGTGGTTAAGCACGGAAAAAGAGATAAGTTGTAATAGTCTGTTTGCTGATTATTTATTTTGCTGAATATTTCTATCACTGTAAAAAGCATTTTTCCAGAAATAAGAAGGAGCTTTCGAACTGGTTTTCCCCAAGAGTTGTAGGGGGTTTTTCCAGGGTCACCTTGACCAAAAATTACCGAGTTATGATGTGTTGAATGACTGTTTGTTACTGCTGTTATTTTATTTCTGCATTTTCAGCATTCTGAAAAATTTCCAGAATTTGTGTTTTCAGCGAATTTATTTTTCCAGTTGTTGAATGTATGGTTATGGGAAAGGGCATTTAATTATTTTGGAGTAATAAGGTGAAAAACTGAAAACCGGGGTGGGAAACAGAATTTTCTACACAATGTAATATTAAAATAAGCACCTACAGTTACATTTTTCTGAGTAAGCTGAAAAGAGATGAGAAGGCAGAAGGCAAAGAGACATGACTGTCCATTTCGAATTCCCAGTAGAATACAAATAGTCATGAAGCTATCTTGTATAAAAGGGGGTAATATCCAAGAGGAGAGATTGATGAAAACAGAATGAGAAGAGGAGAGAGTGTGCAGCAGAATTGAAGATAGTTGAAGAAAATAAGAAAGCTGGAAGAGGTCAGAGAGTGTGAATATAGAGAATGCTGAGTATGAAGAATTGAGGAGAAAAGAAGAGAAGAAGGAAGGGCTGAGCAGATATGATGCAGGTCTGATATAAGAGTTGATGAACAGTAGAAGAGAAAGTACAGAACAGAGCTGATATCCAAGGTAAATCAGCAAGTGTTTTTCTTTTGAAAGAATAAGGAAGTTGGAGCTTCCCTATCAATTTGTAGCTTGATAGATGTCAGTTGTAGCTGACTGAGGTAGGAGCCTCCTGTAGGTTGGTGCCTGCAGAAAATAGATGGGAGTTGGTGCTTCCACATCAAGTTGTAGCTTGATAAAATGTCAGTTGTAGCTGATTGAGGTTGGAGCCTCCTGTAGGTTGGTGCCTGCAGAAAATTAATGGGAGTTGGAGCTTCCTTGCAAGTTGTAGCTTGCAGAATTGAGGATAGAGCCTCCTGTAGGTTGGTGCCTGCAGAAAACAGTGGTGAGAGGGAGTTGGAGCTTGCCTTTGCATCACAACAATAATAAGATGTGGTTTTCTTCCTTTATGGGTTTCCACTTATATCTGGTGTCTCTGTGCATGATGTTTATGTGTTGATGTGGTTTATCTCATCTGCTTAATACTTGCTGCTCTCATATTCAATCTGCTATTACATTAACAAATCTATTTGATAGTAATACTTGTTGCTCACATATTAAGTTGACCATGAAATGAAGGTGTAAATAAGATTTAAAAGAAAAGTTTTAAAAGTCCATGTATGTGTTAAACTGATTCACCCCCCCCCCCTCTCAGTTTAACTAAGGGTTCAACAGTAAAAAGGTTTATTATTGAGTCAAATATGAATTATGTGACCTCCACACCAAGTCAGCCTGGAAGAGATCATGTCAGATCATGCGGGCCCAAGAGACACCTATTCGACCTTATTGTTGCACAAAATGTCTACGCACCGCGACAACAGCTCAGATCGGGGGTTGTCACCTTGATCCCCAATCTCTCAGTTTGAGTTGTCTCCCAATAGCAGACTAAGGGGGGTAGACCCTATGGAAATGGAACGAGGGAAGATTAGTTGGGAACCAACAAATCTGGGAGACACAGCTAAGCAACCAATACTTGTTTAGATTGCGCAAAATTTTGAAGGATTCAATTAGATTTGAGAAAATGATACCAGTGCCTTGTGGAGTCAACTATCTTGCGAAGGAAATAAAGGCCAAGTAATGGATGGAAAACTGATGTTAATGATTTTACTGTCTTATATGCAAATGCAAAATGAAATGATGTGATGTCGGAGGGGGAGCCTAAAATACGAGTTACTTCTGAAATATGTTGTAAGTGTTTTTTTAACTTAAGGCTCCGGAAAATGATCTTAATGTGAAAACAAATACTTATGCCAACGATGTAAAATATGAAGTTTGCACAAATAATTACTGAAAAGTGGAAAACACAACAGGAAACCAATGTGAAATGTTGGAAATAAAACACTTTATATTCAGAAATCCATTTGCATGAGGTACTCAATCAGAGATATTAGATGCATAAGTAAAGCTAAATTAATCTACTTGAACGAGCATGTAAAACAAATGTACCTCAAGAATTAGATTAAGTCCTTAAATTCAGATTACAACAACTAGGTGCAAAGTCTGAAATATCGGTTCCAGTGATCTTCTCTTAAAACAAATGATAATGTCAACAATTTATTTTAAACCAGTGATCCTATAACCATGCAAGATTCATATATTTTCTATGTGTAACAGCAGAAAATTCAAATGACAAACTGATAATTAATAATTCAAAGTAACAAATTAATTAAGAAGACTAAAATAAACAACAGAAGAAGAAACCAAAAAAAAAAAATTGAGTTTAACTGTTCCAAATCTAGTGATGCATTTGATCTTAAAACTCAAAAGTAAATCACTGAAAAAAACAGTAAGATACTGTTCAGAAATTTGTCAACTAGCATGCAAAAGTTTCTGAAAATAAATTTGTTTCTGAAATGTGCTAGAGTAAAAGATGCAAATTAAATTTACTACTAGGGGCTTGAAAACACTTGGAGAGAAGCTACCCAAGTCACTGAAGATTTTCAAATCCAAATGTCAACTCAGAAATTTTTTTGAGAAAAAATTTGTTAAAAATTTAAAGGATTTTTTTTAGTGAAAATTTATGGTGAGAGAAGGTGAAGGAAGATAGGCTGCGAGGGGGATGTCGAGAAGGAGGATGAGGGAGGATGCTGTGAGGGAGAAGGAGAAGAGGAAGCAGAGGAGGGCAAAGAATGAGAAAGGGAAGGCCGTAAGGGAGGCCAAAAGGGAAAATTGAAGAAGAAGGGGAGGTTGTGAGCTAAGCAAAGAGGAAAGAAGGGGAGTAGGGGGTTGGAGATGGCCAACGTGGGGCCTCCAGGCCCTAAAAAAAATTGCCCACGATCTTTCGGAAAATCTGCAGAACCTGGATCGAGTTTCCTTTATGAAAATATTCAACCTGCAAATAAAATGGAGATCAGGTCTTGCCCTCCATGGCATAGATCTGTCTCCAAAATCCACGAAAATCGTCAGCAATCCTCAAATTTATTCCTGCACAGACAAAAGATAGAAACCCAGAACATGCATATACAAAAAATATGAAATACCCAAAAGCCCAATGAATTAAGAAATTTGATATTACAAATCTACAATAATATTCTACAAATCTAGCAGACCTGCAGATCAAATCCCTCTATTAGCCAGATTTAAACAATTCTGCACAAATTTAGAAATAAATTGGAAATTTTAAAGAGGCACAAGCCCAAGAAAAACCCTGTAAATAAAATATTTTATAAGATGACTTCAAAAATAAAAAACAGTGGGCTTTTTAGATTCTGTAATTTGAGAGTCAGTTGATCCAGCTGAGGATTTCCCCTAACGCCCAAATCCTGAATAATAACTTCTGCACACTCAAATTTGATTGTTAGATTAATAAAGATTCAAAATAATCATAAGATCATCAAGAAATAGAGATACCTGCTAGTTCTATCAAACCAAAATGATATTTTAAAAACCCAGAAGTCTATGCAAGATACTTGTGCACAGATCAATCCTCAAAGGCTATTAACCAGCAAATGCAAATAAAAGCAGCAAAGTATTAAGAGCAATATTACCACATAAATCTGAAAGACGAACACCACTGTTTGAAACCTCAAAGTCTTTGTGTTTTATTAATCAGAAAAAGTTACAAGAGTTTTTCAGAGCAAGTGCGATTCAATAATCGGATCCAAATAATGGAGAGAGACCTATAATTTATAGAGAAATTCTCCAACAACTAGTTGGTTTGATCCTCGTCAAAACAATCTCAACCGTTGATGAAGATCAAATGATCTCTTAATAATCACCGTTGAAATATATATTTTTTTTGAGGAAATTCGAATTTCAATTTCAATTTCCTTTTAATTAACTCAAAAATGATTATTTTGAGTTAATTGTCTCAAAAAATTGACTTTGACTTAACTAATATGGCCTAAGAGTTCAAAATATCTTGAAATTTTCAATATTCCTTTGGCCAAGGACCTCCAAAAATTAAAAACTTTAAAACCCACGAATTTTAAATGTCAGAGAATTTAATTTTTCCTAGGATCCAAATTAATTAAATTTCTGGCTTAGTATTTTTTAATTTATTTTAACCAGAAAATTTAATTAATTGACTCATGAGGGGATTAATAATTTTTCCAACCCTCTAATATTTAGCCATGGTGTCTAATTATGAGGGACCATGCACTAAATATTTTCTACATCAAGATATTACAATTTAATACATGAAGAGAGAATGCTCGTTCGTCATAGACCCTCAAATATCTACCCAATTCTGCGACTCAAAAAATATGATCTAGCACACCAAATAATTTGTAATAAAATAATCTAGCCAATTAACTAGGATTATTCCCAAATTACTTTTACAAAGATTCGATTAAAAACACTAGGACTCACTTAATATATTGACGACAAAATCCACCCTAGTTTTGGGGTGATGTTGGAGGGAAAAACTCTGCCAATCATTTGTGTCAAGAGACACAAATGAATCAGTGAGACGAAAAACCTCCTAGGATAGAAATCGTCCCCAAAATAATAAGTTTACATAGGTTGTTACATACATGATGGCCATACTAAAATCATTTAAATTACAAACATGCAAAATGGGTTTACATCTTTAACAAATTGTCGATTGATGATGAAATCTGAATGATGCGAGCACTTGAACATGATAATTCCCTTTTGAGAAAAAAAAATGGTGTATTGCTATGGGGTCGTTGACACATAGTGGTCAACAAACCTCACCTGGAGCCTATAAAAGGAATCAATTTGAATTCATTTAGAGAACATTCTCTCAAGCATTTTGATACCTCTCGTAGCCGTGAAGAAGTTCGAAGTTTGTTGTCGTGAAGGCGAAAGAAGTGCAAGTTTTGGGAAGTCTAAGAAGAAGAAGAAAAACGAAATTTTGGTGCCTCTCTCTCTCTCTCTGTTTCGGGCTCTGGATTGGGAGATCAAAGTCTTCCATGTTTTGTTGTTGTCGAAAGTCGTATGATGTCGGAACTGCTACATGAAGAAGTTCAAAGTATGTTGTCGGGAAGCCGAAAGAAGTGCGAGTTTTGGGAAGTCTAAGGAGAAGAAGAAAAACGAAATTTTGGTGCCTCTCTCTTTGTTTCGGGCTCTGGATTAGGAGATCAGAGTCTTCCAAGTTTTGTTGTTGCCGAAAGTCGTATGATGTCGGAATTACTACATAGTCTAAGTTGCTGGAAAGGGGTCAAAATTCTAGAGGCTGACTTGGTGTGAAAAGAAGGTCTAGTCTTGGTCTAGGGTGAAGAGTCTCAAAGAATACTATTAAAAGGAAGAATTTCTTGACTGAGTTTTCCCCTCAAGGGGGCTTTTGCCCTAGCTGCTAGCCTACATTTGGTGTTCTTGATCTATGTGCATTTACTTTGATATTTGCTTAATGAACTAATGAGAAGAAAGATAAGAAGAACATAATAAGAACTAAAGAAGATCACAAGTAAATAATCAAGAACAAGAGGATATTTCTGCCTTTCCGATTCTCTAACAACTTGCGCATTGTATATCTAGCCTAGATCTATTTCTTAGCTTGCTGGAATATCTCTGCATAACTGAATAATCAAATCTGATATTTCTCTGAATAACACATCTAAAAGGGCTCAAAAATCAAAATTTTCAGTTTAGCAAGCCTACTCTGAGTTTTGGGCATAATTTGGCATTTGTTGTAGCATTAATAGCTCACTATTTACATATTTTCATACTGTTGTAATACGTATTTCCAGATCTAACATATCACTGAATATTGCGTCTTAAATGGGCTAAAACTCATAAGTTTGCATTGGGAAATTATCTGGTTACTATATGCCTCTTGTTTCTTGGATCTACATTGATTTACTTACTGCTTTCCTAAAAGTTTCATAAGGAAATAAGTAGAATCAGATTTTTGGATATATGTTCATAGTTGTATAGCAAATTGACTTAAGTGTACTAACATATATGTTGTTGTGAGTTGATACATAAGTTTCAAAATTTCATATCTAATAAACACTCACTAAAGCACCTTTAATCATAAATTACCTTGGTGTTAAGTATCTTTGTGCATATTGGTATCTTGTGAATTTAATTGAGCATCTCTTGATAATTGGCATTAAGTAATGAGATCATTAATAATCTGTTTGTGGAATCATCATTGACATTATCTTGTTGAAGTATCTTGGAAGATCTCGAATTATCTCAAGTAATTGTTATTGGCATGTCATATTGAAAATCATTGGCTAATTGTTGAGTAGAAGATCCCTTGTTCAATGTTGGCACTTGTAGCATTGAGCATTTGGTCTTGTTTAAGATTGTGCTTCAAAAAATTCTCGTTATAAGATAATCAACATCAAGTACTTGAATCATATAAACAATCTTAACTCAAGACTCACTCAATCCATCTTGCATTTCATGAAGTGTAGTGGCATTAATAAATTACCTCCCTAGGACAACCCTTTCTCATCTAGCTTGAGGGATTCAGTACCTTTCTAATGGTTAGCACAGTGACCTTGCAGTCGTCAGAGCCACAGTCTCTGCAGCGTCAGAGGCACTGGGTGGTTGGAACACAGGGAGAGGTATTGTTAATCAAGTCTTTGCTTGTTTCCCGTTGGCTTCCATCCCACAACCTACTATAAAGACTGGTCTCAAAACAGTTAAGAGAGAGGTTCCATTTAGACTAGGCATATAACTTAAAAGTAACCAAGATCCTTGCATTACACCTAGATCTTAGGATTTGCATAGAAAATAGGATAGTCTATCATATTAAAGCAGCGGGTGTCCATCCGGTTACTTGGTTTTAATTTTGTAATACGCAAGAATTGTTACTCCATAAGGCACTGGTCTCATCTCTAAATATAATTAAATCCTTAAGTCTTGCTAAATTTAACCAACCAGCCAGGCCACTCATCTGTGACTCCCAAGCAAGTTGACTGTCAGCTTGTCTTTCATCATTTCATTTCCATAGGGACTACCCCCCATATCCTATTGTTGGGAGACAACTAGAACAGAGTGGGCGGGGATCATTGTGACAGCCCCCGCCCTAAGTATATCGCGGTGCTTATACAATCTAAGAGACAACGATTTTTGGCGCCGTTGTCAGGGACAACTTTATTGTTGTCGGGGTTTACAACAATTTCTTACAATCTTCTAATCATCTTCCATTTTTTCATTAATCCCATCAACGCCACATTTTTTGGCGCCATTGTCGAGGACAAGTTTCTTGTTGTCGGGGTTTACAACAATTTCTTATAATCTTCTAATTATCTTATGTCTTTCCATTAATCCCGTCAACCAACATTTTTTGGCACCATCCTTCATCATTCTTCATCTTTTCATCACCTTATCTTTCTTCCTATCATTAATCCTATCATCTTGTTCATTCACACTTTTTAGCACCTGAACGTTTAGGTTGTTTGTTTGTTTGGGTGACGACTCCACTTATTCAACCGTTCATAAGAGCTTATTCTAGAAGGAATCATGGTAGTTTGGTTAAACCCGCTCCCGATCCTGAAAAGGTTCTAAGGGCCCGATTAAACAAATTACATTCTAGACAGTGATTAAATTTTCTCAAACATGAATCCCTCCTTGATCTTCATTTGTTTTTCATCAATCCTCCCAATCAAGAATCCATGGTTGCTTTTTATAAGCCTTGCCACTTCACCAACATCCAAGGATACCCGCATGACCTGCCAAATGAGTCTACCATGAGCAAGTTGCCAATCTTCCAGGGAAACAATGTTATCAACATTGAGGCTCATATAAAGAAGTTCAATAGTTTCATCCAAATATTTGCTCATGCTACTGCTTACAATCATGAAGATGTCAAAATGAAGTTGTTTGTTCTTTCCTTAGAAGATGATGCTCTCAACTAGTTTCGTGATAACGTTGATAATGCTTTGATTCTTTGAGAGCCCTCCTTGATTCGTTCAAAGATAAATTTGGTAATAAGAGAGAAGGAAAGTACTTGGTTAAAGAATTCAATACCATTAAGAAAAGAGAGAATGAAACAGTGGAAGAATTTAACCAAAGATTTAATAAACTTTTAAAGGATGACTCAAGACTACAACCCTCCTGACAAGACAGTTTTGGAACAATATCTTGAGGCTTACCATGTAGAGACTCAATATGAACTGAGACGCACTCATCCCAATACTCTAGTTGTTGCCCAAAGCACAACTGAAGAACTGGAAAAGGCCAAGAAAGCCTCAGGAAAATAAAAAATCCTGCGTTTTGAAAAAGGTCCAGTCAAGTCTAAGGGGAAAGAACTTAAAGAAGAAGAACCAAAAGGAGTTAAAAAATTGACCCGAGTAATTAGAGAAATGAAAATCGAGCATGCCAGACAAACAAGTGAGATGCAAAATCAGTTGATACATATAAGCCGAATGCAAAATGTGTCGCCAAGAATAACAATAATAACGAGGGTAACAACAATAATTCATAGCCAAGAAGAAATCCCCCGAATGATCAAAGGCCTCCTGCACCACTTGAGTCTATTAATATGATTAAAGAGTATGTCCCTTTCTGTAGACCTTGTGAGAGTTTCCATGAATACAGTACATGTGCCTTTGCTAAAAAAATCTTGGAGGAAAGTAGAAATCAACAAAATAATAATACAAGTCAACTCTAAGGAAATTCGGTGTGTCGACATGATTTCTTCAGCCTTCGCCATCAATACCTTCAATGAAGAGAAAGACCCCATTACTCAAGCATATGGTGAGAAGCCATCTCAGGAGCAAATTCTAAAACTTGCAAAAATTAAAGGTTATACCTATCAAAGGAAAGGTAAAGATCATAATCAAAATAAACAAGTTCCTTCTGAAAGGTACAAGTCTGGATTAAAGGTGGATTGGGCGACGTGGATTAATAACATCAAAATGTCAGTTCTAGTCTTAGAACTATTGAAGATTTCGTCACAAAGAGCTTCATTCTTCAAGGCTTTAGGCATTGCTCAACAGGAAAAACTTGATACTCAGCCTAAAGATGAAGAAATCAAGTTAAAGGATTGCTATATGACTAATGAAGACCATCAACCTTCCTTTTTGACATTGGATATTAATGATCATCTCCTTCACAATTGCATGTTTGATTCTGGTGCATCTACAAATGTTATGACAAAGAAAGACGTGGAACAATTAAACTTAAGGATTTCTAAACCTTACCATAACATTTTCTCAATGGATTCTAGAAAAGTTGAAGTCCTTTGTAAGGTCAAGGATCTACAAGTCTCCTTAGCTAATTACCCATACAAGATCATCACCATGGATATAGCAGTAATTGACGCACCAAATGTATGGGGAATGCTTCTCTCTAGAAAATTCGCAACAGATTTACGTGGTTATATTCAGATGGATCTATCTTAGCCACTATTCCCACAGCAGCTGGTGGCATGGTTAGATTATATAGAGAAGTAGAAATAAAATATCATGTAGAAGTTCCAAAGAGGCTGGAAAATGGTGAAGAAGTTGTGCCACGGGGTCATCCATCGCATTTTAAGTCAAAGTTTCTCCAGCCAGTATGTCACTTTTCTTCATTCCGCCGCACATCCCCCCCTCCAAGCAGAAATAGAAGTAGGTTTCGGTTTGACAGAGACATGCAACACAAGGATGAGCAGTTACATTGACCAAAGAAAGTCAAATTTCAGCAAGGAACATCTAATAAACAACCTATCAATCTACCAGTCAGCAAGAAGATGCCCAAGATTGTGCCACATCGACGACATCTGATGCCATGGGGCATCATTTGTATGGTATATCTAACCCTACTCCTTTTTATTTTATGTCATTAGATAGTTCTATTTCACGCATTTATGTTATATCTTTTATATTTCAGTTTGTTAGAGTAGATTTTTTTATTCTAGTGGATTGATTATGTATACATGGTGATTTAGGTTTTGAATGGATATCTATCTGATGGACTTTTGTTTTCTTGGATGCAAGATTCTAGGCTTCTCACGTTACTTCATGCAAGCAACGTGTCCCCATATGGAGCCAGATGTTACACTCATTTTTGTCGAAGTCCAAGGATGCAGATGTAGCAATTTTTTCAAAAGGATCTTATCATCAATCAGCTATTTAATGAGTCATTGTAAACCCATTATGCAAATTTGTAATGTAAATGATGCTAGTAAGACCGTGTATGTATGTAACAACCTAGGTAAGCCTATTATTTTGGCAAAAATTTCATCCTAGGAGGTTTTTCGTCTCACTGACTCATTTGTGCTTCTAAACACGGATTGTCGACAAAGCTTTTCCCTCTAGCCCCACCCCAAAGCTAGGGTGGAATTCTTCGTCAAAGTTTTAGGTGAGTTCTAGTGTTTTAGTCGAGTCTTATGTAAAAATTATTTGGGAATAATTTAAGCTAGTTGGCTAAATTATTTTATTAAAAATCACTTGGTCTACAAGATCATGTTGTGTCATAGAATGAAGTGTATAATTTGAGGGTCTAAATCAAACCGATATCCCTTGTTGAGGGTAGAATTTTTAAAAATCTTAAATAAAAAATATTTTAGTGCATGGTCCCTCATACTTAGAGGTAGAATAAATATTAAATCCCCTCAAGTGTCAATTAATCAATTTTTCTAGCAAAATATTAAATAAATCCTAAGCCAAAAAATTAATTAATTAAAGTCTAAATTAGAATCTTAGAGAACTTAAATTCTCCAATTGGAAAATTTTGTGGGTATCAAAGAAATTAATTTTTGGAGGTCCCCACCAAGGGAATATTGGAAATTTCAAGAAAAATTGGACCCTTGGACCTTGGCGGTTAAGTCGAAGTCAATTTTTTGAGGAAACCAGCTCAAAATAATTAATTTTGAGCTAATAAAAAAGGGATTTAATGAGAATTCGAAAATCCTCAAAATAAATATTTTCAACGGTCGAGATTATTTTGACAAGGATCAACCAACTAGCCGTTATTTTTCCACTTGAAGGATTTATCTATAAATAGAGGATTTATTTTTCCATTGGGAACATTTATTTGAATCATAATAAAGACTTTGGGGTACAGTTCATGGTGTTCAGTTTTCATTGATTTGTCGTATGTGCTGGGTGCAGGTTTTCCTATATTGTGCTTAATATTTTTAAAGGTTTGTTTTTCATTAGATGGGGATAAGATCATTTTATTGATAGATTTCGAGTTTATCTTAGGTGATCTAATTCACCATATTGTTAACAAGCTGGCTTGAGAGAATATATAGTGTTTGCAGGTTCCCTAGTCCTTGGGCTCCAAGTTCACAAACAGTGGGCATGAACTGACCTTGTTTGGACTTCAAATATTCATATGGTTTATCTTACTTCGTTAAGGCTGTAGCATGCATTAATTTTCCAAAGTATTGTTAGCCATTTATCAAAGAAAAATCCATAAAAGTTTCAATTCTCAAAATTTATTTCAAAAGACATAGTTTGTATATTTGTAAATAATTTTGTAAATTATCTTTCTAATTGGGGTTTTGGAGTTATGAGATATTTCGTATATATTGGGGTTTTGGGTATTTGTAAATTTATTTTTGCAGGTGAGATCAAGTGGAAAAAGCTGGAATAGAGCTAGATCTAGGCCCTTCAGGGTAAGATCTAGTCTCCAAAAATTTTGCAGGGCCAGCCATTAAAGAATTTGCAGTAAATTACAGATCTGAAGCAAATTGATTTTTCTGAAGCAAGGGTTTCAAGTTTCAAGCCTCCCGGACCTGGATCTAGCCTCCCCAAGGCCAATGTCTCTCTCCTTAGCCTCTGAGTTAGCCTAAAAACCCCCGGAGTCATCTTTTCAGGCCTTTTTTAAGGTTGGTCATAGCCTTTTGCAGCCTCCACCTCTCTATTTGGCCCAATGTCAAGCCTTGGAGGTCTTTTTCAGGCCTAGTTGTGGGCCTAGAAGGCTTTGGCCCCCCTTTTTTGCCCTAGACAGCAGCCCTAGAGGGCTTGTCGTGGGGTTCCTAAAGCTCTTACGCCTAGCTGCAACCCTTTTAGGGCTTTTTCCAGCCCTTTGCTTCCTTCCTCTACCTTTCGGCCTCACTTTGAGCCTTCCTCCTCTCTTTTCAGCCCTTGCGTTGACCCCTTTGGCCTCTTTTCCTTAGTCGCTGACCTTCTTAAGCCTTTCTCTTTCCCTTTAGCCCTCTTCCTAGCCCTAGATTGACCTTCGTCCATTTCTGAATTTTTTTGTGATTGAAGCTTCGTGTATTTTGCATAAAATTTAACTCAAAAGCTTGTGTTTTCAGGTGGAAAATTTGGGCAAGTAATCTACAAGGCCTTGGGCCTAGGGTTTGCTCTCTAAACCCTTTTTCTCATTGTTTTGCTACAGTTGTAATATTTAATTTGTAACAGTGAATTAAAGGCCCTAAAAAGACATCTAATTGATCAAAACACCTCAACTTTTGCATGATAAAATTTCCTAAAGTTTTGGCCACTTGGGCATTGCATATCTAGCCTAGATCTATTTCTTAGTTTGCTGGATTATCTCTACATAATTGAATAATCCAAAGATGAAAAAATCACGATTTTATCGCGATTTTTTGAAATTATCGCGATTTTTTCTAGCTGCCGATTATATCGACGATAATTTCGACGATTTTTTGAAATTATCGTTAGCGCGATATTATCGCGATAATTACGAAAAAATCGCGATTATTTTGGTAAAAATCGTGGGCCCATCAAATAGCAACCCTATAAGTTCAAAAATTGATTTTTTTTTTTTTGTCATTTGTGCAGCCCTCTCATTTTCTTGACACACCCTGTTGGCAGTTCATGGTAATGTTAAATTCTTAAAGTAAAAGTGATATTTCATCCTTTTACTTAAATTTTTAACATTACCATGAAATGACTCAGGATGTTTAAGAGTGGTTTCGACCTCATTGGATTTCATATGGAGAAACTAGAATTTTAGATTTCACTCAAAATTCAGCAGACTTAATGGTTTTCAGGGTTTCATGGTTTGGGGATTTGCATTGTTTCCATTTGATTCTATTATGTAAGGGTATGAGATTGGCATTTGATCAAGAGTATGAAGTCCTTTAAGAACCTTGATGTTGGTGGCATTGATTGTTGAACTTTGTTGATGTTGGTGGTATTGATTGTTGAACTCCCCTACTGTGGCCTTAACAAGAATGTACCCTTCACTCAAAGGAAAACAACTGGCTAGGCATGTTAATCTTTTTCTACCGCATTTTAAGGTTGAGCAATCCAAGTCTGAAGACTTTGAGCTAGATGATGTTTATGTATCTCTTGTTGATGATCCCATTTCTAGTAGCGATGAATCAATGATGAGTTTCATGAGGAGGAGGAGAAGGAGCAACAATAGGAGGAGGAGGAGCAACAATAGGAGGAGGATATGACACCACCTACCCCTGCTACCGGTAGAGGACGTGGTCTACCTCCTTTAGCTCCTAGTGCTTCAGGATCTGGAGCACAGCAGAGTCCATTGCCAGCCCCGCCAACTTCTTCGTCTAGAGGGAAAGTTGTTACATTTTCTCGCAAGAGGGGCAGAGGAAATCAGTAGTATAGGTTATTTGGTGCATTCCTTTGTATATAACATTATGACTCATGATATGAGATACATTATTATATTTTTTGTTGATATTTTGAGGTTGAGTTGAGACTCAGGACTTAGTATTCAGGACAGGATTCAGTTTTATGTGTGATGTAGCACTAGACATGATATTACACATCTTACATATTAGTTTTTTTTTCATATTTATGTGTCAATGCATTTATTTTATGCTGTAGATGCTTTAGATATTAAAAAAATTGAAAAAAAATGAATATTTTTGTATGTGCCGATTTTTTCCCGATAATTACGATTTTTTCCGATTTTTTCCCCTTGGCGATAATATCCCGATAGCGATTTTTTCATCTTTGGAATAATCAGATCTGATATTTTCTGAAGAAGTTAATAACACATCTAAAAAGACTCAAAAATCAAAATTTTCACTGTGACAAACTTACTCAAGTTTTGGGCATAATTTGGCATTTGTTGCAGCATTAATAACTCATTGTTTACATATTTTCCTACTGTTGTAAGAAGTATTTCCAGATCCTATATATCACTGAATATTGCATCTTAAGTGGGATAAAACTCATAAGTTTACCTTGGCCAATTGTTGGGCATCTCATTGATCATATCAGGTTACTATATGCTTGTTGTTTCTTGGATCTACATTGATTTACTTATTGATGCCCTAAAAGTTTCATAAGGAAATAAGTAGAATCAAATTTTTCGATTTATGCTCATGGTTATGTAGCAAATCGACTTAAGTGTGCTAACATATTTGTTGTTGTGAGTTGATCGATAAGTGTTAATTTTTAGTTCACGATGGTATGTTCTATGCTTAGAGCAATTTACTTCAATCTTTCTTATTAGCCCAATTCAATTTCATGTTTAGCAATCAAATTAACATTAACAGTAAATGTTGATAGAACATAAACAAATAACCAAAAGACAAGCCAAGACAAGAGGGCACAATATTTGGCAGATGCCAGTGAAAAACCCCAATGTGGGGAAAACCCTTTGATCAAATCTTCTTATTATTCTTCAAATTCAGCAGAGAGAGAAAGTACAATTTACAGCAGTCAACAGGATGCCCTAACCAACAGAGTCAATGCTAGTCAAACCAACAATATTCCTTCTCCAATGAAGCTCGGTCAAACCCAGTCAAACTCGGCCTCCAACATCAGTGAAAGTCAGCCAAAAACAGTCCTAAAATATTTGGTCCAACCTGGTCAACACATTGGTCAAATTTTGCAGTCAACCCAAAAGTCAAACTGCCCAGAATTCTCGAAAATCATTCCCAGAGGTGCAGCCTATCAAAATCGAAATTTTTCCCTAGAAATCGATGTCAAAATGTGGGAGTTGGCCCCAGGTCAACATTGGTCAACACTATTGCAGAACCCCTAAAAATAGTCCGAAATTACAGCAAGAATCTGACCTTCCTTTCACACGTGCGAATGAGAGAGAGAGTCGTCTATGAGGCTGTACGAACCAAGGACAGGAGAGAGATGTGTGATGAGATGATGTCCAAATGAGGTTTGACTCTCTCCTTTTTATATTCATCAATGAGGGGTGGAGACACATCTTTTGGGGCTTATGAGCCTACATAACAATTCTAGCCGACCTTGACAATTTGCACATGTATGAGAATAAATTCAAAATCCAACTTCTGCTCTGATCTTTAGATCAATCTTGCACCTCTCGGAAAGAGGAATCCAACAAAAATATCATCTCCACCATATGAGCAGTCCAAAGTGGAGTTTGGCCCAAATTTAACACTCCCTCTTAACTAGGGAGAACTCCACCTGTCAATCCATCTGTCAACTTGTGCAATCATGTCATCCTGTACCATCATGTACCAACCTGTCATCATGTGTCATCCTGTTGTCCCTGTACTTTGTCGGCTCTGCTCTGCTGAATCATGAAGAAATAAGGAAGAAGATTTGATCGAGAGTAAGTCACAAGACCTTGCCACTCTCCACTGACATGAAGTCAGTTTAGAGGTAAAAACCTCAACCGAACTTGATCCCATATCAAGTTGTTGGACACAACCCATCCTAGACATAGAGAGTATCCAAGAGTACCAAGCTCTTGGACCTTGCTTCAAGCCATAGAGTGTCTTTTTCAACCTGCATACATGGGTCTCCCGCCCATGCACCTCAAAGCCCTATGGCTGCTCAATATAAACTTCCTCCTGAATGAAGCCATTGAGAAAGGTGGTCTTCACATCCATCTGGTAGATCTTCCAACCCATCTCTGCTGCAATCGATATAATGGAGCGAATAGATGTATACCAAGCGACAGGGGCGAAGGTCTCCTCATAGTCCAACTCCCTCTACCTGTGATAACCCTCTCGCCACAAACTGAGCCTTGAACTTCTCTATGCTGCCATCTACACCATGCTTTATCTTGTAAAGCCATCTGGAAGTAACAACTGATTTACCTTCAGGCCTAGGCGCTACCTCCCAAACATCGTTCTTCATAATAGAAGAATACTCCTCCATCATGGCCTCTCTCCAGACCTGCTGGCTGGCTGCCTACTCATAACTAGAAGGCTCGGTGTCAACAATGCTTCTTACCAATGCCATGTAACTACAGAACCACTCAGGTGGTGTACTCTCTCTGACATGTCTCTTTGGTCCAGCGACTGATGTGGCCTCTCTCCAGACCTGCTGGTTGGCTGCCTCCTCATTACTACAAGGCTCGGTGTCAACAATGCTTGTTACCAATGCCATGTAACTATAAAACCACTCAGGTGGTCTACTCTCTCTGACTTGTCTCTTTGGTCCAGCAATTGATGTGGCCTCACGTAAGGTGTCTTGAAGCCACTTGGGCTTCCTCTTCCCTGAACCTACTTCTTCCACCGGAGTGAAAGAATCCTCATCATCATCAGAAGCCTTAACTCCTGAAGGCCTGCCAACTGACCCCATACCTGTACCTATGCCTGTAGAAGCTGAAGTACCATGCGAACTGTCCATCAGTGGACCATACTGTGAACTTCTTTGTGGACTGCCCTGCATGCTGCCCGAAGATCCCCTCACCTGACTCTGAGATCCACTGCTCACTGATGGACCTGAAACTGTAATAGATGTACCTCCTAATCCCTGACCTCCTGCACCCTGTGCACTAGATCCATGTGACTGACTCAGCTGTTGCTGAGTGTCTGGTGACTCTATATAATGTAACTCTTGTGACCTCCTGAAAGCTCTCTCCTCCTCGAACTTTACATCCCTCCTGATAACCACTTTCCTCTTTGCAGGAATGTAAATTCGATAAGCTTTCGAGGTCTCGCTATAACCCACAAAGATGCCCTTGTCTGCGGTAGGTTCTAGCTTGGTCCTACTCTCCTTAGGGACATAAGAATATGTAAGGCACCCAAAGATATGAAAGTGCCCAACATCAGGGTTCTTCCCTATGAAAGAGTCCTCCGGAGTCACATTCCCCAAGGCATGATGTGGACTCATGTTCTGTAAGTAAACATCAGTGTTGCAGGCCTCTGCCCACAAAAATAAATGTAACCCCTAATCATGAAGCATGGCTTTGGCAACCCCTACAATGGATTTGTTCTTCCTCTCTGACACCCCATTCTGCTGGGGGTTGTAAGGAACAGTGAACTCCCTCTTAATGCCTACCTCAGCACAAAAATCCACAAACTCACCAAAAGTATACTCACCTCCATTGTCCAACCTGAGTACCTTGATCTTCCTGCCTGTCTGGTTTTCCACAAGAGCTTTGAACTCTTGAAACCGCTTGAAGACCTCACTCTTGGTCTTCAAAAAATAAATCCAAGTCTTCCTAGAGTGGTCATCAATGAATAAGACATAGTACTCAAAGCCACTCAAGGACACATGAGACATCCGACCACTCACATCGGAATGAATCAAGTCAAGGATCCTTGTCTCCCTGCTGTCACTGCTGGATCAGAACTGAAATCTAGCACACCAATGGTGATCTCTCGCAATGTGCTCAAGGCCCCATGATACATGTGACCCATCTTGCGATGCCAAATCTCACACAACTCTGAACTACTAGATCTGTTGTCATTCATGTCCCTAGTACTGCTACTCAATGACATTAGGGGCTGGAATGAGAACTTGCACACCTTAGCACGGCGCACTCCAATCACTCTAGCTGAAGCAGCTGGAGTTCCCCTAGGATATATGAGCACCTGTCCACTCCTGAACAACACCTCATACCCTTTGTCCTCAAGTGCTTAAATGAATATCAAGTTCTTCTTCATTCTAGGCACATATAGAACATTTGACACTTTCAAGGGAGGTTTGGGTTCCCTGTCAAATGTCAATGTTCCCACACTGACTACTCTGACAATGTTGTCATCACCAAGTACTACCTCCATATCAGTATCACTCTCTGATAGCTCTGAGAAGTACTCCCTAACTCCTGTCATATGGCGAGAAGCGCCACTGTCAACATACCAAACAGTAGAAGATGCTCTGCTAGTAGAGGAGAGTGCACACTCCCTCTGAACCTGTATGGCAGGTGATACTGCACTGGAGGACTCACAAGCTATGAATCCAAACTCTCGATCAAAGCTCTCTGAGAAACCCTCTATCTCTGCAAAAGCTGCCATGGTTTTCTCTTTCCCTTTCTTGTTTTTCTTCTATGGACACACAACAGCATAGTGTCCCATCTTTTGACAATTCCAACATTTGACTTTGGAATAGTCCTTTTCTTTGCTTTGCTGCTTGCCTTTACCTTTTCCTTTGCCTCCACTGGTGGAAGCTCCCTTCTTTGATTTGTCTTTCTTTCCTCTTGCCAACAATGCCACAATGTCATCCTCCTCCCCCTGCTTGGCTACCCCTAGATGGTTCTTCCTGATCTCATTCTAAATGCAATCATCCCACAACCTTTCCCATCCGAGAAGGTTCTCCCGTGCGACAATACCATCTACAAAACTCTCCCAAGACTTGGGAAGTCCATGCAAAGCTATCCTGGCCAACTCAGTGGGTGCAATGGTCTCTCCTACGACTACCAACTCATCTCTCACCGAAGTGACCTTGGTGAGGTATGTTGTAGCACTGTCAGTCTTAGCCATTCTTATGGCCTTCAGTTTCTCCTTTAGGACCATCTTACGGTTTCATTTGAGCTCTGGTAAAGCCCGATCATGGCAGTCCACATTTCATGTGCATAAGTCTTTCCTCTCACATGAGGAATGACATGATCTTTGACTCCATCCAAAATCAGTCTTTTGGCCTTAGCATTCTTTTTATTGGCTACTAGAGGTTGTGTGGTATGTACCATAATGCCCTAGACCTTTGCTTCCTCAAAGATACTTTGGATTCTTTCCCTCCATGCACTATAGTTACTCTACCCATCTAACTGTTGAGATTTTGTGTATTTGGAGTAGCATCAGTTGTGCTCTAGGTCCCAAATTTTGTGGAAGGACTAGAGTACACTTGATCTACAAGACCCAAAAATGGATTTGAGAAATTTCAAGTTGTGTTCAAGTTATCCAAATAATTAATTATTTTTAATGGATTTCCTAAGTCTAACTTAGGAAAATAAAATAATTAAAGTGAATTAGATAACACGTGCTGAAATTGTCTTAAATCACATGGATCAAGCAGTCTTTTAATCTCAGCCATTGATGGATGATTTAATCTCAGTGATTGAAGGGTTCAA
Source organism: Pinus albicaulis (assembly GCA_034641835.2). Classification (NCBI taxonomy): domain Eukaryota; kingdom Viridiplantae; phylum Streptophyta; class Pinopsida; order Pinales; family Pinaceae; genus Pinus; species Pinus albicaulis. Next base: position 412,872,990 of record CM076571.1, read on the forward strand.
TGAAAAAGTATAAGGGAAGCTTGAGGGTCAATTGAAGACACGCAATTTCTATAGAACTGAAGAATAGATCTGGAATTCTAGGGTAGGTTTGCTAAGAATTTCCAGTGGAATTTCACGCAGTGAGGGGTAGTATTGGCCAAGGGAATGTTCTGATTCTGGGGCCAAGAGACAACAAGAGGTAAGAGGAGCAGCACAAGGACAGCGCAGAGAGGCTTCAGAGCCACGCAGTGCAGCAGGACAACACAAAGACAACGCAGAGGCAGCTAGGGCCACGTTGGGCTGACACTGGCCAAGTAGAGGCAACGCAGGGGCAGCGCAGACCCTCTTAGGGTGACGCAGGCCCTCCTAGAGCCACGCAGAGGCTGACACAGTCCCTCCAGGGCAACGCTGAGGGTTTCTAGGGTCAGATCCAGGCTGAGTCCTGTAAATCTCGTTTGAGGATGTGGATCAGTCAGATATTTCGCACTAGATCTTCAAGTTAGCTGCAGATTTTATATCTTTTATTCTCTGTCGAGTTTTCCAAGGTTGGAACCCAGATTTTGTGTATTCATAACTACTTAATAATAAAACCCTCATATCTGCTGAACCGATTTTCCCACTTTGGGTTTTTCCGAGGACTTATGTCCAAAAAATCCATGTGTCACTTTGTTGCATGAGTTAATTATTCAGTAAATGCTCTGCATGTGTAGGTTGTAGTTGTGTTTATTTTCGGTATTTTCTGAATCTGATTTCTGAAAATAACTTGTATAAATTAAATCAAGTAGGAGGAACTAAACCAATATATTGCAGTGGAATTTTCACATGGTATCAGAGCGATAGCAAATCAAGCTGAATCTCCAGCAAATCGGTTGAAGAAATATTGTTTCTGCAGGGTGGCGGAAAGAAGCAACATATCCGGAAAGGGCTTCTTGAAAGCAAGGGAAAGCAGATCCAGGAGACAGCGTTGAAGCTGCAGAAGGCCTCTAGGCTTATGCAGAGCCTTCCAAGGGCAGCGTAAGGACTGCGTCACCCAGTCTGGGGTTACGCGGTCCACTTCTGAGCAGCGTTGGTACTGCGTTGGGCCAGCCAGGAGGACGATGTCCAGTCACCTCCCTTGTTTCAGAAGTATTTTTACCAAGATCCAAAAGCAATGCTTCAGATCTTCAACAGTGCTGGTGGGTTAGAGATTCTACAGGTGCAGAATTGTGCCTAGCTAAGGCAACAAAGGTGGGAGGAAGATAGTAATTCAGCAGCTCTGAGCCAAACAGATATGAGATTCAATCAGGAGGATCGGAGAATACTGTCCGTTTGAGTTTTGGTGGAAGATTTCCAAGAGTGAAGTTCGTTTGCAGAAAGAAGCAGTTATTAGAGGGTTTCTAGTCACCAAGAAACCCAGATCCAGAGGGAGAAGTATTGTTTGCTTCAAATCTTAGCAAAGATGGCTCGATATGGATTGAGGGATCAAGACAGATTGGATGGCATGTCCAAGTTCCAACTATGTCATCTGGAAGGCCAAAATCCTCTCAATTCTGGATGAGTATGGTCTCAAAGATCATGCAGAGCAAACACTTGTTGTACCAACTGATGCAGATCCACTCAAGAAGTAAGAAGAAAATCAAGCACGGACAAAGCGGTTAATCATAGACAGAGTCAAGGATCACGTGATTCTGCATATTGCTAGCAAGAACACAGCAAATGCCATGTGGACGGCTTTGGAGGTGATGTACCAAGAAGGCTCTGTGCAAAGGAGAATGCTTCTTGAGAATTAGATGTGGATGTTCCAAATGGTGAAGGGCGAAGGGATAGATCCATTTCTCTTCAGACTTCAAGCTAGCCGTAACCAGCTGATTGGCATGGGTGCTACTCCAGATGAAGGGCTCCTAGTGAGGACGGCCTTAAATGTTGTCTCTGAAGAATGGGAAATGTTTGTCCAAAGCATTCTGGGAAGGGCAACGTTATTATCATGGGCAGATATGTGGGCTATTCTCTGCCAAGAGGAGATTAGGAGGATCACCAAGAAATAGTCTTTTAGTGGAGGAATCGGATTAGCCAAACTAAAGAACGAAGACGAGGAGGATGCAGCCCTTGCATCAAGGGAAAAGAAGAAAGGGAAGAAGAAGAGGGACCTCTCCAAGGTCCGGTGCTTTAACTGTGGTGATCTTGGTCATTTCGCCGGCAGTGGTCCTAAGAAGAAGGACAAAGGAGCTTATGATTCCAAGGCTGCAACAGCAAATGACGATGGCTCAGATGATGATGCAGCCATGAGTGCTCATGCCCCTCGAGAGAAGAGGTGGGGTGACATGGATATATAGAGTATCCAGTTTGGTGGCGGGATCCTTGAGTCAACCCTACTCTTGGATCATATACGAGCTACGGGAGCCTTAAGACGGTAGCGGGATGAGTAGGGAGATGGTTGCAGTTAGGCCACATTGAAGCAAAAAAGGGAGTTGTAGAGTTGAAGAGGGAGCAGCGTGATGCAAAGGCAGCAGCATCGTGAAGGTAGCAGCGTGATGCAGAGACAGCAGCACCGTGAAGGCAGCAGCGCAAAGGCGCTGATGGGACTTCAACAGCGCAGAGAAGTTGGGCTCACACAGTGCAACGTTGCAGCATGACAGTGTCTCTAAGGGGACAGTGTGATTCAGCATCAAGGGAGCTTCAATGGTAGAGGGCAACCTGACTTGTCTGTTAAACAATTGGGCAGTGTCTTTCAGTTGCTTACTTCTCAGCAACTGAGTTGCAGTGCAGCAATTAGCAGTGGCAGTGTTATGGGCAGCATGCTGCAGCTATTTGAGAGGGAGCTGCAATACAGATGTGGCAGTGTCAGTGACAGTGGCATAGGCAGCAGTACAAATAGCAGCAGTGCAGTAGATGGAGGGCAGCAGGCCAAAGCATCAATAGCATAGACCAAGTACTCAAGATCTTGTAAAGCATGGTGTGATGTATTGCTAGAGCACATTTCTGATGCTAAGAGGGAGTCTTGAGATTTTGTGTATTTGGAGTATAATCAGTTGTGCTCTAGGTCCCAAATTTTGTGGAAGGACTAGAGTACATTTGATCTACAAGACCCAGAAATGGATTTGAGAAATTTCAAGTTGTGTTCAAGTTATTCAAATAATCAATTATTTTTAATGGATTTCCTAAGTCGAACTTAGGAAAATAAAATAATTAAAGTGAATTAATTAACACATGTGCTGAAATTGTCTTAAGTCACATGGATCAAGCAGTCTTTTAATCTCAGTCATTGATGAATGATTTAATCTCGGCCGTTGAAAGGGTTCAACGAAAAAGTAAAAGAGAAAGGCTTGAGGGTCAGTTAAAGATACAATTTCTGTAGAACTGAGGAATAGATCTGGAATTCTAGGGCAGGTTTGCTAAGAATTTCTTATGGAATTTCCTGCAGTGGGGTAGTATTGGCCAAGGGAATGTTCTGATTCAAAGGCCAAGAGACAGCAAGAGGTAAGAGGAGCAGCACAAGGACAGCGCCGAGAGGCTTCAAAGCCATGCAGAGCAGCAGGGACAGCGCAGAGGCAGCTAGGGCCACGCTGGGCTGACACTGGCCAAGTAGAGGCAGCGTAGACCCTCCTAGGGTGACGCAGGCCCTCCTAGATCCACGTAGAGGCTGACGAAGTACCTCCAGGGCAACGCTTTGGCTTCAGAAGCAGCGCTAAGGGTTTCTAGGGTCAGATCCGAGCTGAGTCCTGTAAATGTCGTTTGAGGGTGTGGATCAGTCAAATATTTCGCACTAGATCTTCAGATTAGCTGCAGATTTTATATCTTTTATTCTCTGTCGGGTTTTCCAAGGTTGGAACCCAGATTTGTTATACTCATAACTATTTAATAATAAAACCCTCATATCTGCTGAACCGATTTTCCTGCTGTGGGTTTTTCCAGGGACTTATGTCCAAAAAATCCATGTGTCACTTTGTTGCATGAGTGAATTATTCAGTAAATGATCTGCATGTGTAGGTTGTAGTTGTGTTTATTTTCAGTATTTTCTAAATCTAATTTCTGAAAATAACTTGGATAAATTAAATCAAGTAGGAGGAAATAAACCAATATACTGCAATAGAAATTTCACACTAACCTGTCTTCAACCCTCAATCCCAAAGACATGATTTACTGTCCTATAAAACTGAAATTTCAAATCTAGGTAAAAGTTTTCTGGTTTCTGTGTAAAAATAGGACTGTTGTAAGTTACACACTGTTGTCCCAAAATGCAATTTCCAGCCAACTAAGCTTTGATACCATGTAAAATTTCAGTCCCCACTTCGGTTATCAGTTTTCCCTTATCACTTTGTTGACCACTCTTTGTCAACGACCCCATAGCAGTACACCCCCATTTTTTCAAATGAGATTTATTATGTTCGATGTGTTCACGCCATTCAGATTTCATCATCAGTCGACAGTTTTATAAATGATGTAAACCCATTCTGCATGTTTATGATATAAATGATCTAAGTAAGACCATCATGTATGTAACAACCTAGGTAAGCCTAGTATTTTGGTGAGGATTTCTATCCTAGGAGGTTTTTTGTCTCACTGATTCATTTGTGTTTCTTGACACAAGTGATCGTCAGAGTTTTTCCCTCCAGCCTCACCCCAAAGCTAGGGTGGATTTTATCGTCGAGAGGCTAAGTGAGTCCTAGTGTTTTCTATAGAGTCTTTGTAAAAGTAGTTTGGGAATTATCCTAGTAATAGGCTAGATTATTTTACTACAAGTTGTTTGGTCTACTAGATCATGTTTTGAGTCGCAGAATTGGGTAGTTATTTGAGGGTCTATCACGAATGGGTTTTCCCCCTTTATGTGTCAAAATGTATCTTATGTAAAGAGGGTTGGAAAAATAATTAAATCCCCTCTCAGTCAATTAATTAAATTTTCTGGCCAAATTAAATTAAAAATCCTAAGCTAGAAATTTAATTAATTTTAAGTCCTATGTGATTTAAAATTCTTCAAAGGAAAAATCCGTGGGTTCCTAAAAAATAAATTTTTAAAAGTCCCAAGCCAAGGGAATATTGAGAATTTCAATAAATTTTGGACCTTTGGGCCTTGGTGGTTAAGTCAAAGTCAAATTTTTGAGGTAATTAATTCAAAAATATTCATTTTGAGTTAATTAAAAAGGAATTAAATGATAAATTCGAATTTCCTCAAAAATTTATAATTTCGACGGATGAGATTAAAAGATGAATGATTAAATCTTATTACTTTAACATAGATCAATCGAACTAGCTGTTAGAGATTTTATCTTATAAATTAGAGGTCTTTGTCAGTCTTTCGGTGATCTGATCTCTGAATCGTGGACTTGCTCTTGAAGCTCTCCTGTAATATTTTCTGGAATAATATAAACGAAGACTTTAAGGTTTTATTTTGATGGTGGTGTTCCTTTTCAACATTTTATGGTAAACTTGTTCTTAATATTCTGCTGGTGATTATTTCAATAAATTGTTGATTAATGGCTCTTGTAGAGTAACCTATGGCACAGGTATCTTGCTTAAGTTACTGGATTTAGGGTAAGAATATTAATTGGATTGAGTTAGAAGCTATCTAACTCTTCAAAATTTTATCTTTTATCTTATTTTTCTATTAATTTAACAGTTTAACTTTAAGTGTGTAGAAATCTTTCGGATTTAAATTTGGGCATTTGGAGAAGTCCTCGGTTGGACCAGCTCACTCCTAAGGAAATAAGATCTGAAGAGCCCTCCGGATCTAATTCCCCGGGCTTATCTTAAATTCCATTTTTTGCAGGGTTATTTTTAGGGCTTGTGCCTCTCTCTTAATTTCTTCTTTTCTGAATTGTGTTGTATGGTTTAAATCTAGCCATCAGGGCCTTGATCTGTAAAATAGCATTGTAAATCCCGCTTTTTATTTTATTCACCGGGGTTTTGGGCTTTTCATTTTGTGCCTATATTGGGTTTTGGGTTTCTTTGTTTCTGGTTTTGTGCAGGTTACACAGGGAGATTTTCAGAAATTTTTTTAGATCTGAGCCAGATCTAGGCCCTAGAGGGTAAGATTTGGCCTCAGAATCGTTTTGGATTGCAGATTTGGGCTTGATCTCCATCTTAAGAATTAAATAATTGTAGGTGTATTTATTGAATTTAATTCTGCTGGGTAAAAGGAAAAATTTAAATTTCTATGCACCAGTGTACCTGCAAATTTTTTGTCTACTGCCTATCCAAATTTTCTCACATTGTTGTTGTATCCATCGCCAGCGCTACCTAATCCATCCTTGCTCCTGCTCCCCTTTGTTGTTGTCAATTCCCATTCCGCTGCAGCATTCCACACGCATCTGCTCTCACCGTTGGCCTTCACGCAGCTCCATTCCTTTCACATCTCCGCAGCTTCTCCTTGTTGCTTCTCGTTGTCCATTCTCCCTTACATTGATCTGTATGCAGTGTTCTTATCACCGCGTCCATCTCTTCCCTGCAGCTGCCATCTTCGCTGCTTACCTTTGTTGTCCCTTCCACCTTCGTTGCTTGTCGCTTTTGTTCACCTGCAAACCTACGCACAAATAAAACAAAACATTAACACATAAAACAAATGAACATTGCTCTTTAGTGTTTTATCGAAGGTTAAATTGCATTATTGAAAAGGGCTTATCTTCCAGTTTGATCAATTGAGCACTTAATTGAAGAATCGAATAGTGTGGTGGTAGTTGTCCATTTTAGCAGCAATTATCTATTAGCTACTTGATCTTAATTTCACAATGGGATAATCTGACTCCACAAGACACTGATCTTAAATTTCAAATCTAATTAAATCTGTAAAATCTTGTTAAATCTTAACAAGTATTTGGTCGCTTGACTGTGTCTCCTAAATTGGTCGGTTTCCAATCAGTTCTCCTTTTTCATTTCGTTAGCGTCTACCACCCTTAGTCTGCAAGGAGACAGCTTAAATAGAGAGATTGGGATCAGGGTGACAACCCCCGATCTGAGTCGTTGTCGCAGTGCCTAGACATTTTGTGCGACAACACACTCCATGCATTTAATGTTAAATCCAAGCATGATAAAAACACTAAAATCTGGAAATGACATTTATTTCTGAAAACACAAATTTAGAGATTTTACTACTGTTGGAAAATATAGAAATAAATGCACAGAAAAATATAACAGCCACACACAGAAAATGACACAGTGATTTTTGGTCAATGTGACTCTGGAAAAACCCCCTACAACTCTTGGGGAAAACCAGTTTAAGAGCTCTATTTCTGAAAAATATTTTACAGAGAAACTGAAATACACAGAAAAATTCCAGCATTCACAAAATATAACTTATCTCGATTTCCGTGCATAAACTCCACCTGGAAAATCGTGCCACAACAAAACAGAAAACAGCAATAGATGTTGTACGACCTGACTCGGTTTTCGTGCCCAAAAATCAGTGTATTGTCATACTAACTTGTACGAATTGTACGATAATGTACACCAACCCTCGAAAAATGTGCATAGTTGTCTCGAAAATCATGCCCAACTGCTTCGATTTTCATGCCTTTAGTCTACTGATATTTCCTCCTCGAAATTTGTGTTGTGCCTTCCTTGAAATGTGTACCAAAACACTGTTGTTTCTATCCTGGGATGGGTGCCAACTCTTGTTGTACGGATTTGCTATGAATGCCTCCTTGTTGCTCTCCTTCACCTCCTCCCTGCTCATAAATTTTTCTCCTTGCTCTCTCTTGCCTTCTCTCAAATGCTCATGAAAGAATGAATGATCTTTTCTTCTTCTTTTATCATTTTACCCTAACCTAAGTGACTTTGGAGTGATCCCTAAATCCAATCGCTAATATAGCTTTAGATCAAGGGCTGAAAATAAATGCACATTATTTTCACTTTTTCTATCTAATCACTCACCCACTTAAATAAAGACCCACTTAGCCTTTTATTTCCATGGTCACTTTTTCACTTTCTAATTCTTCATTGACTTTAATAAAGTCACTTTAAAATTAGAACGTAACTTTATCACTTATAAAGTCACTTTTAAATTAGACTAACTTTACCACTTATAAAGTCACTTTTAGGAGAAGAAGTACATTAGAGTGGACACTTTTCCCTAGGCAAAAGATCAAAGCCATGGGGAACCACTTGTCCTCTGGTACCCAAAATTTAACAAGTTCCATTATCGGTCCTCAAAATTTTAATCTTCTTCCCTATTTGATTTTCAACCAAAGCGGGAGAAGTCATTTATAAAAGTGACCTAATATAAGCATCCTCCCAAGGATGTTATGGGCAACATATCAGATAGATCAGAATGAATCAATTGTAGAACATCAGTGGTCTTGGAGTCACTTGAGGGGAATGGTCCCCTTGTATGCTTTCCTTTGGCACAACCTTCATGATCATCTTTGAAATTAGGCATACCTGTGACCACCTTCCTTGCTTCGGGGAGAGCATTATAATGAAGGTGTGCAAACCTCCGATGCCATAGTTTGGATTGAAGAGTTGTGTTACATGTCATGGCTCCCAACAGGCAACCTCCAACCTGATAGAGTGTATTACCTTGAAACCAAGAGTGAATGTTTCTTTGAAATTCCTCTTCAAAATGCATACCTTTCCATCAATGACTACCACTTTGAATCCTTTGTCTTCCATTGTCGAGATAGACACTAGATTCTTCTTCAAGGCAGGTACATACAACAAATCTTACAAATGAAGGACTTGACCTTGATTTAGATGAAGGGTCACAGTCTATGTCCCTTTCACGAGATAGGTGGCATTGTCTCCAAGGATAATTTCCAAATTAGTATCCTTTTCAATCAAATTAGAGAGGGCCTCTTTATATCTAGTGAAGTGCCTTGAGGCATCACTATCAATCAACTAGTTATCCAAGGTGTCGGGAGGAGATGCAACAGAGAGGGAAAATATAAGAATATATTCATTTTTCTTGTTATCAAAACATTAGATTCATCGTACCTGGAGTTCCTTGACCTCTTGAAAGGTTGACCATTTCCATTTCCATTTCGAGCAGAGGGAGCCTTTCTCTTTCCTTTGTTGTTGAACCTATTGTTCCTTTGATTCCCATTTCCCCTTAAGTTGTTATTGTTGTTGTAGTCATCATCTTGGGGTGAGTCCCTTTTATCGGGACACTCTAGCATAGTGATCAAACCTGTTACAATTGTAACATCTACCCTTCCTTCCTTTGGGTCCTGCTCTTCCTTGACCTTGGTTTCTCGGACCAGCATTATTTTTCTTCTTTGCATAAGTGGTGAAGGAAATAGGTTCACTTCCATTTCCATTTGAGGGTTTGTCTCTCTCTACCATCCTTCTCTCCTCTTAAGTGCATCTTGTCAACAATTCATCAAAATCAAAAATTATATTATTCTTGAGAATAGTGGTATTGAATACATACCATGCCCGAGGAAGTCCTCCAAGAGCAATGAGCGTGAGCTCTCAGTCAGCTATGACCTCTCCAATTGATAAGAGATCATTCTTGATTTTTGTGATCCTCATGAAGTAGGATTGGATGGACTCTCCCTTGTCCATCTTGATGTCCTTCAACTTGTTCTTCAAAAAGAGAATTTGATTAGCATTGCTAGCCCTGAACATGCCAACCAACTTATCATACATCTCCTTAGATGTGCCCAGCTCGGAGATATAAGCAACCAAGTGCTTGTGAATAGAATCCCTAATGATTTTCTTCACCTTGTTTTCTCCTTTCTTGTACTTTGTTTTGGTGGTAGCCACTGCATTTGATGGAGGCTTAGTGATCTTTCCCTGCACATAATCCATAACATCTTGTTCCTCCAATGTCAGGTCCAAGGACATTTTCCATTCGTGATAATCAAACTTATCATTGAGCTTGTCATCAGATTTGAAGTATGAGGAAGCCATTGACCCTTGTCCTTGTCTAATCAACTTTCAGTGATTTCTCTTCTCACTCTTGCTTGGGCTTTGTCTTCACCTCAGCTCTAATACCATGTTAATTTTTAGTTAACAATGGTATATGTTCTATGCTTAGAGCAATTTACTTCAATCTTTCTTATCAGCCCAATTCAATTTCTTGTTCGACAAACACATTAACTTTGACAGTAAATGTTGATAGAACATAAATAAATAACCATAAGACAAGCCAAGGCAAGAGGACAAAATATTTGGCGGATGCCAAGGAAAAACCCCAGTGTGGGGAAAAACCTTTGATCAAATCTTCTTATTATTCTTCGAATTCAGCAGAGAGAGAAAGTACAATTTACAGTGGTCTACAAGATGCCCTAGCCAGCAAAGTCAACCCTGGTCAAACCAGCAATATTCCTTCTCCAATGAAGCTCAGTCAAAATTGGCCTCCAAATCAGTCAAAGTCAGCCCCAAAATAGTCCTAAAATATTTGGTCAAACCTGGTCAATGCACTGGTCAAATCTGCAGTCAAATTTTGTGGTCAACCCAAAAGTCAAACTACCCAAAATTCTTGGAAATTGTGCCCAAGTTGCAGCCTATCAAATTCGAAATTATGCCCCAGAAATCGAAGTCAAAATGTGGCAGTTTACCCTTGGTCAACGTTGGTCAACATTGTTGCAAAAGCCCTAAAAACAGTCTGAAAATTACAAAAAGAATCTTACCTGCCTTTCACACGTGCGAATGAGAGAGAGAGCCTTCTATGAGGTTGTACGAACCAATGAGAGGAGAGAGATGTGTGATGAGATGATGTCCAAATGAGGTTTGACTCTCTTTTTTATATCCATCAATGAGGGGTGGAGACACATCTTTTGGGACTTATGAGCCTACATAACAATTCTGGCCGACCTTGACAATTTACACATGTATGAAAATAAATTCAAAATCTAACTTTTGCTCATCCAAACAAGATGATCTTTAGATAAATCTTGCACCTCTCAGAAAGAGGAAACCAACAAAATATCATCTCCATTATATGAGCAGTCCAAAGTGGAGTTGGCCCTAGTTGCCAAATTTAACAATAAGTTTCGAAGTTTCATATCTAATAGACACTCACTAAAGCACATTAATCATAAATTACCTTGGTGTTAAGTATCTTTGGGCATATTGGTATCTTGTGAATCTAATTGAGCATCTCTTGATAATTGGCATTAAGTAATGAGATCATTAATAATCTGTTTGTGGAATCATCATTAACATTTATCTTGTTGAAGTATCCTGGACTATCTCTAATTATCTCAAGTCATTGTTATTGGCATCTCATATTGAAAATCATTGGCTAATTGTTGAGTAGAAGTTCCTTTGTTTATTGTTGGCACTTGTAGCATTGAGCACTTGGTCTTGTTTAAGATTGTCTTTCAAAAAATTCTCGTTATAAGATAATCAACATCAAGTACTTGAATCAGATAAACAATCTTAACTCAAGTCTCACTCAATCCATTTTGCATTTCATTCTAAGTGTAGTGGCATTAATTTATTACCTTCAAGCTTAAGCTTGGTTGGTAGACTCCTAAGACAACCCTTTCTCATCTAGCTTGAGGAATTCAACACCTTTCTAGTGGTTGACACAGTGACCATGTAGTCGTCAAAGCCACAGTCTCTGCAGCGCTGGAGGCATTGAGTGGCTAGAACACAGGGGGAGGTATCGTTAATCAAGTTTTTTCTTGCTTCCCGTTGGCTTCCAAACCACAACCTACTCTAAAGACTGGTCTCAAAACAGTTAAAGAGAGGTTCCATTTAGACTAAGCATATAAATTAAAGGTAACCAAAATCCTTACATTACACCTAGATCTTAGCAGCGGGTATCCATCCGGTTACTTGGTTTTAATTTTGTAATAAGCAAGAATTGTGACTCCATAAGGCACTAGACTCATCTCTAAATCCAATTAAATCCATAGGTCTTGCTAATTTTAACTAAGAAGCCAGGCTACTCATCCGTGTCTCCCAAGCAAGTTGATTGTCAACTTGTCTTTCATCATTTCATTTCAATAGGGACTACCCCCCATAGTCTGTTGTTGGGAGACAGGTAGAACAGAGTCGACGGGGATCAGAATGATTGCCTCCACCCTAAGCAGTTGTCGCGATACCTATATAATCTGAGCAACAACACTGTTGTTAAATCCAAACATAAAAAGGGTGAAATTAAAGCTAGAAAAATTATCTTTGATTATCTCATTACTTATGTTTCTGGTTTGAAGAAAGTTAAAGAAATGTAAGACAAAATAATTGGCATGTTTGCAATTAGTAACTTGAACCAGATTATTGCCTTGAAGAATCAACTGAAGGACAACAAGATGAACAAAAGAGAGACAATTCAAGCATACTTACTGCGCATGACCAAAATCGAGAATCAACTGTCAACAATTAGTGAAGTTGTACCCAACAAAGAAATGGTGTTGACTATGCTTGGAGGCCTTTCTCCTATTTGGGAGACTTTTATCACCACCATAAGCAATATCAACACTATTCCCACATTTGATGAGCTCCTGGGAAAGTGCATTGAAGGAGGCCAAAATGATCTCCAGCGAAAGAATTTCACATCATGAAGGAGAACCTACTGCATTTTCAGCATATGACAAGAAAAAGAAAGGTAATAAAGGCTCTCATCATTTTTCAAAGAAATCTACTTTCAAATCAAAAGATTCATTTAAAGGGAATCTAGACATGTCAAACGTTAGATGCTTTAATAGTGAAAAGCATGGTCACTTTGCTCGTGATTGTAGAGAAAGAAGAACATCTAGATTCAAAACAAATCTGATTATAGAAAAAGACACTTCTGAAAATCAAAGAAAAGACCATCCTAAGAAAACAAGAAATCCAATGTATAGAAATAATGCAGCAGAAACACAATCATAATATTTTCTTGTTTCTGCTCTTTCCATTTCTTCTTCTGCAGATTCATTTGATAGTTGGTTAGTTGATAGTGGTGCTTCCAAACATTTTACCGGTTACAAAGAAGCACTCTCTAATCTAGTTGAGGGAGAGACTAGTTTAAATGTTATCCTTAGAAATAATTCTACTCACCAAGTTAAAAGTTATAGTTCAGTTTCATTTCAATTAAATGATGGAAAATCTATTTTTCTATAAGAAGTTTTGTAGGTACCTTATTTAAAAAGGAATCTTGTATCCATATCTGCTCTAGAAGATAAAGGAATGAAAGTTTTTTCTATTAATGGAAAATTTCTAACTTGGTTTTTGAACTTAAGTATGAGAGAAGCCTTCGCTTTTGGATCAAGATGTAAAGGGCTTTACAAAGTCAATGGTAAACCCATTCATGCACTGGTCCATGATACAAATCTTCAGTGTGAGCTATGGCACAGAAGATTCACTCACTTACACTACAAAGTTTTACCACATGTAAGGAAAATGCTTTCTAAAATGTCTGGGATCATAATGGATCATGAAGGAGTTTTCCCAGGATGTGCAAGAGGAAAGCATGCAAAGGGGCCATTCCCTTCAAGTAGAACAAAAACTAGTCAAGTACTTCAGCTCATACATTCTGCTTATGTGGACCTATGTCTGTTACTTCTCATAGTGGCTACTTGTATATTATAATTTTTGTTGATGATTTTTTTTGCAAGTCATGTATATTATTTTTGAAAAAGAAAGGGAAAGCATTTGACATGTTCAGAGATTTCAAGGCTCTGATTGAAAATCAAACTGGAAAGTTGATCAAATCTTTCAAATCTGATAATGGGAGAGAGTTCACCTCCAATGATTTTAATGATCTTTGCAAAGGCATCGAAATAAAAAAAGAAACCACTGTGTCGTACAATCCACAACAAAATGGTGTGGCTGAGAAGAAGAATAGAACTATTATGAAAGTAGTTAGAGCCATGTTGCATGATCAAAAGCTACCAAAGTTTTTGTAGGGAGAAGCTGCAAATATTATTGTTTAAGCGCAAAATAGAACTCCTCATAAGGCCTTAAACAATAACACTCGTGAAGAAGTCTTCACTGGCAAAAGACCTGAGATGAGTCATTTGAGAATCTTTGGTTGTATTGTGCACTTCCATGTGCCAAAAGAGAAAAGGAACGAATTGGAAGCTTCAGGTAAGAAATATATGTTTGTTGGTTATTGTGATAATTCAAAAGATTATAGAATTTATGTGCCTGGTCAAAGAACTATAGAGCTTAGAAGAGATGTAACATTTGGTGAAAATGCAACTTTGGCCTTAGACAATAAGATTCATGAAGAAGTCTTCACTAGTGAAAGGCCTGAGGTGAGTCATTTGAGAATCTTTGATTGTATTGTGTACTTCCATGTGCCAAAAGAGAAAAGGAACAAACTGGAAGCTTCAGGTAAGAAAGGTATGTTTGTTGGTTATTGTGATCATTCAAAATCTTATAGAATTTATGTACCTAGTCAAAAAACTATAGAGTTTAGCAAAGATGTAACATTTGATGAAGATGTAGCTCTTAGAAAAGCAAGAGACTCTCCTCATTTTTCCATTGTCAAAAGACAAGTTGATGAAAAATAGCCTGCATATGAGTCTAAACTGGAACTTGAGTTTGTTGAAAATCCCATGGGGTCCATGGATCCTCTAGATCCTCCACCACATGATCCTCCTACCAAAAAGAGACCACTATGGCTATGAGATATCTTGCAAGATCTTGATCAACATGCTTCCCCAAAAGGAACGTTCAAATAAAGTAAGAAGCCAATTCGGTTTCAAGGGTATGTTGATTCCATGAGCAACATCATTCAAACAGAACCATAGTATTAAAACTAGAACCGGTGACCGGACTGGTGGACCTAATGAACCGGGTTTCGATCCGGAACCGGCCAAACCGGGACTGGTCAAATCTCAATGAACCGGTTTTTAATAAAATACATTAAACAATTAATTTTTAATAAATAAATTAATTTTAAGATTTTCAACCATGATTCCAAGCCAGTAGAGACAAAATATGCAAAGTTTGCTCATTTATATACCATGTGAAGTTGAATATATCAAAATGGCACAGAGTGCAATACATATCATCGACAAAATACATAAGCAATGAGCCTCTAAATGGCCTCTAGAGTTCAAAAATACAGCCTGCAAACTACGGGGCCACTGGCCTACTAAAAATCTACATATATGATATTAGTGATCAACATAATCACTTGAAACTTCTCATCATGATCAAGCTCAGTTGGTTGAGTCTCAACTCCCAAACTTTGCAACTGCTTGAGTCACAAACTTCTCTAATGGTTCAGTGACTTCAGTCTCAAATTTCTGAAGGTATTCTGCCCTAATATGGCTATTACTTCAGTTGGTGCTCCACATGGCTTTACATGGCCTCCTACCCCAGCCAAGTGTTGCTTGAACCTGTAAATACCCCTTCTTGCAATATATTTTTGGCAAATATTTGTAGATCATTTTTTCATCAATCATATCACAATGAACCCATGCACTATCCTTGGCTTTTAGAGGCATGATGCCTACTACTTAGCTCAAACTATATGTTGTTGCACTACTCTAGCAAAAACTCAACACTCCAAAATCTCAATCAAACTCACAAAAGCTCCAAATGAGATGTGTGAGACAAATGAGAGGGTACCCTTGCTTTTAAAGGATTGGCAAGGGTTTTTTTAGGGAAACAACCCTCATTTTCCCTCCAAAACCACCCATTACCGCCCAAAGCAGCATTTGTGGGTCCCTTTTGCAGTGGTGGCAGCTAACTGTCCGGTTTATGGATAAATCAGATGGTTTGTCCATAAATCGGTCGGTTAGCATCGGTCAGACCGGAAAAATTGGTCAAGCCCCTCCTTCAACCGAGTTTTTAGGCCGGTTTGACCCGACTAGGCATCGAACCGGGTGGTTTGACCGATTACCAGTTTAAACTGACCGGTTTTGATTACTATGGGCAGAACCATGCACCTTTGAAGCAACTGTAAATAAAAAACAAGTCTGGAAAGATGCCATGACTAAAGAATACGAGTCAAAGTGAAGTTATCCTTTAAGAGTTGGAGAACTTGTTGTTGATGCTTGATGTGATCTTCCATTGCTTGAACCTTAAAATTTTGTTTTCAAGATGATGTGATGGACAATGGATGATATCCATTGAGTGCCATAAATGGGGTCATTTTTGTTGCAGTATGGAAGGAAGTGTCATACCACCATTCAACCAGAGGTAACCACTTCATCCGTTGTGTTTGTTTATCATATACAAAGCAACAAAGATATCCTTCCAAACATTTGTTCACTTTCTCAGTTTGCCCGTCAAATTTACGATGATAAAATGAGCTATGAGCTAATTGAATACCAAGACAAGAAAATAATTCTGTCCAAAAATTTCTAGTGAAAATGGGATCTCTGTTACTTACAATAATCTTTGGGTTTTCATGTAGCTTTTGAATTGTTTCAATAAATGCAATAGCAATTGTATTAGCTCTAAAAGGATGAGATAATGCACAAAGGGTTTATACTTGGTAAGTCTATCAAGTACACTTGGTAAGTCTATCAAGTACCACCATGATGAGATTCTTTCCTTCAGACTTGGGTAAACCTGTGATAAAATCCATTGAGACCTCTTCCCAACGCTGACTTGGAATGTCTAAAGGTTGTAACAGACCTGAGGTCTGAATTGTCTCAACTTTATTTTGTTGGAAAACCAAACATTCTGGCACAAACTTTTGAAGATAACATGATCATAAATATAATGGAAGTCTAAATCAACCAAGAAATCTCAGCTATGATCTCAGTCCATCTTTTAAAAGGCAAAGATGCTTCAATAAAAGTCACTGATGATCAGTGCATAAAAAAGTCTGATTCAATACTCAAGGAAAGTAAAAATTTCTATGGATAATCTCCAGACCAAAATAAAGTGAAGAAACCACTGAAATTCTATCCAGAAGGGCAAGTCCTGTCATGTGCAAAGAGGCCTAATTTTGTAAGAGGCCGAGTGGCTTCACCTCAGAAATAAAAAAAAATTTATCTGTTCTAGCATACTACAGTGTCAGATGTTCAAAACTTTATGCTTGGAATGTAAGGTACGTATCATCACTATATTTTTGAAGTATTGCTAGACCTCAAATGATCTCTGTTAGTAAAAGAATAAGTCTGAGACTTGAATCATTGAAAATTCAAGCAAATGTTTCCAAAAAAATTCACTTTTTCTTTGATACTCTTTCTTCAACAATTAGTATGCAAATTATGTAAATTATCTTTAACATGCCATTCAGGACTTTTGTCAAATAATTCATGAACAAACTCAGTTAAACAATCCTCAACAAGGAGTCTAAGGCAAAATCTCTCTTTATTGAGGATAATCTTCAATGTTTACCAATACAAAATGGAGGACAGCACCTGTATTATGCCCAGCTGAGAAAAATTACAATTAATTTGCCGCCTTCAGATGAATTCAGCCTCTTGGAAAGTCTGCTACAGCTCTGCTTTAATCCTCGTGAACTGTTTGAAATACCTGCTGATACAAATATTTACCTTTAGAAGTTCTGCTCCAAATCTAGTGCCTTCATTTCACTGCTAGAGATAAGGATGTCAGTGCCCAAATATGCATCAGCCTCCAAGGAATTCAATCTGAAGTTATCTCTGAATTCGACCCTCTGTCTGCAATGAGTAAAAATGTGCCAAAAACCCCTAAAGATGCCAATCTCGTCCTCCTCAAGCTTTAGATGAGTTTGATCAAAGTATGGCTCAAGATACTGCTGTGCTCTCATGCTAATCACCCACTGATTCGGCTATCTGAAATCTGAGTCACAAATTAATTCGGCCTCATTCGTTTAAGCCAATTTGACCTCTGCTATAGGTTGGGAAATTCAGCCCTTTCTCTTCTTGATCTTGGCACCAAATTCCACACTTAGATCTGACTCAGAAGGAAAGATCTCCAACAAGATGAAATTCAGCCCCTCCTCTTCAGTTGACAACCTCGAGTCTTGACTCGGGAATTCGTCCTCTTCTTGGCACCACAATTTCTGAAGATGTACATTCAAACTCGGCCTCTAGATCTGACAGAGAACTGAACCCAAAAAACAACTCAGCCTTGGCAATTAGCTTCAGATTCGGCCCTCTTGGAGAAGATAAATTCAGCCCTTGAAGAATAGTGTAGCCCTGTAAGGATTTGCTCTCTTTGGCAATGAGATCTTCGCCCTCTTGCAAAACAAACTGATCCACAATTCTGAAGTTTCTCTGCAAGCAACCTCAGTTATACCTTCAGAAATACATAGTGTAAATGATCCAACTAGGGTGGCAGAGAATGTCCACCGAAGAATGAGAAAGAACAAGTTAGGGTGGCAATGAGATCCACTGCAACTAAGGTAGATTTTGATTGAAACCCTCAATTCGAAACTCGCTTGAGTTTCTCTTCTATAACATTTCATTGAGTCTTCTCCAAGCTTCTAGATTCCCTTTTTATTATTATTTTATTGGTGGGGGCCACTTTCTACTAAGTAACTTTTTGCCTCATTTTTCTAATAATATAATATTTGCCCCTTTTTATTAATTATAATTAACCTTTTAAATAATATTACCAAAATCGGGCAAACTCCTTAGTAATTTCGCACTCATATCCTCCCCACCAAAAATTGTTTGTCCTCAAGAAATTTCACCATATGGTGCTACTCCTCACGCTGGTCCAGCTGAATGCCAGGGTCCCAAATGTGCCTTTGAACCACTCCTCGCCGCTATGCCACCATCACATGAATAAATTCCCTGATTCCTGGGTCCCAAATCATCTTGGTCAATGTGAAGTATCCCTCGTTCCACCCACTATCCAACAAGGCATAGACACCAATGGCCCTCTACCTACTGCCCATAAATAGAGCATATCGACAATGCAAAATCCCATTCAACTCCCCAGAGAGCTGCTCTACCCGCAAATCAACTACATGTACCTCAAGGGTGAACTCCTGAAGGTACAATCCTCCCCGTCCACCTAAACTAACCATGGCCTCTTCCTATTGATCACACTACAATGCCTGCAAGGCACTCCATAATATCAACAAGTCACCTAGAAATGAAATGTTCTCCATGAAACTGAGGGCCAATGGAAGATCTGAGTGATCTTCCCTTGTACAAACCATTTCATCCCTAATGGTAGCTAAGTTGCAGAGCCTTGTAATGTCAGTGTCGCATGCCAATCTCAAAATGAAACCACCATGTTGATGCTATGCCACTCTGACTATAACTAACTACCCATTGTGCTCATGCAGAATCCTAGTCAACACACAACCTGACATATGTTTTGCAGTGAACCAATTGAGCCAATTCATGATGGAGCCTACCAGAGTTCATTGGATTGTTGCCAAGCATGACTTGAGGCATCACAAAGGCACAACAGATTATGAGTTATGGTACAGACAAATTGATGGAGTGAGGCTTGAGCGCTTCACAGATGCAGATTGGATAGGGAGCACTAGAGATCGAAAGATTACTTCAGGTTGCGTCTTCAGCATTG
Organism: Pinus albicaulis; assembly: GCA_034641835.2. Lineage (NCBI taxonomy): Eukaryota > Viridiplantae > Streptophyta > Pinopsida > Pinales > Pinaceae > Pinus > Pinus albicaulis. The sequence goes on from CM076571.1 coordinate 412,892,247, forward strand.
AGTCAGCAATTGTTCCTAGTTCAGTAGGAAGCAGAGACCAGTTGCTCCTAGTTCAGCAGAGGTTGAATACATGACTACTAGCTTGGCAACATGTGAAGCCATCTGGATGAGGAAGTTGCTTTTGGGTCTTTTCACGCAAGGGTTGGAGCTCACCGTGATTAACTATGACAATCAGAGTTGCATTAAGCTCTCTGAGAATCTAGTTTTTCATGACCGCTCCAAGCACATCGAGATCAGGTACCATCATCTCAGGGACAATATGCATAAAGGGATAGTAAAGCTACTGTACATTCCCATAGATGAGCAAGTTGCAGATATCTTGACAAAGGCCTTAGTCAAAGGCAAGTTCGTGTTTTTCAAAGATAAGTTATGAGTTGTATAGAATCGCTTCCTCGCTAAGAGGGAGTGTTGAAAATGTAGCGAAGGAAAGTCTTTTGGCTTGTGCCTTAGCCAATAAAGACTTCGAATTGTCTTTCTCTAGCATGAATGCAAATTCATGAGATAGGTTTCAATGTGACAAGCTATTTTTCAATTCACTGGAATGGTCATTAGTAGATTGCATGCGTATTGTTGGAGCTTTAGTTCATTGGAGTCTTCTTCAGTTAGACTACGAGATGAGGTGGCAGAAACAAGTTCAGTTAGGACGAGTTAAGACTTCAAAGACAAGTTTAGTTAGGACAAGTTAAGACTTCAGAGACAAGAGGACGATTTAAGTCCTCAGTTAACTCAGTTCACAACTAGAGGAAATCAAGGAGCAACTCGAGCTAGTTAACTAAGAGCTATTCCAAGCGTAACTGAGACTTGCTCCAGTTAACTAACAAAAGGAACTCGTTGCACTTGCGTGAACATCCATTCAAACTTGGCCGCCTTCCATGTATCTAAGTCTATTAAGGCAAGAGAAGGAAAAAGGCATAGAGATTGATGATTCTTTGTTGTTGGCAAAGCGCATTTCGAAGATCAAAATTCGAAGAGCAGAAGTTTGTTGAATTTTGACGATCTTGGTTCTAGGATAGAATCTTAAAATCTCTGACGCTACCAAACCAAGAATCTCAATAGAACTACTTTGCACAGTGGAATATAAACAACAGTAAATCACACATGCACAGAATATAGACAACTTTTTACATTTTTCAACCCAACTTCGTTGTATTAAACAACATATAATACAACAGTCTAGGGCTCCTGTACCAAGGATAATGGCCCTCAATCATCCACTAGTACAAGATACAAACTGGGGCTTGGTGTCAATACATCGACGACCAATCTACCCTCAACAAGATACTCTAACCATCTTGTTGTCGCATGCTCTCGCGGCTAGTCTCGGTCGTACCCTGTACCTGCCCGATCCTTCGGCTCCCAATCTGCAGCTCCTGCCTCTACCAATGCTCCGAGTCCATCTAACCACTGAACCTCAACTATCAATTTTCTCACTAGTCGATCGTTCATCCACCAACGCATTAACACATCAAGACTCCTATCGAGTTGTTCACAGCTCCACTTGTGAACAACTCTCAATCTGCCCACTGTTGCTCCTCAGTTACTTAGGGACTTTTTCTCACTATGGTCTTCCTGCATTGCTCCAATGAAGAGCAACATAAGGCACGGAGGGCTGCCACCTATCACTGCAAGATGTCCATCTCCCACAATGAACACGGGCTAGGAGGACTGCCCATCATCTGTTGTAGAAGTCCTTCTCCACGCACAAGTCTCAAGCTACTCAAAACTGCTCCTGGTTGATCATATCCTTAAGCTCAACAACTGCCACTCAGCGACTACCTTTGTCCATCAAGGTGGTGCACACCGGGTTCCAACTTGGACACTATCACGTTGTCCTCCAGTAGACCATAAGTGTCCAATCCATGTTCACACTTGGTCCACTCTCACGCTGCCCTCCAACAATCCACGAGTGACCAAGTCCACATTGTAGCATCTGCACCTTGCTAGGGCATCCTCACACCTAGGAGACCCTTATACATGGTTTCCAACAGACTTCTCATTGAACACCCATCCACCTGCAAATTACATCAACTCAAGAGGACACACATACCTGCACCCTTCTGTTGCTCCTCTTGAGATGACACATCAATTGTTGATGTAATCTACTAGTTGGATGTACTACTGCAGAATCTGCCCACTAGTTAGGGCTTCTAAGTTCTAACATGCCATGTGAGCCCTACCTCCTTGGCTTCCATAGGCTGCAATAATCCATCCAACCTAGGACACCATCCAACATCAAATCAATACAAACTCCTCATCAAAACATACCTTGTGTTAGACTTTTTCACTGTTGTTCGAATCTACTCCCGGTTAGAACGTTTGTCACTAGGTAACAACCCTACCAAACTAGACAAAACAGTCAACTATTGAGTGTGTCCTCCCTTCCTCACTTTGTTGTCACATTTGTTGTGAGATAGGGCTCAAACTAACCCTCCAACAAGCCTAAAAATGATCCATGTTCTCTCTGCGGTGGGCTATGAACACTATAGCACCCTCGGCCCTCTTGAACAGGGCAGTTCAAGCCTGCGGCCTACCCAAACTTTGACAGCTAGTTTTGTGGCCTAGCAAGGGGAGAAAACTCTCCTCAAACTGCACTCAAAACAATCCTCTACACCACTCTGAAATGCGGCCTCCCTTCAGCAACTAATCTCAGACCTGCAATGAAGAATAACCCTGCCCAAAATAGGCCTAATCCTCCACGGTTTGTCCTCCTTTTCCTACAGCCAGTTCAAAGAAGAAATGATGACTTGATTGATGTTCTTGAATGCTAAAATGACTCACACATGACTCTAATTTATATCCTTTCACGTGGCTCCAACGAATTAATGAAGGGTCATGTCTATTGGACGAATTCTCCTCAAGCCTGCATGACTTGACAGTCCAAACATTAATGACAACTTCAAAAATTCATAACTCAAGTTCTAAAGCTCCGATTTGGGTGATTTTCGAAGCGTTGGAAGTGCCACGCCAAGCTCTATCACCTCAAATTTTCCCATGCTCAAATTCTTCATGGTTTTGGCCCAAATCCCGATGGGTGCAAAACCCCATGCTTGGGTTCCAAGCCCACAAGTGACTCTTGTGGCGCTTTGCCCTCCAAACCCTGAACCTTAGAGCTTGGAGTACCTCCCAAGCTACACAAAAATCAACACTCCCTCTTAGCGAGGGAGATACTTCCAAGACTAGGAAGTAACCATCAGCATCCGATGATACTAGCCCATCTGGCGTCCATCACTGTAGCAAACCCTGTAGAATGAACCCGTCAATCTCGGTAGTATCTCTGCCTCATCATATTTGAACCTGAAGATCCCAAACCTCCATAGGGTTGCTCCCTCTGAGGCTAGACTCCTTCTGAGCCTACACGATCTCCACTGGCTCAGACCTACAAGCACTCATCCTCCTGGATCAAATACAACTCATGCAAATCCTTCTAATCTCGGATATGCATCATCACGATCCGATGAAGATTCTAGCCTACCAACCTATAGTCCATCACATGAAGCCGTCTCGATCAACCTGATCTTGTCCATGCCAAAGAAACCCTTGAGTGGTCCCAACCATCCATGACAAGTCAACAAAAGTCCATGATCAGCAACCTGCCCTACAACAAACTGTTGTTCACCAGGCTCACCACCAATCCCCCTGAACTCCCAGCCAATCTCGCTGCCAAGCCAGTCAAGACCACATCTCCATGTCTTCAGCTGAACCCTTTGCTCCATGATCTAGACACCGACAACTCCCTTTGAGTTGCTTCGTTGGGCACACTCTAATTCACTGTCCCTCAAAGTAGCTCAGATACGCTCTGATACCATGTTGAATTTCGACAATCTTGGGTCTAGGATAGAATCTTAAAATATCTGACACTACCAAACCAAGAATCTCAACAAAACTACTTTGCACAGCAGAATATAAACAACAGTAAATCACACATGCATAGAATATAACCCAACTTCGTTAATTAAACAACATATAATACAACAGTCTAGGGCTCCCATACCATGGTTAATGGTCCTCAATCATCCACTAGTACAAGATATAAACTGGGGCTTGGTGTCAGTACATCAGCGACCAATCTTCCCTCAACAAGATACTCTGACCATCTGGCTGTCGCATGCTATCTTAGCTCCTCTCGGTCGTACCCTGTACCTACCCAGTCCTTCGGCTACGATCTGCAACTCCTGCCTCTATCAATGCTCCAAGTCCATCTGACCACTGAACCTCAGCTATCAATTTGCTCACTAGTGGATCGTTCATCCACCAACACATCAACACATCGAGACTCCTGTCGAATTGTTCACAACTCCACTTGTGAACAACTCTCAATCTGCCCACTGTTGCTCCTCGGCTACTTTTTCACTGTTGTTCGAATCTACTCCCGGTTAGGGCGTTTGTCACTAGGTAACAACCCTACCAAACTAGACAAAACAGTCAACTATTGAGTGTGTCCTCCCTTCCTCACTTTGTTGTCACATTTGTTGTGAGATAGGGCTCAAACTAACCCTCCAACAAGCCTAAAAATGATCCATGTTCTCTCTGCGGTGGGCTATGAACACTATAGCACCCTCGGCCCTCTTGAACAGGGCAGTTCAGGCCTGCATCCTACCCAAACTTTGACAGCTAGTGTTGCGGCCTAGCAAGGGGAGAAAACTCTCCTCAAACTGCACTCAAAACAACCCTCTACACCACTCTGAAATGCGGCCTCCCTTCAACAACTAATCTTGGACCTGCAATGAAGAATAACCCTGCCCAAAACAGGCCAAATCCTCCATGCTTTGTCCTCCTTTTCCTGCAGCCAATTCAGAGAAGAAATGATGACTTGATTGATGTCCTTGAATGCTAAAATGACTCACACGTGACTCTAATTTATATCATTTCACGTGGCTCCAACGAATTAATGAAGGGTCGTGTCTATTGGACGATTTCTCCTCAAGCCTAAATGACTCGACTGTCCAAACATTTATGACAACTTCAAAAATTCATAACTCAAGTTCTAGAGCTCCAGTTTGGGTGATTTTTGAAGTGTTGGAATTGCCACGCCAAGCTCTATCACCTCAAATTTTCCCATGCTCAAATTCTTCATGGTTTTGGCCCAAATCCCGATGGGTGCAAAACCCCATGCTTGGGTTCCAAGCCCATAAGTGACTCTTGTGACGCTTTGTCATCCAAAGCCCGAACCCTAGGGCTTGGAGCACCTCCCGAGCTACACAAAAATCAACATAGTCAAGCCTGGTTTCAGCAGGAAACTTTAGCGTGCAGGCCGAGAAAAGTTGTGGAGCTGATATTAGTAAAGAGAAGACCGAGAGCATTCTCAAAGGCTAATTGCTGGCTGTCGTAGCAGCTTATTGAATTGTAAAAGATTTATTTGCTCAAAGAACAATCAATAAGAAGACCACAACAAAGAAAGCAGGTTTTCCCATTTGGGTTTCGTGGGTAAAACACTGGTGTCAAATTTATGTGTGTGCATGTGTTTTTATTTCGAGTATTTTCCGCTGCATGTTAAATGTTAAGAAACTCTGTATCTTGGTGAAAGTTAAACTTGGTTTCAGTTTCTAATTGCCTTGATTTTTCAGTAAATTATCTAAGTATTTGCAGAGCTTCAAGAAAATTAACACATACTTAATCAATCATAATCAATTTCCATGCATTTAAGAATATAGTTCTTTGAGTAGTTATTTTGTATTTGTCTTCATTGATTTTCTGTCAAAAAACAGCAAGTATAACTGGCTAGTTCTTTACCATTTTTGAAGAAACATGAAGCTATACTTTTTCTTCAATTTGCATGATAGGAAAATTATTTAAAAACTAAAATCTGTATTTAATTAGCATTTTCCTACATTAAAACAGCAATGATAGCTTGCTGTCCAGCTCTGTTTTTAAACAGTAATTAGCAGTTTTAATAGTTATTTTGCATTGATTTGCATACCTGCTCATATTTAATATTTAGTATATCATTTTCTATGTGTTTCCAGCAGTTTTAACTGATTTTCTGGTCGCTGTCAAGCACTTATTTAGCACGGCAGAGCAAAGTGATTTTTCCCTTTTGAGTCAACAGTTATGTACTTAGCACATATTACATTGTTTCTGCGCATTCTAGATTGTTATTCACTTAATTTATTGCTATCTTGTACCTGTTTTATTTCCAGAATCCAAACAGCACTCATGTTTATTAGTTTATGGTTGCACTTACCTTTACTAACTTGTAGTTTATACATTTTATTATGTAGGGAAGTCCCCCTTGGTTGGAAAAGCACCAGCCAAAGCGAGACAGATTCAGCGTGACATAACATTGGCTCTGCACCTATTTGTCTACCCGACTCCTTTATTCTTTTGCCAGAAGAAATTCCCAGGTGATAACGCCACCTACTTAAAAATTTAAGAACAAAGAAGATAAGATATTGTTATTAATGTCCAACAAATGACCACAAAATTAGGTTAACGGGACTAAAAGAGTACTTCCAGTGTAAATACAAAGTGGGAATGCAAAAGCAACTCCTAGATCATAACTTGAGGCAGAAAAGATAAATAAGTGATTAGCTAAAAGCTAAACGTCTAGTTAAGTGAAGATGTAAATATTTCTCAACTATGAGACTCCTTCAGTCACACCAAATAGCCAATCATGAGGCACCTTTTTGAAGTTGGCAATCATATCCGTTTTCTATTGTTAGTATGACAAGACTGCAAATGTTGGAAATTAGTAGAGGGAATTTTAACAGGACCAGTGGTGCATGTTTTCTGAGGAGACTAAATTTGTAAATACCATCAAAGTTCAAAGATGGTGTATCTGAGAACTGTCAATTGGGTTTATCTCGGGTGGATGGGAGGAATGACTGCTATCCTCTCTACCCAGGTTCAATTCTAGCTAGTGATATGTTGACTCATATCAAGTATATTGTTGTGATGGATTTGAGACTTGTTGTTGAACGGCCTTGAGCCTGAAGAATATCATACCCGCCTATGTGCTGAAGGGTGGGGTGCTTTGTTACATGGCAAAAAAAATGGTGTACTCTGAGAACTATAATACTAAGAGTTTTGTATATCTTATATATTATGCTCAGAAAATAAATATGCAGGGGAGCTCTCATCTTATGCCTTTTCATGCAGACATTGACCAGAATCCACTGGCTCATGGAATAGACTGGAATTGGCAATCAATAGCCAAAAAAAAATTAATAACTTTTTATAAGCTTCTTTTAAGACCACTGTAGCTGATAATAAATTTAGGTCAGATGCCTATTTTCATATGTAAATACTTTCTTCCGAATAAAAAAAGGATGACCACCAGCACAGGAAACATTATAAATCTGATCAATATCTATAATCTCCAAAAATGTTACAACGTGAATACACTGAATTTCAGACAGAGCATTGATCTCCAGGGTCCATGTATATGTGAACCACACTATTTGTCATATTTTCCTCTCCTACTGATGGTTCCAAGCTAATTTAAAAGCCCTTTCACTTTGACAGTTTTCAACATCATCACTCAGAGAAAAAAGTTACGCAATAGGTAACAGTTTAACAGATTTGACACTTATACAAATGTTACAGGGCAGCATTGTTACAGTGAAGGATAGAGTCATACCACACTTTCTGGAACTCCAGGTGGTGGAAGTGACAGATTCCTCGGAGGTGCACCCTTGTCATATGACCTTTTATCAAACCTCCATTCTCCTATTTTTCCATATGTCAACGTACCCTGAGGAGGAAATAAACCCAATGATTTAGTATTGGATGATAAAAGCAAAAGCCATGGCCAGAATACATATCCTCCAAAACTATCACTGCAAACTGGAATAGAATTTCTACAAATAAACCCTATGGTAAAACACTTAAAAAGAACGAGCCATCGTTTCCCAAGTGTTATGATATGAATCTATCAAAATACCTTCATATCATAGTCACATCCATAGGTATAGTGAATGATGAACTTCTCTGCAACCTCCAGATCCCAAGGGGGCTGATTTAAGAGGCAAAGATACAATTTTGTAAGTAATCAAATTTCAAACTGCAAAAACAAAACCTACTTAACATAGATTTTATCCATCCTTTCATTGTGCAAAGAACATCAGCCTAAAAAGTTTCTTGCAGGAGATTGGTTCTTATAACAGGCTGCAAAAATATTACCAAACATGGGATTGGTGAAACTTGATACCTGAATCATAAAATCCTTTCTAAGGGCATGTCGCACCCCATGCAATGCTGAAGCAATTGCATAACCGTACCTGGAAAATAAGGAAAAAATGAATGGCAAGGAAAGAAGACACCCAATAAACGTACAAAATTTACATAAAAATGAATTGATCTTGGAAAGAACATCTTACATCTCAAGAACCCAGCCAAAAGCTTTGTCTGCCTCAGGATCGTTCTTCATTATCAATGAGACATTTAACCACGTCGGTGCAATCTTCTCAAGAGATGCCTGAAGTCATCACATGACCGATTCTTAGAATTAAAAGAATATGGTATTTGATTCAAAGGAAACCTTCATTGAGATCGAGTAACAGAGAGACAAAAAATTAAGAATCAAGACACAGTGACATTAACTGAAATAGGTTGAAACCTTCAATAAAAATAGACAAAAGTAATTGGGAACAGAACAAAAATATCCTCTTAGCAAAGTCCAAGAAACCATTTCGGAATTTCCTTTTAAAGTAGGGTTGATGAGCTAAATGAAAACTATGCTAAGACGACGCACCTTACTAATAATGACAGGAGAGTTTCCTATAGGGTCAATGTTTGAAACTGGCCCTTTGTCTTTGGGAAAGAACTTGCGTATAACTTTCTCATATTTTTCAGGCGTTATGTAGAAGAAAGGGAAGGCTGCTGGCAAATGTTCTGTGGCCAGATTAGGTATCGGTTTGACAATGATATGGTCAGGCTCCGCCATCAATATGTACCTGTAAAGCCCATAATTGTTAATTCTACTTCCATCTAAGAGTATCATGTGCAAGGAAAACAAAATTTCGTTTAAGAGCTGTATAGCATGTGTTGTACCAGTAGACCTTAAGAATTACATAATATATTGCATCGCATTGTATTGCGCATTGTATTACACTGCTGAAATCCAAGTCAACAACCACAGTTTGAAAAAAACTAAAATTGACTAGGATGCAATATTCTCATACAGACTTACTCTTCTTCGATATCTGCCTTCTGCAGCCACTGCACGAAAGCCCACGGTCTATTCAATACAATGTAGCCCTGCAGAGCAACAACACATAACTCAATGACTGTTTTTATAGGGTTTTGTTTTTTCAAATCAATTTATATAAATTTTTGGAATACTGTGCGATCTCGTTGAGATTGAGATGTCCAATGTTTCAATTGAAAACTTCACCCATCTCTTCATCTTCAGGGACAGAAAGTGCACATCTATTGTTGTGAACACACATAGGGCATCTCAACAATATCATACAATATTCCAGAAATTTTCATCATCAGTGAAAATCTACAATAACCCATAATTCGATGACTATTTTTTCATGGGTTTGGCTACAACCCCATGCACAAGAAGATCTATACAATTAAATTTAAATCCACAACGCAGTCAATTCCCATCTCACCAACAGAATCAGTCCCCCTATCGATTCCCCTGAACTCAACTTAGTCAATTCACAAAACATTGAATTCCCCTGCCGCTGACATAATCAAAGTTCGCCATTCAATTCCCCTCCGCCCCACATATTCCAAACCCCAAAGCACTCAATTCCCCTCCCACCCACGGAGTCCAACTCTCCATATCAATCCTCTTCCATCCCACATAATCATTTTTTGCACGAATGTATTCTTGATATAGGCCCTGAGCAATCCGCGATCCACAGTGGTTCAGCCCTTTGTTGCTTCAATTCGAAAAAATAATAAATATAAAATTAAAATTAAATCAAGTGAATATATCCATTAAAATTCAACCCATCTTAATTTTCAAATTCGATAAATATAAAAATAAAAATGAATATATTAATTACAGACCTGGTCGAGTCCAAGAGGAAGAGGGTTAACCACAAAGGTTGGTATCTCATCCATGAGATTGTCAGGCGCGCCCGAATGAAGAACTCTCGTGAATCCTCCCATGTCCGAACCAGGTTTGCTACTGAGTTTCTTGTGCCAGTAGTACATGACTCTGCACTGCCACTTGTTGTAAGAGGAGTCCGTTGCAGTCAGAGCTGTGTGAAACAATCTCCTCTCAACTGGCATTTTGATAATGAGATCTGTGTCTTCTAAATCATCCTTCTGATGAACAACACTTGTTGTTGTGACTATGTTGTATGTGATGAGAGCTACTGTAAGAGTCAAAACCAGAGAATAGAAGAGACTTTCACACCCCATTGTGTGAAAAGAAATGAATTTTACCTATGCATAACATAAAAACGTCCTGTCTCTTCAAAATTCTGCCCAATCTCAGAGATCTTAAATTTTTGAGTTTTTGGGTTTTCAGAAAGTTATGACTTCTTCGTGCTCCAAGAGGTAGGCATGATAGTTCTCGCTAAAACGATGAATAATAAATCAATAAAAAGGCAGTGCATTGTGAGTGACAGCACGTGAAAATTCTCAGAATCGAAAAGACTCTGTCAACAAACACCACGGATTTTTACCGGGTTATCGAGCCTGTAATAAGCGGGGAGTATATGCGGACAGCTGGATAATGAATCTGTAATCTGGATTTTGTTTCAATCCAACCGTGGTCATAGATTGTCCCTTGTATTTATGGCTCAATATTGTCCCCGGTATTTATGGGTCGATAGATTTGTAAATATCGGTTGGCTTGTAAATATTGGTTGTGATGGCATATATTGTTTGGAGTATATATGGTTTAAATAGAATTGTAAATATTTGTTGACTTTTAAATATTTGTTGTGATGGCATATATTGTTTGGAGTATTTATGGTTTAATAGACGTGTAAATATTTGTTAACTTATCAATATTTGTTGTTTTAATGTAGAGGTGCTCAAAGTTGTCTAAAAATTATTTTATTTTGTTTGTTTGTTGGTTGGTTTGTTTGTTTGTTGGTTGGTTTGTTTGTTTGACAGTTTGAGTGAGTTTTGCAAAATGGTGTCAGTGAGCGAGGGAGAGTTTAGCTAGCCGCCACGTGTCAGTTAAGAGCATTCAAAACTCTCGCATAAACAGGATAATGGCTCATCGAGTAGTGCAATGTCTCGTTGGGTTCAGGAGGATATCAATGGTGTTGGGTAGTCAGAACACATTCTGCAGCATTTCGGCAATGGTGAGTTCGAGATGGGAGAGAGCACTCTGTGTCGCGGCATTTGCTCTCAAGCCATGGCTTGAGCCTCACGCGTAGTGTGCGAGTTGGAAGAATAGGGAGGTTGAGAGTTGGGTTTGGTGCTATATGCGTCTATGGGATCATGGTAACCTGGTTTTCAGTGTGCAGTGTGTCATAGTGGAAGTTGTTTCTACTCTGTTGGTGGTGAGAAAGAAGCCCAATTGGGCAAGTCTATTGATAAGAAAACGGTCCTGTGTGGTGGAGTGGCTCGTGTTGGCACTCAGGAGTAGTGACGAGACATGGGAGTGATGTTGGCGTGGGCTCAGGTGGCACTCAGGAGTAGTGACTCCCTAGTGCACGCGCATGTGCTAGAACCCATATGCAGCAAGAAGGGGAGGGGATCTGGTCTTCGGGATTATGGTGTTTTCTTGCGAGCTTGTCGTCGTCGGTGACTAGGCAAGAGGGGCTAGTTTTCGCAGTGGCAATTTGAACAAGGTGGGGGCATCCTATGCGGGAGAAGGGTATTCTTAGTCGGTGGGCACATGGAGTGAGAAGAGTGGTTGCATGCCACGACAACGGGGCAGAGCTCGTAGTGGTGGTCTCAAGTGCATAATGGAGGAAAGGAGGGCGAATGGTGAATTGAGCTCTGACTCGGAGTCCACGGAGAGCCAGCACTTTGTGGCAGCGATGGCGGTCTCTCTATCTCGCTCTCTGGGACAAATCGACACTTCGGTCACCCTAGACGTGATTTCTGCCCAGCTTGAGCATATTCAGCTCAATTTGGATAACATGTGGGAATAGAGGTATGAAGAACGCAATGAACTTATTGCATACATATATGATATACAACATATGCAGAACGAAAATTTGGATGCTTTGGAGAGTCTACGATGCCAACTGAGGTGTTCCCATGACCACCTCCGAGCGTTGGAAATCTAGGTAGAACACATAGACTACCATGTCCACAATCGTGCAGGTTTCTTTGCAGTGCCGCCAACAGTTCCTCCTAATATTCCCCCGTGATGCTTTGTGTTTTATTGCTTTTTGCCAGTTTTATGTCAGAAATAACCATTGGCACCGTTTGCCTAGGCTTGCACCTAAGACCACTGTTTGGGAGGCCTTCGGCCTGGCTCTTTTTGAAGCTTGGTTTGCTAAGATGTAATACAGTTATGTTGTGTGCGATGTAAATTTTGAACTGATAATATAAATATGCTTTTGTAGATAGATGTCTTTTGGATTAATCACATTATTATGATTCGGTCGATCTAACAATATGCTTTTGACCCAAAAAAAAAAAAACAGTTTGAGTGAGGCTAATGGTTAAGAGTGTGTGTTTCCTCCTAAGAGGTCACAGATTCAAAACTAGAGGGGGGTAGAGTAAGAAATAAATAAATTATTTTACCCTCCATGAGGCTAAAAATAGTCTATGGGACAGATTGCTTCTCGACAAACCCCTCGCTGAATAGATTATCCCAAGAGCTAGCTGCCATAATATATCTGCATAATTTTCCCTGTTGTCTTTGAAGGCCTCGCATTCTAAAATGAAATGTTTTTCTATTTCCACTTTTCCAAAAGAGCAAAAAATACATACTCTTTCCTCCCACATTTCTTTTGGCCTTTTCCAGCGCCTTGTTTCCCAAGAGTTGATGAAAATTAGTCCTTAATTGAGCAACAAGAATCTTGGATCTCCAAGAAATATTGGACCCTATGTACATTTTTTGTTCATGATTATGAGTGGGATTAAACTCTTCAATATTGTATTTCTTCTTTCTCCCAAGTACGTTTGTGGAACTTATCCATAACAAAAAAAATTATCTCTTTATTGTTTGTGGGACACATGCTCAAGCAAATACCCCACTTACTAAACCATTTGTTATTTTGTCGCATCTAAGTTTTCTTTATTTTGCACAATATGTCATTAAACACAACCTTAGGCCATCTACCCTCTTCCATTTGCTCATTTTTTTCTTAAATACCTTATGACTCGCTCCATAGCAAGATAGCATAGGGAACTGCACTTTTAATTTTGAATTTGTTTGTAATCAAACACTTGAATTTTCTCAATTTTTTTCCACTGCATCTCGGATGTGTTGTTGGCCCACAATTAACAACCGTAGAGAATCATCAGGATCACTAAAAGCCAAAAAAGAGTTAGAGTGGTTTTCCAGTCCCATAGCTTTGCCTCTCTATAGCTGTTTTGAAAAGCATAAAATGCTTTCCAACCCCCCAAAGTTCTTTTCTTTCTACAACCATCCCAGCTTAAATTTTTGTTGAAGTCAATTCTAAGGTATTTGTAATCTGCAACTTCTTCCAGAGTGTTGCCTTCAAAGTAGAACTTATGTTGGTTATGCTTTCTTTTATTAGAGAAAACCACTACTTTCATTTTGCTAATATTGACTTGCATCTCCACCCTTCTACAAAAATGCTCAAGGGAAAGTAAGTGCTCTTGCAAACCAAGAGCAAATTTAGCAATCAGAATAAGGTCATTTGCATATAAAAGAAGCCTTATAACGAAGTTGCCCAAATGGATATTGTCACCCCCTTGCGAATTATTCACTCTTCAAACTTGTCGATATATAAACCAAAAAGGGTAGGAGACAATGGGCAACCTTGCTTGATCCCGATATCTCTTCTAAAACTTCCAGAAATGCCTACTGAAGTTCTAATTTTGACTTTCACCTCTTCATACAGCATATGCACAGCTGCTTTCAAATGCCTGGGAACCCTGAGTTCCTTCATTCAATGCTAAAACTTATCCCTAGGAACCGTATCAAAGGTTTTTCAGAAATCAACAAAGCAACAAAAAGCTTCTTTCTTTTTCTCCCAAACTTTTTCAATGACGTGCCTTAAAGTTATACAATGATCAATTGTGGAATGTTTAGTACGTGTTTTCCCTTTAGCGTGTTTATCTCTTTCTTCTGCACACTCACTGATTTTTTTTTCTAACATCCTTCCAAATAACTTTGCAAACAAGGGTTTTATCATTATGGTTATATAATTGGAGGGATTATTGACGTCACCACTCTTGATAAGAGGTATTTCCAGACTAGTTGTCCAATCTGTGGGGTATGATGTTGTTGAAATTTTTTGTGATGCAAGGTGCAAGAATTTTTAAGCCCCACTTTAGATACTCTGCTTGGAGTTTAGCTGAGTCTTTTGTTTTTCCAACACCCAACTTCTTGATACCCATCTCTACCTCTTGCACCATGAAGATTTTTGTGTCTGTGTTGACCAAGGGAGGGGGGCCAACCTTGGGATCCTACTCATAAAGTTGTCTTGCATAGAAGTTGTAAGGTTGTTTTCAGTTTGCACCTTTCTCGGTTGGAGCTCCTTCCAGAATAATTTGGGGTTATTTTTCCCAAGGAAGTTCTTCTCTTCTCGAAACCATGAAATCAGCCTTTTTATTTCTTAATATATGTTTGTAAGCTTTGAGATTTATGTTATCCTTGTCTTATTCTTGCCACATTCTCCTTGCCTTTTTTCATTCCTCATCAAACCAAGCATTAACCGAAATAAATTTGTTTCAGACTTCTTAATTTTTGCTCTTTTGCACTCTGCAAGTGCGCTTTGAATTAAGTGCATTAATTCGTGAATATGAAGGTCGTGAAATGAGATTTTATCCTTCTCGAAGAGCCTCTCTGGCATTATTTTGAAGGTATTACAATTTTCTGGAGTCAAAAGAATTATGTCCTTTGGGAGATTTTGTTGAACACGCTGAGTTTTTGACCTTGATTGCTTCTTTCTAGTCCAATATAAACTTAAATAAATTAGCTTGTGATCTGATTTTAAGTCCCAAATGTGATCTCCAATCAACACTTCCTCAATTTTCTCACACAAACTATGTGATCAAATTACATAATTCAGTACACTTGTTCCATTGTAAGTATTGCAAGTGAAATACCGTACTTTTACCATCTAATCAAACCATTACAAATGACTAAATCGAAAGTCCCACATAGCGTAAGCAATTGTTCACCAAAGAGATTGTAGTGTTTATCCTCTAAAATTATTTCCCACTGATGATTACTCTCTTGTGTAAGCCAGATAGGGTCATAGTCTTCTTTACAACAAATAATGCTAGAATGCTCACTTGCAGTCCTAGCATTGAAATCCCCCACTATAAGGACTTCACCTAGCTGAGAATATGTTGCAATATCTGCTTTTAGGGTTGCAAAGGGAGCTTTGTGGTCAAGCCCTCTACTTTTGTAGATTTTTTAAATTTGCGGCACAAAATAACATGCTACAATTCTATGTGATTTCCATTTTCTGATATTTTAAGCCAAACAAATTATTTATTTGAGTCTTATTTTTCTAGCTAAATGAAACTACTTTTTTTGTTTCTCTCACTAATACCATGATACCCCCATGTCCTTTGTCATTTCATGTTGCCTTGTTCCACATTGTTATCTTCCACTACCCTTAAAATAAAGGTGTCTCTTCCGCAGTAGGTCCTCATCTCCATGCATAACCCCTACAGTTCCAACAAACTAATCGTAAGGAAACTTGGGTACGAATTGATTTGTTTTGACATGCAAGACTCACATTTGATTCTTTGTCCCTACTTGCCCATACTGACCTTGCTTCCTGACTTCTTGTTGAAGGGTTTGTTGCCTCTTCTTTGTTATCGTTTTGTTGCTTTGTTTTGGAAGGAGGTCCAAATTGCATTATCACAGATTTACCTTTACAAATCCATGCTCTCTTTCCCTCATCTCTTGTTTCCATAACCTTTGACATTTTCTCCCTCCTTTCCTCTTGTTTTCTTATAGTTAAATCTTCTTCTAGAAAAAAGTGAGAACCCATTGAGAGTTGCTTATTGCTCAAAATGATATATTTATCACGCAAGCTGGGCATAATGACTTTTATGGGTCTGGCTCTCTCACTGTTAAACTTACCTATTCTCCTGCTTGGCATATTTTCCCTTTCTATAGCATCTTGTCTTTCAAGAAGTCTCTTGTAAGGTCAAGAGTAAATTATTTTTCCCATAATCTTTCACCCCTTTAATAATTATGTTTGTTGCTCTATCTTGTCTTTCCTTGTTGTCTCTATCTTGCATGTTGCCAACCCGAATGTTTGCTTCTCCTTCCCTATTAGTATAATTGTTAATAACTTGAGCCCAAGTTTTGGAAACTTTTGCAGAATCTCATTTCCTCTCTTCTCTTGTTGTCTCTTCATTGTTGTCTATTTGGGCAACCACTTTCCCTTTATCCTAGGATGGTTTTGCATTCATCAACTTTGTACTCTCCACTGCAAATTTCTTCATGTTTTCCACATCTGCCTTCATGGGTTGCCATTTTGTCTTCCCTATCAGGAGATCTTCCTGTAGCAATGCCACTTTCTCCTTCAAAACTTTGTTGTCTTCTGCTAAAGCTTGGTTTTCAGTTGTTATTATATGAATTGTACGATCTCTTTCCTGCTCTTTAACTTCTACAACCTCCAACCTCTTTTTTACATTTAACAATCCTTTCACATAAAGATCAGATGACCAAGTGAGAGGTGTGGATGTGGGACAATAGAAGGCAGAATCATCAATGAATTTTCCTTTGGACCTTTTGTTGCCACATGCTTGCAAAGAGGACTTGTTTGAAGATTACTTGGACCCAAGTACTTTCCCTTTAAGACCTTTTTTCCTTGAATGACCTCATTTTAGATGGGCTAGTCTTTGTTTTAAAATTCCCTGATAGTGTTTGGCATTGACCCAAACCCACTTCCCAGCTTTGGATGATGAGGCAATTTTCACTTGCCATAGATCATTTGTTTCCGCGAGTTCTAAAATTTCTTGTCCCGTTTTCATGTTTGAACGCATTTTTGATATAAGCAACTATATATGTTAGGCTCCAAGCCCTTCACTACTATAGTGCTGAACTCCTAATTTCTCCACCCAACTTTGAACAGTGCCTCCCTTCAACCTGAAGCCTCCTTTGGGCAAACCCTCATTTTTTCTAAAACTAAGAAACAAACCTTTCCCCTTCTCGTATTTTAGAGTCCATTTCTGATGGTGAATAATTCGAGATAAACCCACTGAACTCAAAGAAAACCACCACTGAACCTGATCAATATGATCTCCAACACTAGTTTCCCTCTATCTTTTTGTGTTGTACGCAAATAAATTACGCTAAAAAATTCCCTTATAAACATTTGACAATGGTTTTCAATTGATACAAGGTTTAGATCATAATGAAATCAAAATAGTATTATCGTGTGAGCGCGTCGTTGTAAAGCTGAGTTGGGTAAGAGCCTCGCATCAATGATATTGCCATGGATGAGAAAATTTTAAGCTTATATGCCGCATTTTTGCTTCTGTCAATGATATACCGATATGTTTTATGCCTTTGTAGACTTAGTAGTCAAATCGCTCTACGGAGGTGGGTTCTTTGTCCCACAAACAAGGGAGTCTCATTACAAGGGGGTTACATACACCAATTTGGTGTCTGGCTTGGCCATCACCTTAAAATTGGATAATAATAATAATAATAATAATTTGTGTTATATTTATTTATTTTTATAAATATTACTTTAAAAAATACCAACAAATGTATAGTTAAATTTAAGTTATGATTAATGTAATTATTTGTTTCTACATATGGGGTGTCACAGATGAAATTAAGTTTTAATTAAAGGTATTATTAAATAATTAAATTGCAATAGTACTCATTTAGCTCAAGGTTGTACATTGTTTCATCAATCAATGTTTTAAAATGAGTGTTAGAGATGAAATTAAGTTTTAATTAAATATATTATTAAATCATTAAATTGCAATAATACTCATTTAGCTCAAGGTTGTACATTGTTGCATCAATCAGTGTTTTAAAATGAGTTTTAATAGGAACTGACCAAGGTTTTAACTAAAATTTATGATCCAATTACCTAAACATTTACAAAAGATAAATAAATTAGAATTAATCATTGGCAAACACATAAAGACATGTGCAATACACATAGATTTTTACCATAAAAACCTTTACCGAGGAAAGCCAAACAACTTTTGAGCTTCACCACTCTTTAAATTCTTCATTGAATATTCAACCAGATTACAGTGAACATTGACCTTGGTCCACACTTAAAATGGATGTACTCATTACATCACTCTTGATCTATGATCACGCATTTACTTATCACAACCTTACTTCATGTCTTTTTACATATATAAGAAACCCTAATTTGTAGCACCCAAATCAGTTACAAAAGGTTGAATCTCATTAGCTAAGATGCAAAGAATATCAAGGTTCATAATTATTTATGATACAATTTAACTGAAGTCGATCACCACTCCACCATTAGTTAACCACCAGTCTTTTTCGACCATGCATGTCTCTGACTATGCTTGTTTTTCAATTAAGTATCAACTTATGTCAATTGTTATGTCAACCTTCGACTGTATTTCATGTCTTGACTTCGTCGCCGACCATCGACTCAACTTGACCGTCTAATGAATCAGTCACTTAATTGATTTACTTAGACCAACAAGTTACCCAATCGATCCACCTCGACTAGCTAATTGACAAGCTACATTTTGGTCGACTAAGTTTCCTTTGTAAAGTATGTAACTCATCAACATTCTCCAACTTTTTGTCTTCTATGAAATAATAGGGGTTATTGTGCTTCAGTGAACTAGGGATAGCACCCATTGTCTCTCTACACCAACAAAACTTCATAATACTCACATAATTTATCAATGTGTATACATTCTCCAATAACAGTTGCTTCTTTTCCACCATGTTGAATGGTACTATACATCAATTTGATTTGTCTTGGAATGGTAAGTTGGGTTCTTTGTTAGGAAGATTCCACTAGCATTGTCACAACCTATCCTTACCGCTTGCTTTTTTAACCTAATTTTTGAACATAACCTTTGTAAACCAAATTGCTTTGTTGATTGCATTGATGACTACTATGTACTCAACTTACATCATCGATATTGCCACAAACAAATATCACTTACTCATTTGGTTGATCCATTACACACATCAAACTGCTAATAGAAATAGCATAGGGAACATGTACCATGTCCTCCATTTCTTCCTATATGTTTGGACACTATTCAGTAGTTAGTCTTGCCCCTACAGGAATTGGTACCTTGATCAGCTTTTACTCTTGCATGTTGAAACATTTAAAGATTGTTTTAATGTACTTCCTCTGATTACCCATTCTTTTTCTAAATGTTGGATCACTCTTGATGATTGAGACTTATGCAAGAACACAATAAAATACAAAAATAAACATAAACACAGAGATGCAGCATGAATAACACTTCATTTAATTAATATCAAATATTGAAAAATGCTTACAGACAAAATGGAAAATAAACTAGCTCGGGCGATGGTAACTTATCTTTGAGAAGAGATGTGGTAGCTACATGTCTCTGAATTGTGTTACAACGAGGCTCAAGGGCATTTTTATTATTGAACAATAAGAGAAAACCCTAAACAACCAAAACCCTAACACGAGGAGATGTAACACCAAGAGTTTATGGGCCCCGTTGGGGTTAGTTGGGCAACCAACTTCCCAGGGTCATAACTTGGTCATATTATCTCTGTTTGGCGTGTATGATACCTCATTAGAAATATCTCTCCGAGGAATAGAATTTTTTCCACAGTTCTCTTCCCCTAGCTATGGAATGCAGCGAACCTCAAAAAAACGTTGTTTAGGGGGTCAAAATTGCTCTAGAAGTTCAGGACCCGAAAATTTCTAAACATAGTACATAAGAAAAATGATGAAAATGTCTAGGTGGAATAGGTGGGTGGCCACCAATATCCACCTAGATCACTTGATCTTCGTTCCCAAATTGAATTTTTCACCCTTGAGATCCTTAATGTTGAATTTGGAGGATATTTTCATCTTCACCTCCTTGATTACACCCATGTCGTTTCCGACCATCAACATGTCATCGACATGCAACACTACATATATGAAACGTCTGCTTTCCAAATTGGAATATACATAGTGGTCAATCATGCTCCTCAAAAATCACAATCCCTAGATGAATGTGTCATACTTATGGTACCACATCCTAGGTGATTGCTTCAAATCATAAATTTATTTATTCTACTTGCAGACCAACTTTTTCCTACCCTTTTCTACAAATCTTTGAGTTTGTTTCATATAGATTTCTTCTTCCAAGTCCCCATGACCAAATCCATTTTCTCTATCTCAAATTCAAATGTTACAACTAGAGACATTAGTACTCTAATGGATGTTAATTTTGCAACAAGACAAAAAGTCTCATCGGAGTTTATCACTTGAACTTGGGAATAACTTTTCGATACTAGTTGAGCCTTGTACTTCTTGGCTTGATTTATTGAATACAAATTTTTCTTAAACACCCACTTGCAACTTATGGGTTTCCTCCCCTTAGGTAGTTCAACCAAATCCCATGTCTCATTCTTGTGCAAAGATCCCATTTCTTTGACCATGGCCTTATTCCAAAGTTTAGTCTCTATTGATTCAACTACCTCCTTGACCAACTTGGGATGATCAATGGTAGATAACACAAAAATAGAATAGAAATCAAGTGGAATTTACCTTTCAACTTGTTTCCTTGCTCGGCTAGAACTCCTTAAGACTAAAGTATATTGTTCCACCTATTCATCTAATTTAGTCAACTCATATGAATCATTTTTCTAATTCTTCAAGTTGAACACCAAATTTTGTGGTTCCTCCTCCTTTGCAACATCTTAAGTCTTGGAAGTGCACCTAAATTACCTAGAGATCACATCTTGACTATAAACTACCTTCCTTGTCATTGAAATCCATAGTTTATATCCTTTCATTCCATCCTTGAAGTATATGAAAATACACTCGACTACCTTGTTATCTGGCTTATTCCTCTTCTCCTTGGGAACATGAAAAAAATCCTCACAACCAAACACTCCAATATGTATGAGTGATGGATCTTTACAAAATCATACTTCATGTGGAGTCTCGTTGACCAGTGCTGATGAAGGAGATCTATTTACCATATAACATGTAGTGTTGACTACTTTTTCCCATAATTCTTATGCTATCCTTGCACCACTAAGCATTCTCTATGTCTTTTCCATCAATGAATTTTTTCCCCTTTTAATGACTCCATTCTGTTGAGGGGTATATCGAGTAGTCGTTTCATGTATTATACCATGTTGCTTGCATAAGTGCTCAAACTCTTTACCACATAATTCACATCCATTGTCAATTTTCAACACTTTTATCTTCTTATTTGTCTAGTTTTCCATGAGAGATTGCCCTTGTAGCATTAGATGGGAATTTCACATGATTATGTTTACCATAAACACAATGCTCACAAAAAATCAACCTCAAAAGAGTAGTCAGGGAAAACTCCAACCATACCTTTGCTTTACATAGTTTGAAGACCATTTTATCTGATGTGTCACATTCTATGGTGCCATAACATGGTCTCATTGATTGAGAAAGAGGATGATACATTGGTTCCATGAATGATTGCACTGTTGCGTCCACTTAGGTCGCACATGCCCTAATAAATTGTATAGGGATCCAATTGTTGGAAATACTAAGAAGGGGGGGGGGGGGGGCGGGTGAATCAATATTTCATTTTTTTTAACTATTTTTATATTTTAAAATGTTTGATGGAAATAAATAAAAAAATACATATCTTTACATAAGAAACAATTATATATTCAAGTTTTTCCTTGGATTTGTCATCAATAACTTATGGTACTCAACAAATTCTTCAGTGGGCTATCATCTAACTATGCAACCCTCAGGTTTTCACCATTGAGCTTGATCACAACCACTTGACCAGTACACCTTAACTTTATGCTCTTAAACTAGGATTCTTGTCTTGGCTCTTTAGACTTGATCTCTTACATGTTAGTTCTTTGTATTTGATCAAAAAGGGGTCTACTGATCTAACACTTCAACTTCCTCAAATCTTGTTGTTCACTATTCAATTGGCATTACTTAGGCTTATTATATGCTCAAAGAGAAGGTTTTGTACTTTGGACTATAGATTTATTTTTACTACATAGGTATTTTCAAAAAATTGGAACCAAACATGCATTTACAACATTGAAGGTTTCCTTCCTATGACCTATCAACCTTTGCACTAAACATTGACCTTATGCAACCCATAGGCCTACCACAAAATTGTCATTGATAGCTTTGTTCTTACTCCACATCTATCCATAGGAGGGCTCAGTCCTATTATCACCTTAACATCACAACTAAAACTAACAACTCCCTTAACACTATCTTATCCAACCATAATAGATGATCTGAAAGGAGTGTATTAGTTATCCTGTGCTAAGTGTCCTTTCAGTAATACAAACATGTACAATTTGTCTCCATATGTTTGCTTAAGGAATGACTCTTAAACTAGGATTCTTGTCTTGGCTCTTTAGACTTGATCTCTTACATGTTAGTTCTTTGTATTTGATCAAAAAGGGGTCTACTGATCTAACACTTCAACTTCCTCAAATCTTGTTGTTCACTATTCAATTGGCATTACTTAGGCTTATTATATGCTCAAAGAGAAGGTTTTGTACTTTGGAATATAGATTTATTTTTACTACATAGGTATTTTCAAAAAATTGGAACCAAACATGCATTTACAACATTGAAGGTTTCCTTCCTATGACCTATCAACCTTTGCACTAAACATTGACCTTATGCAACCCATAGGCCTACCACAAAATTTTCATTGATAGCTTTGTTCTTACTCCACATATATCCATAGGAGGGCTCAGTCCTATTATCACCTTAACATCACAACTAAAACTAACAACTCCCTTAACACTATCTTATCCAACCATAATAGATGATCTGAAAGGAGTGTATTAGTTATCCTGTGCTAAGTGTCCTTTCAGTAATACAAACATGTACAATTTGTCTCCATATGTTTGCTTAAGGAATGAAAGTTTTAACCATGAAATATAGATGAATTAGTGAACTTTAAGCATGTAAATAAGCCTTAAAAACACTGAACAACAGTGCATAACAAAGAAAAACATTCACACATAATTTTTACACAGTCAACATGATGAAGCAGTTCACCCCTCCTGGGCTACATCTGTTGGTCCAACTCCCAATGGCATGTACCTCTTTGTCAGTATGCTAAAAATTGTAAATTACATGTGTTTATAGGCCTCTAATGGTTGTTTTCTTTGCACCAATGGCTCCATAATGCTCAAATTAGTCTAGGTAGATTCTTGTTTCACCAAAATTGGTCGAAAATTGACCTCCCAATGCATTTTTCCCAATGATAGCTAGAAAAGCTCCACTAAATATGGATACAGGAACTTAACTTAAGTTAAATTTAATCAAATCCCTAAAATTAGGGCGTTGCTATTAACTCCCGCCAGTCGAAAACCACATGCACTAACCATGGCATTAAAGCTTGGGTGGTTGGGTGGCCACATGCCGACCCAAACCACATGGTATCCTCAACCGCTGGCGGAACCCCATGCATAAACTATAGTAACAACAACATGGGAATGTTGACCCTGCCAGAGTTAGCGATTAACACAACCGCCGGAGCCATATGTCATGTGAACCGAAATGTTGTTGGAAGTTTATTCTGTTGTTGCGGTTAGAGTGAAGGCCCACTTTTCTTGGCGCAAGGCTGCATGAGAGGGAGGGTTGGCCCTTCGGGGTTGGCCTCCCAAGCCCCCAATCTGAAACTCAACAAACTTCAAATAGAACTATGCTCCTTATGATGTTAAGAACTAACGGTGGCTTGGACAATAGCATGCGGGCTTGGCAGACAGCAGGTCGGGTGGTCAATTCCCGTCGGCTCCAAATAAATTTTAACACTCCGTTCCAGGGCCACGTGGCGGCCTCCGAGCCTACCTTGTGGCAGTGTTTCATTGGCCCGAAAAATAAAAAGTCAACCAAATGTCAAATCTATGATTTCCACTTGTCAAGACCTGATTGGTCAAAACATAATATTCTGGAATATGTCTGTTGACTGTACCTGCATGTTGATTGGGCATCCAGTCACAAAATTTCGCTGTTTGGGAAAATGGAAAGAATGCGATATCTTTTTCATACGACATCGGTTTTTCGAACCGTTCGCGGCGTCAGAATCACAACGATGAGACCTTTCCGGTCGCTTAGGTTCAGACCTGTTTTAAGCACTTTCAATTTTTTAGCATAACACATGATCTCCTGATCACACCTCCCCACTGAGAAGCTTTTGGAACCCAAAAGCTCTCTGGATTACTAAACATGAAGATGAGGAGACTGTGTCCCCACTCTCCAATGCTTATCCACTAAAATTTCCCTAATTTCATTAATTGGAGCTTTACATGAAGTTAATGCATAAAAGCTAGATAATTGGATTAGGCAATTGGAGGTCTATTTGAGAATCCAAAATTTTCATGATGATGATACCAAAAATCAACTAGCTTCATTGAAAATGGAAGGTGCAACA
Organism: Pinus albicaulis; assembly: GCA_034641835.2. Classification (NCBI taxonomy): domain Eukaryota; kingdom Viridiplantae; phylum Streptophyta; class Pinopsida; order Pinales; family Pinaceae; genus Pinus; species Pinus albicaulis. The sequence goes on from CM076571.1 coordinate 412,916,844, forward strand.
CTTGTTTGGTGGGAAGCCAAGACAAAGCGGGAGATCAAGAAATATGGTAAGATTATCTTATCATGGATTGATTTCATTTCTGCAATAAAAAAACAGTTTTATCCATTAGCTCACATGCAAAAAGCCATAATGAACTAACAAAATTTTAAACAATTGAAAGGACAAAATGTACAAGTGTATAATCAAGAATTTAGGAGAAGAGCTCTTTTATTAGGAGTAGATTTGCATAGCCAAGACACTTTTCTCAAGTATATAGGAGGCTTACATACCTACTTAAGACATACTATCCTCATGTTTAACCCTACAAGCCTAGATGAAGTTTGTGTTCAAGCTACACATTTAGAGGCAAGGGGAAAACAAAACTTAGATGTGAATGGGGAAATGATTTTAAAGGCAAATGGAAGAAAAGGAGAAAAGAAAATGTCAGAAAATAGAAGGGAAAAACCTTTTTCAAACACTGTTATAAAACTAGCCATGATGAAGACCGTTGTTGGAAACTTCATCCAAAGTTGAAACCATAAAGTTTTAAGGCCAAAGAGAAAGGAAAAACTGTTGCAATAGTTCAACAAGACCTAGGGAATTCAGGAGATGAAACAAAAATCATATCTATGGGACTAAAGAATATAAAGGGGAAATATATTGAAAATAAACCCATTTCTAGTATATCTAAATGTCACATACAAGCTCCAAATGAAGAAAAGATAATTGAATTGTTTCATGTGAGGGTCATTTCCAAACTTACCAAGGTTGACACATTGTTTGACAGTGGGTCACAAGTGAATTTAATCTCTGAAGACTTGGTCAAGAAACTTAATCTTGAGATCATTCCACATTTGAAACCATATCCACTTGGTTGGATTTGTAAGGATGCAAATTTACAGGTTTCAAAGAAGTGCATGTTGCGCTTTGAAATAACTTCACATTTCATTGACACGGTTGAATTAGATGTTGTTCTGCTTGATATAACAGGTATGGTGTTGGGCAGTCCTTACTTGTATGACAATAAATCAAGTGAGCAAGAAAGAGAGGGTGAGAAAGATAGAGAGTAATAAACAACACAATAAAAGTGACGAGAGATCAGTGGAGGAATGCGAGGGAGGGGAGTGAGAAGGCCATAGAATGTGTGCAAGTGAGCTAGAGAAAACCTGTGAGAATGAAATAGAAGTACACATGGGTATTTGGGTTGTGACTTTGAGAAGGAGGAGACATAAATCCTTGTGAGTCACAACAATCATGTTCGGAATTGTGGTTTTAATTGTATTGGATAAGGAATTCAACGAGGAAGCCTTTAGCTTGACCTAGAGAGCTAAGGAATTATTTGAATAGTTTCTCTTAATTAAACACATAAGGAATTAGAAATAAGAAAGTATAAAGGAAATGTTGGAATAGTGAAGGACTCTCCTTGTACTGTGTAGGCCAATGGTGGAAATACTATGAGCGTTAACAATTCTTGGCTTAGTGGTTGAAAGGTATAATATTGATTCCTATATGTGACAGAGAGTGGCTTTCATGTCTCATGCCTTGTTTGAAATCTATATAGCCTTGAGAGAAGCTTCCTCTTAAGGCATTGGATCTCGCTCATGGGTGGTCAGTTGCAAGAAATCTACAATGTAGTTGCGCCTATTGTTGAGTGGAGAGTGGCTTTTCATTCTTCAATTTCCAACAAGCTTAAGTGAATTGACTAAGTGTATATACTTCTCTATTAATGAAATGAAATTGATGTTCAATGTTTCATGATTATTTTTATTCCGGTTACTGGCTATGTTTGTAATGAGCATCTAAAAGTTGTGGTAAATGGTTTTTGGTTAATAGTCATAAATTCCTTAATTAAAAAATGTTGTATGCAGAAGTAGTCTTGAAAACAAGTTACCTGTGGTGAATGGGTGATGTGTGGTTAGGTAGGGTGAATGTATAAGTTGACTTGAGTTATGTGTCTCTTCGTGTATTCTATAATGTGAATGAATTTTACCAAGCTAGTTGTGGGAGGAAATAGTGTGATTGTATCCATGTTTTGAATGCGAAGACTTGATATTTATTCAATGATGGGATACCTTGTTTCCGCTAGACGTAACCTAGAAGGTTGGCCTCTTTGTTTGTAAGAGTTTAGAGTTGATAGTATGATGTTGGTAATTTGTAGCCCAAATGAATGAGAGTAATATCATCCAAGTTGGGTGAAATTGAGGGGATCTATCCATTCACCATTTTATCTCTTTCTATTTTGGAGGTGTCATGTTGAAGATAGTGTTTGGGGTACCTTCATAGTCTCGAGAATATTTTGAGTCTTCATAAGGCTTTGGGTAAGGTTTTTTCCAAATCAATGTTGAATTCAGCCTTTGAAACTAGCTTGGGAGCTTAGCGAAGGTTTAAGAATCTTGGGGTTATTAGCGAAAGTTTTGGAAATATGTGGATTAGAGGCTTTGGCCCTAAACCCTATACATATGGTCAGTCATGACCAAGAACTTAGCTAAAAGGAGCTTAAGTATGAAAGGACGAGACGTTGGGTTATTGGGGTATCAGGGTATCAGGTGTCAAGCAACCCATTAAACAACATCCAATGCAAACCTCATATATTAGTAGATCTCTAAATGTTTATTCACTAACAAAGATTATTCTTGTTGGTTGATGATCTAGGTATGTTAGCTACCAGATTTAACCATGGTATTTTACTTATGTGATGTTGTTAGAATTGAATTTTAAAAGAGCATAAAAGAACACGTGCATTCTTGTAAAGAAGGGAAACAAGACAACCATCAGCAACATGCAAACACGAAACGTTTATAACAGAGTTCACCCAGTGTGGGCTACATCTCTGGGCTGGGTGTCAAAATGGGGTAGGCCACTTCATATAGTGCTCGAAGATGTGATGTACATGGATGATGTTCATACAAGGATGTGTCCTCAACATGACTGGCTTGTCTCTCCACGAGACGTTCTGCTATAAGAACTCTGACTCATAATGGACCTCCTATCAGCATGACATAATCTCACATGAAGCAAAAACAAGATCCCGCACATGCATCAAGCAAGGATCTAGAAATCATCATACATATCACAGCAAAAAAAGGCACATATACCTCAACCTCTGAAGCTCGTTGAAGAAGCGGATGCTCAGCTGCTAAATCTGGCTGCATCGTTCACTTCGTGGCGTCGAGGGGCATAGAATCGACTATCCACACTTTAGAATTAGAAATCGTCACTCCAATATGGAAAATGACCAACAAATGGGAAGTTTTGTTGCAAAAATGGAAAATGCCATCAGATTCCTGTCGACGAGAGGTGTAAAATCGACATAAAGTTTGCCAAAAATGTACTCCTGCAACTTCGGGCCCTCAAGGAATCTTTTGATGCCCTCAAGATTCCTTGGAGCATGGTTCTGTTGCCTCCATGGATCAAGATTCCACCTGCTTAAAAAAAAAAAAAAAGTGTCTGCCTCGAACTCCGCGCTCAACTCTCTGCCTGGGCGCATCTACGGATTTGAGTTCTTATATGTTTGAGTGCGCAAAGTTTACAAGACCACGGGTTTTGGTTCGTTGGTGGTGGAGGAGGCTAACATGGAGGCAGGTCAGGTTCAAATCCCGCCCGCTCCAAAAATGGCATTATATATATTTTTAACCCCATCGGTTATAGCATTTAGCATTTGGATTTCAACGTTTTGGTTTATTTGTTTGGCGCGTATTAAACATAGCATATAACCGTTGTATTATTTGATATGTTGGTTTTATATGTTGTTATATATGGGTTGGTTGTTGCGTTTGTTATGGTTCCGCTAGTGGATGAGCTGACTATTAAGCCAAGTGGGTTCGACACCCGCCAGAACCCTTACCTCCAGTGGCAATAACATAGTTATGGTGAGCGGGGTCTGCTCCATGTGGCCCTAGCCCGACCCTATTTAACCATATCTTTTCATATATAGTCTGTTGTTGTGGATTTTAGTGCGATGATTCCGACGGGGGTGGCGGGGTTGAAAGCCCGCTGCCCAACGAGTTTGATAACTTTTTTTGTAATATGATCCATGCGGTGGGGTGGCGGGGATGGTGCCCCCGCGCCCCCCACCAATATATATATATATGTGTGTGTATATATGTATATGTATGTATATATATATATGTGTGTGTGTGTGTGTGTGTGTATGTATATGTATGTATATGTATATGTATATGTATATGTATATGTATATGTATATGTATATACATATACATATACATATACATACATATACATACACACACACACACACACACACACACACACACACACACACACACATACACACACACACACACACACACACACACACATATAATGTTTATTGATCATTTTTAAACTTAACGAAAATAAGGTTCATTGGGAAAATTAATGAGGCCATAATTTCGCTCATTTTCGGGAGCTGGGTTCCCTGCTGGTTGACAGTGAATTTGTGGGACACTTAAACCTGGCCCACTGCCCAACTTTGACCAAACTTTGACTTCCTATAACTTCTCCATATGGGCTCGGATTGAAGATCCGTTCGCACCGTTGGAATTAGGGTGACAATTACTTCAACCTAAACCTAGTTCGAGAGCCATCCGACCACTTTGAATTTTGACCTATCATCAGCCCTCTTTGTCTCCTAAGGGTGTCTGGAGCCACCTGGATTAATCCTCCCCACTGAGGAGCTTTTGATTTACCAAAAGCATGAACATAATCTGTAGTTGATTTGTACCTTATCTGCGCCACAAGTATCCTGAAAGGTCACCCTCCATTCTCCTTCACCTTTGTTCCTCGGAACCATAAGTGATGAGCCGACACCTGCACCCTCTGCAAACCTGTAGTACAATATTTTGCAAATTGCATGCTTAAGTAAGTGACCAATCTATGACCCAAGCATCCCATACTTGCCACGAGCTTATAACACATACTTGGTGATCAAGTTTACATTAAAATGGAATCAATACCCCATCTATCAATACAAGGTGAAAATATCATTGTTGCTTCATAAGTGATGTAAAACGCATCATCACTTTTACATTCAACACATGATTTACAAATTAAGGCCAAACACTCTCTACCAAACCTAGAAAAACCATTTCTCACTTATCAAAGTGAATGGGTCATCTCTCTTTGGCGCATTTTCTCGTCGAACAATTGTTTCAGCTAGTTCCTGCACTAATGCTTTGTCCTCCAGGCACTGCTCTGGATGGAGCCTCCAACACGTGGCTCTCTGATGGCCACTTCTATTGCAATGACTGCAATGAGTCTTCATCCTACAGACCTAATATACCTTCTTCTTTTCCTGCAATGGAGAAGGCCTTTCACGCTTCATCCTCCTTTGTGTTGCCATTCTTTTCCAACACTTAGAAAATACATGGTTATGTAATCCACAAAAACTACATGTTTTCTGATGCCATGATCTAGGCTCATTGTTAGCGACATGCTTGTAATCAAAATGAACACTATAATATCGAGACTTGTTATACCTTTCTCGGTTGTCTCTGGTGAAATCATGATGACGAGATCTTGCCTCAGCTCTTTCACTACCATGTGCGTTGTCATAGGATGATGGTGAAGTGTTCCCATCATTATCTTTCCCCAATGGTTTCAACCATGCATTCAAAGCTTCTGACACCTTCGATCATTTTCCTTAAGTGTACCCCAAACCTGCTAATCGAGGTCTCTGCACAACCTCCAATGGTTGAATCATTCCTTGGCCATTAACGCCAAGACCTACTCCCTTATATACCATCTTGGTGAGGAGCCTCATGCCAATTCCTGTAATGGGTATCTCCACATTTCGCACAGAAATGATAGCATGTGAAGATGAAACTGAAAAAAAATCAACATTCTTTAACTCGGATGTCGATTTAGATACAGTTGATGATGGCTTCTTCAAGCCTTTGTTGCGCTTCAATTCATCCAAGGCCTCTTCCATGGCTCGTAGCTAAAGCTGCAGTCTCTGCTTATCCTCTTTCTCTTCTTATAGAAGCTTCCTTAATTCAACATCCTTTGCTTGAAGGCTTTGGTCGTTGCACTTCAGTTCTTCGAAGGCTGCCTCTGCGGATTACAACTGAAGCTACACTCCCTTATTATCCTCTTTCTCCTCTTGCAGAAACATTTTCAATTCAGCGTTATCTGCTTAAAGACTTTGGTTGATCTCCTCATTCGAATGATGAGAAGATGGTGAGGGCGAAGAATATTCATTGGAAGATGTGGATGAAGCATCACTTTCTGCTTCTTCTTTCTCACATCTTTCATAAGCTTCATACATCATGTCCACCATATTGGACATCCTGAACATGGCCTCGTACATGTCTTTTCCATCCTCAATTTCTGCACATTCAATCGTTGTTCATGCTCGCAATTCGCATCAGCAAGAAGACCGCTCTAATACCACTTGATCTGGGTCTGTCAGCTACCATATTTACCCATGATCTTTTACTTCTGTGATGTTGTTAGAATTCCATTTTAAAATAACATAAAAGAACATGTGCATGCTTGTAAATAAGTGAAACAAGACAACCATCAACAACATGAAAACACAAAACGTTGATAACGGAGTTCACCCAGTGTGGGCTACGTCTCCGAGCCTGGTGTCAAAATGGGGTAGGCCGCTTCATATAGTGCCCAAAGATGTGATGTACATGGATGATGCTCATATAAGGATGTGCCCTCAACATGAGTGGCTTGTCTCTCCGTGATATGTTCCACTACAAGAACTCTCACTCATAATGGACCTCCTATCAGCATGATATAATCTCACATGAAGAAAAAACAAGATCTCACACATGAATCAAGAAAGGATCTAGAAATCATCATACATCTCACAGCAAAAAGAGGCACATATTCCTCAACCTGTGAAGTTGGCTGAAAAAGTGGATCCTCAGCTGCTAAATCTGGCTGCATCGTTGACTTCGTGGTGTCGAGGGGCGTAGAATCGTCTATCCACACTTGAGAATCAAACACCGTCACTCCAATTTGGAAAATGGCCAATAAATGGGAAGCTATTTTGCTGAAACGAACAACGCAATCGGATTCCGGTCACCGACAGGTGTAAAATTGACATAAATTTTGTCCAAAATGGACTCCTGCAACTTCGAGCCCTCAAGGAATCTTTTGATGCCCTCAAGATTCCCTCGGGCATGGTTCCACTGCCTCCATGGCTTAAGGTTCCGCCTGCAATAATAATAAAACATGTGTATGCCTTGAACTCCGCGCTCATCTCTCTCTGCCTTAGCGCATCTGCGGATTTGAGTTCTTATACGTTTGAGTGGGTAGAGTTTACAAGACCATGGATCGTGGTTCATTGGTGGCGGAGGAGGCTCACATGGAGGCAGGTCGGGTTCAAATCTCGCTCGCTAAAAAAATGGAATTGTATATTTTTTTTAACCCTGTCGGTTATAACGTTTATCATTTGGAGTTCAATGTTTTGGTTTATTTGTTTGGCGTGTATTAAAAATGGCATATAACCATTGTATTGTTTGATACATTTTTTTATATGTTGTTGTATATGGGTTGGTCGTTGTGTTTGTTATGGTTCCACCGGCGGACCGGCCAGCTGTTAAGTCGAGCGGGTTCGACAGCCGTCAGAACCCTTACCTCCAGTGGCAATAACACAGTTATGGTGGGCGAGATCCGCTCCACCCAACCCTGACCCGACCCTCTTTAACCATATCTTCGCATATATAGTATGTTGTCGTGGCTTTTAGTGTGGTGGCTCTGGTAGGGGTGGCAGGGTTGACAGCTCGTTGCCCAACGAGTTTGATATTTTTGTTTGTAATATGATCTATGCAGTGGGGTGGCGGGGGTGGTGGCCCGCCATCCCCATTTATATATATATTTTATTTTTTAATTTTTATTGGTCATTTTTAAGCTTAACGAAAATACGGGTCAATGGGAAAATTAACAAGGCCGCAATTTTGCCTGTTTTCTGGAGCTGGGTTCCTTGCTAGTTTATGGTGAATTTGTGGGACACTTAAACTTGGCCCACTGCCCAACTTTGAACAAAATTTGACTTGCTCTAAATTCTCCATTCGGGCTTGGATTGAAGATCTGTTTTCACTGTTGGAATAAGGGTGACGATTACTTCAACCTAAACCTGGTTCGAGAGCCATCCGAACACTTTGAATTTTGACCTATCATCAACCCTCTTGGTCTCCTGAGGGTGTTTAGAGCCACCTGGATTAGATGATGTGCATTATTAGAGTGGGAAAGAGTTTTGAGAAAAAAAATTATGTTATCCGATGGCCCCATCACCAAATGGAAAAAAAATGTTAGTAGACGAAAAAGTGGGTCTTTATTAGTCGATGGTTCATTAATCGAGTATCGAAACTTCATGATATAGCACTATTTGATAATCAAGTATCAAGACTTCATGCTATTAGACTATCAAATGATGAATTATTGGGAGGTTTGGATATTGACTATTAGGACTTCCCGTTATCGGCTTTCTAGATTTCATATGATCAAGTATCAAGACTTTGGGATATTAATTATTAGGACTTCTTGCTATCAAATTTTGGGGTATCGAATGATTAGGTATTGGGAGGTTGAGACACTACCCATCAATTTTTCCTCTTGATATCGAAGGAACTCCAGAATTTCCTTCCATGGTAGGTTGACATTGGATGTTGGCATGGAAATTCGACGTGGCATGGCTTTGTACAAGGAGATATGGGGGCAAAAGCACTGCCATGTGTCTACCATGTGACAATGGCGTGGATGTTAATACGGCACACAAAGGAAAATTTGGATGAAATTTATATCATTTTAAAGCACTTGATGAGAAAATGAGAATGATGTTCTAAAAAAAAATGTTTACGGTGGTTAAAGTAAGCAACAATTTAACAAAAACATCTCCATAAATTAACCACACAGGTCAAGTTTGGATACTATGTATCCTTAATCATGCATTAACGGACAGTGTATGTTACATAGGTAACATAGTTGAAGGTTAATGGGGAAATTTACTTAAGTCAATAATCAATGGAATAGTGATATGAAAGGATTGTATTAGTTCTGTTGTGCTAAGTGTCCTTTCAGTAATAAAAACATGTACGATTTGTCTCCATTTGTTTTCTTAAGGAATGAGTGTTTTAACCATGAAACATAGATGAATTAGTGAGATTTAAGCAATAAAATAAGCCTTAAAAACATTAAACAACAGTGTATAACAAAAAAATACAATCACACATAAGTTTTACATAGTAGGCATGATGAAGCAGTTCACCCCTCCTAGGCTACATTTGCTGGTCCAGCTCCCAATGGCATGTCCCTCTTTGTTATTATGCTCAAAACTATAAATTACATGTGTTTACAGACCTCTAATTGTTGTTTTCTCTGCACCAATGGCTCCATAATGCTCAAATTATCCTAGGTAGACTCTTGTTTCACCAAAATTGGTTGAAAATTAACCTCCACATGCATTTTTCCCAATGACAGCTAGAAAAGCTCCACTAAAAGTGGAGACGGGCACTTAACTAGAGTTAAATTTTATGAAAACCCTAAATTTAGGGTCGGCGCTATAATATCCGCTGGATAAACCGTTAATTTTAAAGTCAAGTGGGCGGGGTGGTCACATGTCGACCCCCCACCATCTTTGTTATTACTGTTGGGATAAACTCGCAGGTGGCATTGGAACCCGAAGTCTACGCCATGTTCCATAACCGTGGAATTTAAAATCATAAACGCACATGTGACAATACTTATCCACCACCTGTAGTTACGGTTCCGCAAACCGTCGCACAAAATTTCATCTCGCCGCACATGTAACCACATCCGAAGCCACCGATTAGTGGTTTGTTATCCAATGGTTTAAAATTTTAATGTTACGGTTGGCATATGCCATGTGAACAAGTCTTGGGGCCGGCGACTTGGGACCGTTGGCGGTCCCCTCCCCCAATGCATAAACATTAACTCAATATATGAATGCAGAAGCCCTATAGGGTTAATAATCACCCGTAGGCAGACTGGTTAAGTTGCCCGTGCCAGCGCCCGAGGTCTCCGGTTCGATTCTTGTAATCTCCACAAATTTTACAAGACCCTCCTAAGGACATGTGGCGGCCTTCGAGCTTGCCACATGTAGCTCATCTGACAGACCTTAACAAATCCATCAAATGGCCAGAAACACTCCCCCATACCATAAGATCAATGACCCACAACATGCCACGTGGCACAATCCAGTTGGCTGTGAGAAAAGGGAATATTCCCTAGAATATGCCTGCTGACTATACCTGCATGCTGACTGGCATCCGAGTCACCAAATTTTTTTTGTTTGGGAAAATGGACAGAACACGATATCTTCCTCATACAACATAAATTTTTCAAATTTTTTGCGGCACCAGAATCACAACGATGAGACCTTCTGGTCGCTCAGGTTCGGTCCTGTTTCAAGCACCTTCATTTTTTTAGCATAACACATGATCTTGTGATCACACCTCTCCACTGGGAAGCTTATGGACCCCAAAATCTCTTTGGATTATTGAACATGAAGATGAGGAGACTGTGTCCCCACTCTTCCAATATTTATCCACTGAAATTTCCATAATTTCATTAATTTGAGCTTTTCATGAAACGACAATTTTTTCCTTGATTCCGTTGACCAACCATTGTTGTCTTTGACATTGTCATGTTGCACATTTACTGAACTTACATAACAACAATATAACTTTGTAGTAAACTTCTTGTTTCTACATTGGTCTATAATCAAAGAAAACTTGCAATTGTTCTCACCTTGCATTTTGTCCTTATGGCGATTTTTTGCTGAATTTTCCTTGAACTTGTGTCGATTCTTGACCAAGTTTCTTTGCCATTGTACCATGCCTTTCAGAAACCATCAATGAAAATTCTTGAATCATGTGCTTTCTTTGTCAAGTTGCTTTGTCCTCTCTTGGACCTTTGCAACTTCTTGCACTGACACCTTGTTTTCAGCACCATTCAACACCAATGTCGACTGTTGCAACTGCTTATCATCTTCTTTCAAAGACAACTTGCTTTCAAACTGAAACAACTCATTACATACATCAACATTTTTTTTAAAATGATGATGTAAAACATCTCTTTGTTTAATCATCATCAATGTCAATTTTTTGCTTGCATTGATTAGCCTCTTCATTTGCCTGCATTAACTAAAGAAGTGTCTAGTTTTTTGCGATGAGCTCTCACAATATACTCCTTGCCATATTTGAATAAATGGTATTTGTTCTCATGGTGAGGGAATATTGCTTTCCTGTCATACATGTAAGGACTGCCCAACACCATACTTGTTATATCAAGCGGAACAACATATAATTCAACTATGTCAATGAAATGTGCAGTTATTGCAAAGCGCAACATGCACTTCTTTGAAACCTGTAAATTTGCATCCTTACAAATCCAACCAAGTGGATATGGTTTCGTATGTGGAATGGTCTCAAGATTAATTTTCTTGACCAAGTCTTCAGAGATAAAATTTGCTTGTGACCCACTGTCAAACAATGTGTCAACCTTGGTATGTTTGGAAATGACTCTCACATGAAACAATTCAATTCTCTCTTCTTCATTTGGAGCTTGTATGTGACAGTTAGATATACTAGAACTGGGTTTAGTTTCAATCTCTTTCCCCTTCATGTTCTTTAGTCCCATAGCTATGATTTTTGTTTCATCTCCTAAATCTGACCCTAAGTCTTGTTCAACTATTGCAATAGTTTTTCCTTCCTCCTTGGCTTTCTCTTTGGCTTTAAAACTTTCTAGTTTCAACTAAGGATGAAGTTTCCAACAATGGTCTTCATCATGGCTAGTTTTAGAATAGTGTTTTCAAAATAATTTTCCCTTCTCTTTTCTGATATTTTCATTTCTCCTTTTCTTCCAATTTCCTTTAAACTCATTTTCCCCATTCTCATCTAGGTTTTGTTTTCCCCTTGCCTCTAAATGTGTGGCTTGAACACAACCTTCATCTTGGTTTGTAGGGTTAAACATGAGGATAGTATGTATTAGGTAGGTGTAAGCCTCCTATATACTTGAGCAAAGTGTCTTGGCTCTGCAAATCTACTCCTAATAAAAGAGATCTTCTCCTAAATTCTTAAGTATACACTTGTACATTTTTTCCTTTCAATTGTTTAAAATTTTCCAGTCTATTATGGCTTTCTGCATGTGAGCTAATGGATAAAATTGTTGTTTTATTACATAAATGAAATCAGTCCATGATAGAATAATCTTACCATGCTTCTTTATCTCCTCCTTTGTCTTGGATTCCCACCAAACAATTGTTGCACCTTCCATTCTCAATGAAGCTAATTGGATTTTGGTATCATCATCATGAAAATTTTGGATTCTCAAATAGACCTCCAATTGCCTAATCCAATTATCTAGCTTTTCTGCATTAACTTCACCATTAAACATTGGCAATTCAAACTTAACATCAAGTTTTAGAAAAGGAATTTTACCCATGTTCTTTGACTTGTCTGACTGATGTACTGAAGATGAAGTAGAGGATGATGAGGATGAAGATGAGGGTGATGATGGTGACTTTCCACTGTCTCCATTTTCTCCATTTCCCTTTTTTGATTTATATTCATCATTGTGGCCTCCTGATGATCCCTGTCCTTCCTTGTGAAGTTTGGACCTTTCTTCTTCTAGCTTCTCAGTCCTTTCTTGATAAAGGACTCTCACCATTTCAATTAAGTCTAGAAATTATTTTTTGTACACTCTTTCTTCCTCTTTGGGATCCATCTCTTCATGGATTTCTCCTTCTGTTGGAGGCATTCTTGATGCTACTTCTACTTCTTTTGGAGGTGAGCTAGGTGGTGGATAATGTGGCAATATTTCCCTCTTTTGTTGTGGCTCACTTTGAGAACCTCTTGGTTCCACCAATTTACCTTCTCCTCTCTTAAGCTTGAGCCTAGTAAGCATGTAAACCCTTGCAAACAATTAACAAATATTTGCACACAAAAACACCAGAGATTAAACTCTAGCTCCGATACCAACCTGATATGAAAGGAGTGTATTATTTCTATTGTGCTAAGTGTCCTTTTAGTAACAAAAACATGTACAATTTGTCTCCATCTGTTTTCTTAAGGAATGAGTGTTTTAACAATGAAACATAGATGAATTAGTGAGCTTTAAGCATGAAAATAAGCCTTAAAAACACTGAACAAAAATGTATAACAGAGAAATACAATCACACATAATTTTTACACAGTAGGCATGATGAAGCAGTTCACCCCTCCTGGGCTACATCTGTTGGTCCAACTCCAAATGGCATGTCCCTCTTTGTCATTATGCTCAAAATTGTAAATTTCATTTGTTTACAGGCCTCTAATGGTTGTTTTCTCTGCACCAAAGGCTCCATAATGCTCAAATTAGTCTAGGTAGACTCTCACCAAAATTGGTCGAAAATTGACCTCCCCATGCATTTTTCCCAATGACAGCTAGAAAAGCTCCACTAAAAGTGGAGACAGCCACTTAACTAGAGTTAAATTTAATGAAAACCCTAAATTTAGGGTTGGCGCTATAATCTCTGTGAGATAAACCATTAAGTTTAAAGTCAACTGGGCGGGGTGGTCGCATGTCGACCCCCTCGCCATCTGCGTTGTTACCGTTGGGATAAACCAGCAGGTGGCATTGGAACCCAGAGTCTATGCCATGTTCCATAACCGTGGCATTTAAAATCATAAAAGCGGATGTGAAAAATCTTATCCATCGCCTGCAGTTACGGTTCCGCAAACCATCGCACTAAATGTCATCTAGCTGCACATGTAACCACATCTGAAATCGTTGATTATTGATTTGTTATCCATCGGTTTAAAAGTTTAATGTTACAGCTGGTATATTCCATGTGAACAAGTCTTGGGGCCACCAGCGGGTTGGGACCTTTGGCGGTCCCCTCCCCCAGCGCATAAACATTAACTCAATATATGAATGCGGAATCCCTATAGGGTTAAGAATCACCCATAGGCGGACTGGTTAAGCTGCCCGCACCCGTGCTCAAGGTCTCCGATTCGATTCCTGTGCTCTCCAAAAATTTTACAAGGCCCTCCTGAGGACACGTGGCGGCCTCTGGGCTTGCCACGTGTCGCTCATCTGACAGACCTTAACAAATCCATCAAATGACTAGAGACACTCCTCTGTACCATAAGATCAACGACCAACAACATGCCATGTGGCGCAATCCTGTTGGCTGTGAGAAAAGGGAACATTCCCTAGAATATGCCAGCTGACTGTACCTGCATGTTGACTGTACCTGCATGCTGACTGGGCATCCCAGTCACCAAATTTTTGTTGTTTGGGAAAACAGACAGAACGTGATATCTTCCTCATTCGACATCGGTTTTTCGAATTGTTCACACTGCCGAAATCGCAACGACGAGACCTTTCCGATCCCTCAGGTTCGGTCCTGTTTCAAGCACTTTCATTTTTTGAGCAGAACACATGATCTCCTGATCATATAGTAAAAACAATCATCGCTGGGGACATCGTGTTTGAAAAATATTGGTGGTCAACTAAATTTAAACCATGTTGGAATTTATTAGGAATCCCAATATTCCCAAGATCTTAACCAATTAGATTTAACCTTCTATAATTGATTTATGTGCTATAAATTAGGGTTTTTTGTGCCCATAAATAGACCAAGACGTGAGGACATAATAAGCTAATGCATAATCATATATCAAGAGTGATGTAATGAGGACATTGGTCTTAGGTTTGGACTAAGTCCAATGTCCATTGTAATCTAGCTAAATATTTTGAAAAGAATATTAAGGGTGGTGAAGCTTAGAGGTTGGATGGTTTTGCCGGTTAAGTGTTTCCACAATAAAAATAGTTGTGTATTGTGCATATATTAATGTGTTTTCCATTGTTTATTTATGGTTTATTTTACTCCTATAAATATTTAGGTAATTGATTATAAAGTGTGGTTTAAACCTCAATTAACTCATTAATTCCTATTCGAGCTTGATTTAGAGTGCCAACCGATTCAAAATTTTGTATCAATGATTTAGATTTAGGGGGGAACCTCTATTGCTAAGGGGTTGGTGATTCAAGATCTATATTTTTAATCTTGAATAGATATGGAATAAATCTAATTCCAATAGAAGCTTTAAAGCAATTTTTATTGTCATGAAGAATGGCTTGCGGTATAAGAGTTGAGATCGAGAAGTTTAATGACAAGAATTTTGGGTTATGGAAGCTTAAAATGGAAGATATATTTGTTGATCAAGAAAAATGGGTTGTTGTGCATCCCATAACACCTTCGATTTGCATGCCAATACAGGATTAGGAGAAACTAAAAAGAAAAGCAACGAGCATGATTCGATTTTGACTTGCAAAATTATTGTTGTTGAATGTATCGAGGGAAGAAATTGTAAGGAAATTGTGAGAAAATTTGGGGAACTTGTATGAGTCAAAATCCCTAGTAAACAAGTTATTCATTTAGAAGAAGTTGTATCTTCTGAGGGTAAAGGAGGGTGACTTGGTCACACAACACCCAAATGTATTCAATACTTGGAACAACTAGTTATTATATGTGGATATCATAATTAGTGAGGAAGATAAATGTATTAGTTTGTTTTATTCTTTGCTATAATCATGGGATAACTAGTTGTGGATATTAGGAGAAATGTGACCACATTGGTGGTTGCATATCTATTGTCAGAGGAAATGAGGTGGAATAATAGGGAAGGATCAACCAATGATGCCTTGTGAGTGAGAGTTCGATCCGTTGGCATAGGTAAAGATAAATTCTCCAAGGGGAGATCTAGGTTGTGGGAAGATCTAAATTCTTGGTTTAATGGATGAGAAGATGTTGGAAATGCATCAAAGATTACAAAAGAGGATACAAGTAAAAGTTTGTTGAGTAGAGCAAAATATCTGAAGAGACATAGTTGAATGAGGGAAATACTTCTTCGAATGAAGGAGGGGAAGTGTACCTAGCTTCAAAAATCACACAATTGGATCAAACGACGTGGTTGATTAAATTGGGTGTGTCCTATGATATAACACCTTACATGGGATGGTTATATGGATATGAAGAATATTAAGGAGGTCATGTCCACTTGGGGGTGACTTGATAACCAAGATTTTCAAACGAGGTAAATTTTGATTGATGTTGAAAGATGGGAGGAGTAAAACATTTCCAGATTTTTTTTCATATACCATGTTTGGCATGAAATCCAATATCTATAAGTGAAATGGGTGGTGTGGGTGTGCACACTGTAGTTGAAAAATATTCATGCAAGATGGTTCATGGAACAATGGTGTTGATGAGAGGAGTTCATATTTGTGTTGAAAATGGTTTTTATTGATGTTAAAAGGCTATCTAAAATAAAGAGAAACTCACATAGTCAAATATAAAGTTTCAAGAACTCTCCAACAATACATGGCACATCTTATGGAGATATTGTTTTTAGATTTTTTATGCCTGTTACACTGAAATTTGTCACCATGACATTTTGGTAATCCCTTGGAAGTCTACAATATCAAAGTTCCTAAAATTCAAGCCTTGAAATGAAGAGAAAAGCTCATAAAAGTCTTAAAAACTTTGGTACCGCACTTTCTCTTAGTTTTGCCTGCGGTTCCGCACCTTTTGGCTATAAATCATGCGCAGCCAAGCGCACTTTTTGTTTATTAAAAGTGCGGACCCCTGTAAAAGGTTAGAAAAGGTGCAAGTAAAATCTAGAAGCTCAGTTTAAGTCATTTTTGGAAGCTTCTAGAAACATTATTGCGGTGGAAAGACCGCTTCTTTCATGTTCATGCATCCCATCCAATAAGGAGCTAACCCCTTGATGTAAGGAACTAATCCCTTTGAAGGAGGATTCTATCCCTTCTTGTATGGAGTTGTAACCTCCTCTCTTCCACTATAAAAAGAGGCATAAGGCAGCCTCAAAGGGTTACAATTGATGAGTTGAAGTTTTAGTATTGTTGGAGACGAAGTGCTGTTGAAACTTAGACCCTTTTAGCTGAGATTTCATGTGGGAAAGATTACATACCTGTATGTATCTCAGTTGGAAGAGTGCAAGGCTGATCAGAGTAAAGGAAACGCCTATTCCGGACCCCAGGAAGGCCTGTATGACATCAAGGTGGACATGGTTGTAAGGCTCTTCCTTATTTAAGTTAATACAAATAAATCTGTTTTTCTCAATAAGCTGTCAATTGATTGATTTATTTTATGGATTCCTTGATCACCATAATGGATATGATTTATGAATATATGCTATGCAGGTGCTATTTGATGTTTGTTTGTTTGTGATTGCAAATATTCGAAGGTAACTCTTTCGGGTGACTGAAGGACTACTACTACAAACAAGCGTTGGATCAAAGGTAACATTGTGAAACCTTTATAGCATTTAACTATGAATCGCAATATATCTAGAGAAAGATAGTTTTGTTTTTCTGTTTGTTGCTAGCTGTCCGTAGGACACTTGGGAGGTTTGTCTTGTCTACAAGAACGACTTATCCGTCCAACAAAATGGCGACTCCGCTGGGGAAGGATTTTGAGCTTTGATTTCTTTTACTTTTGATTTATGAATTTATGTTTCCTGATCTTATTTGATTGATACTGGCTTGGGTAGTTTATCCCTGTAGAATCCCTGAGAAGTGATTGAGAATTTTTTGTTTTTTCTCTAGTTTTCTTGTGTCCGCTCTTTTCCTTTAGAGACAGTGTAGGCAGTTCCGCACTTTTCCTGTACCCACAGTGCGGGACCGCACTGGTTTGCACTGAATCTTGTGGACCCTGTCTATCTTCTGTCTAAAAGCCTTGGTTAAGAGTTTATTTCAACATTTTTATTTTTTAATGATTTTCTGAAAGATCTGCATATAATAATGATTTTTGCTTTGTCTTATATCGCGCTCAAAGATTAGAAACCTTGGTATACCTTCAAATCACTGGTATTCTCTTGTTTTCCTGCTGAGTCTGACATCATAGCAGAAATTGTTTTATGAGATTTAGATTCCATTTTTCTCATCTGAAATCTTTAAAAACTTTTGTTAATAAGTTTGAATTTCACTTAAAAAATGAAAATTGGATGTTTTTTCGAGTTCTTTCTGATTCAAGCAAAGAATTTCTTAGTTAGATTACAAGCTAAGTAAGACATCCTTAAAATATTTGAAGTTTTAATTCAGATTTAGTCTTAGAATTTTTAGATCTCAATATTAATGTTTTTAGTTTTGAGTGCTTTTCTAGAAAGTGTAGTGTCTTTTGAAGAAAAACTTGGTTTGCAGTTTCGATCTTGAACAAAAGGGATTTCTTATTGAGCATTAGATAATTTTGAGTTCTCATTGAAATTAGATTTCTTTTCGTTTATTCTTTTTTGAAGGAAATATATGTTTATAAAAGATTGTATTTCTCAACTCTTCCTTTAGCTAGAATTCAATGAAAGAAAATGGATTGTTTCTCATAATAGATGCATTTTTAGTATGATTTGAGTCGGGTCACTTCATATCATCAGTTTCACTTTCGCACCTATTGTCCTAAGAAACAGATTTTTAAAATCAACGCTTAAATTAAAACTAATCTAGTAACTTTTATATTTCTAGGGCTCTTTTCACCAATATAGCTTAGGCTAGTGTCTTGGAGTGGGGAGTAATTAACTCTCCAAGACAGTTAAAACAAACAAGTAGTTGAACTTGCAGTAGGAAAAAATCCAATACTCACTTGTATGCTTTGGGAAGCTACTCTTAAAGGAGTCAAGCACGAGGTCATATCTGAACCAGTGGGATAATCAATTCTATCTCATTGGGAACGATAGAAGATTTGGGCGTATTAACAACAGTAAACCTCAGATATACCATTGTCGAGGAGCATGGGGTCACTTGTCAGTATACCTTGGATTATGTCAATAAGCCTTCAAGGGGATTGAGCTTTGTTACTCTGCCCTTGTGCGTATGTCAAACTGTAGACTATTCCCCCAGGTATATTAGTTCCTGTTGGTAACCATAGTGACCATAATCTTACGGTTTTTTCCTCAGGTGATGGTGGAGGAAAGATCCCACTGTACCTGGAGCAGACGTCGATTAAACTCACTTGGAATCTCCAGAGGGTTATCTTCACGCGAGATGGTTTAAGTGGAGAAACTTGCACCGGTCTGTTTCATTAAGCAGATTGTCGGGGTAACTGTTCCAACTGTCCTTTCTGCATTAAATACTACGACGTTGGATTTCATCACCAACTAGTGTTTTTAGTGTGGGAAGTTACTGTTTGTGTGTGGTTTGATCTCCTAGATTTTTAGGTGTGTGATTCATTTTTTTGTTTCCTTAGTGACTTTAGGATTTTTTTATTGAAATTTTCATTTGATTGCATGTGATTAATAATTTTTAATCGTGGCTGAATTACCAACACAATCGCGTAGACTTCAAGAGAAGCCCCCTGAATATACACCAAGCCAACTTGAAGGGCTGCAAGCTCTAGTATCACCTACTAACAATAGAATTAGATCAATAGAAGCAGGAGAGTCATCTATAGTTGTTCATCTTGATTATCAACTACAAACGACAGAACATATTCAAGAGCCGATTTCAGTTTTCGAACTTACTGGTAGTATTTCTCCTTCCAGTGAATTTGCTGAAGAACCTGAAATTTCTTAACCTGACATTGAACCTGCTATTTTGGAACCATCTTGAACGCAGAGCAAATCTTTATGATGTCTGGTAATGTTCCAAATCCTCAACCTCAAGGTAGTCAGTTACCACCTGCGGGGCAACCTCAAGGTAGTCAGTTACAGCCTAGGGGGCAACCTCAAGGTAGTCAGTTACCGCCTGGGGGGAAACCTCAAGGTAGTCAGTTACCGCCTGGGGGAAAACCTCAAGGTAGTTAGTTACCGCCTGGAGAGAAACCTCAAGGTAGTCAGTTACCTCCTGGGGGGCAACCTCAAGGTAGTCAGTTACCGCCTGGGGGGCAACCTCAAGATAATTTTTTGCTTGGAAAAAGTGTAGGACAATATTATTTACCTGGAGAACAAATTCAATGACAATACATACCTCAAGGTTATCAACCTCAAGGACAGTACATACCCCAAGGTAAACCCCAAAGTCAGTATGTTCCTCAGGGTCCTTATCAACCCCAGATTTAGTACGTGCCTCAAGGTTATCAACCTCAAGGTCAGTACCCAAATCAAGGTTTCCAATCACCTTCTGGTCAATCATTTTCACAAGGAGCTGGAAATTTACCACTTAATTATCAACCCTACGTTCAACCAGGCTATGGTCCTTCATATGTACAACCTTCTATGGGTCAATACCCCAGAACGAACATGGTGTGGAATCCATCCAAAATTCAACAGACTATGCAACCTAATGTGTAGTTACCTAATCAACCTGGACAACCTTTAATTTCTGCTCTAACCCAGCAACATGTTCAGCCTACTGTTCAAGTCCCTGCACCTGGTTTTGTTCAGCAGCCTGGGCCTAGTACACCTCAGACTCTGCCTCAGACTGCTACAGCTACTGCAAATTCTGTTCAACCTACGAGACCTATTTCTGGAGTATCTGTAGCTCTGTTTTCTTCTATCCCTGCATCAGTGCAGATTCCTCAAGCATTTGTACCACAGTCAGGACCTACAATTCAGACTACGGTCTAGATGCCTACAGGACAAGCTGGTACCAGTACGATTGTCTTTAGTCAACCATAATTTACTTATCAACCGTACCAGGGACAGTATCAAATTGGTCAAGCTACACAAAATCCAGCATATCAGTATTAGCCGTACCCTGGGTATACTTATCAAATAACTCAACAACCCCAGTATGGTTCGGTTAATCCTGGTTACCCAGGAGGTTTCACGATTCCAAATGCACATCCGATTCCAGGATATCCTGGCTATCCTCCTCCTGGGACTGGTTTGATCACTCAAGGTTATCAAGACCCTAGCCATCGGTTACCATTCATAGCAACTTTAGATTTACTGGATCTGTCGCACCTTACGAATAATCCCATTTTTTTATCTTCCATATTGGCCGCTGATGCCTAACAAGTTGCCCAGTGATATTACGAAATTTGAAGGTAAGTCAGGAGAGGACCCATCTAATCATGTTATGACTTATCACCTCTGGTGCGCATCCAATTCACTAGTTGATGATTCGATTCGAATACGTCTTTTTCAGAGAACTTTCATTGGTCTAGCTGCCAAATGGTACATAGAGTTACCACACGACTCTTTTAATAATTTTAATGCGCTAGCTATTGCTTTCTTAACCCATTTTTAGTTGCCTGTCAGATACGATAATGGCACAGAATTGCTGACTTCATTAAAACAGTCTACGTCTACATACATATCTGATCACATTCATGAATGGAGATGTAGAAGGCGTTTTGTGAAAGTTTTTATTCTTGATCAAATTTTGACTGAATGGTTTATTAAATCATTATTGCCCAAAATTACTGAAGATGTGGCCAAAGGAGGTGTTGTTACAGAAGAGCAAGTTTTTGCTCAGGCTCAGTACCTTGACCTTGTCTATACTCAGTTAGGTACTCTGTATGATAAAATCCCCGATTTACCAAGACCTAGTCAGTTAACTGTAACTCCTTTTGGCTCTCATGCCGTTGATGGTGTAATTGGTTCTTTTAGTACTAGTAAGAGTAAGAAGAAGTCTTCCAAGACTACTTCTCCTATTATCACTTTACCTGATTCACCCAAAGGAGATTCTTCCCTAGAAACTTCCGCTGATATCCATGTTGTAGAGACATTTACGACCAAATCTAAAATTGGTGGTAAGAAGAAAGGTAAGAATAAAAAGAAAAAATCTTCAAAAGAGAAAAATGATACAACTGAACCAAATGACGAAAAACACAAACCTCGATATCCTTGTCTCATCTGTGACCAAGATCATTTTACAAAAGAGTGCCCGCAGAAAGCCGAGGTATCAAAATTCATTAAGGGTTCGCCTATACCTGTTGTCTTGAAGGATCCCTTTCCCACTCGAGATAGTAACATGGTTGGATCTTCCTGCAATCCGGTTGAGGATATTTTCATGGTTGCGACGCGATCAAAAGATTATGGTAGTAAAAGTACTAGTAAAGAAGCAGAAACATCCAATTCTGCATCGACTACATCTCCCTTAGTTTCTGATCCATCACAGATCGAGAAAAAAAATCCTGACTTAGTGATTAAAACGCCTGCAAAAGGTGTACTTTGTAAATCAGCTTTCAATCCACATGCGAGAGCTGCTCAGAATTACAATATTGTTGAAGATTTGACAATTTCCTCTTCAGCAATGTTGGCTTTGGAAGTATTGCAATCATGCCCAGCCCAAAGAAAATTACTTTTGTCAACCTTAGGAGCCGTAGATCTCTAGGATTCAAACCTCATGATCTTTGATTTAGAGAATTTTACACCCTGCCTACCTCATCAAATGGCTTTTCAGATTCCGGTTGTTAGCCCCCCCATTAAATTCTTGACAAGCAAGCAGGGGGCTAGATTGTTTTGGAGCCTTCAAGGAATGCATTTTCCCAAAAACTCATCATCCTTGAAGTCTCCCCATGCTTTTCCTTATACAAATTCCCTCAGCCAATTCCCATCTCAAAGAGCCTATATTACCCCTCATACCCCTGCAAATATACCACCATTTACCCCCCCCTTTTCCCCTTGGTCAAAGTTCCCTTTCTTCCCTTTATTTCCACCAATAACCTCTTAAATTTTCCCGAAATCCCCTTTAGATTTCACCATCACCCTTTGTTTCCTCATGTTCCCCTTCCATCTCCATATCGTTACCCTCCTTGGGCTTTAAAATGCATTAAAAAATGAATAAAATTGATATATTCCACATATCAGGCCTCAGCCCCTTTCCTGCTAGCCCCCGCGCCGTTTCCTCCATACGATCCAGTGCCAGAACCACCTGCTAGAGCAAAAAGTGTCTATCTCAAATCCATATCGGGCGCGAGGTCAGCCGTCGATCTTGTTTGATCGGACGGTGATCGCTAACCCCGAGACCCTCAATGTTTCTCCCGTTCATTTCCCAGACCGCGCCATCGCCGTTCATTCACCGCCAGATCGACGGTCCGAAGTTTACCCGCCGGTGGCCCCCGCAGCACACTATTTCAAAACCCGGCGGTTTCTATCGCACCGCTTTTGGGCGGTTGGCAGTTTTCCCTCGTCGGCCAGCGATTCCATACGCCTCCCGACGCATGGCCCATGTATGATTCCAAAACCGCTATTCCATCGCGCGTTATCGTTCGGTACAGGGCGCGCAATGATATTCACGTCAGTCGTTAGATCTTGGGAGCCTCATCCGACGGTCGTCAATCAACAAAGCTGCACGGGGTTTAAACCGCGGCCGCCGTACCCTTGGCCCACCGTTCATCGTCCTCCGCTGTGTGTCCCTCCATCGATCTCCTTTGAGATATGACGGTCCAGATTAATCTTCCCCCCACTATTGACCATTCCACTGTCCAACCGGTTCCGCCACGTCACCTCCACGTGTCCACCGTACGGTCTCCCTCCAGTTTCGTATATTCGTTCGAAGGTCGGAAGTTCGAAGGTTTTTCGTTCATTTTTCCTCCGCGCCACCCTCCGACTGTAGTCTTCATCTTTCCACCTCACTGCAGATCATCCACGATAGTTTCGCCATCAGCCAACCTGCATCATCAGTCTAGCCACCCCATTGCGTCCACCACCCCATTGTTTTCTTAACATGTTTTCGTATTGTGCAGGGTTTTCCGGAGAGGCAGAAAGCCGCCATAACTCATAGGAATCATTGTGAGTGGCGCATTGAGTAGGCAGAATTAAAATTGTTGGTACTGCAGAGAAATGTCAAGAAAGGTGGCGGCAGTATAAATTCCATCAAAGGACGAAGTTTGAAACTTCGCAGACCCTGTCCCGTGCCATTAAAGCCCAGATATTGCAGAATCAAGACATTTATAAAGCCGCGAAGAAAAAATAGCTTCATGATCATGGTTTCCAGCATTCGGAATTGAGTTTTGAGTTTAATACTGCAGTTTAGAGGCAAAGTAGTAGATCAGTGAACCCAAAGATCATGTAGAAGGTACAACACGCAAAGATTCACGAAATCAGGGTTCAAATCAACATAACGTTTCTTCCAGAGCAAGGACACAATACACATTATGGTTTCCAAGTAGGTTTCTCCCCCTTTCGCAACAATCCTACGCTATCAGAAGCATTTGTTTCACCAGCATGGCAGTCCATTCAGTCATTTTTTTTATACACCAAAGTACTGCGCAGTACTGCAGTCAGAGTCATATCAGAGTAATTCCCAGTTTGAAGAAGATCATTCACGCACTCAAAGAACATCAAAGATTAATGCACAGGAGTTATACAGGATGGGGCTTCGGCCCTCTTTGTTTTCAGAAGTTTAATACTGCATTTAGTTCTCCACCTACCTCCTCTGCTCCTCCGGAGCTATATAATTCATGGAGATGTCATTGTAATGGTTGTTGATAAGTTATCAGAGAGTAGAAAGCAGTCATTTTTGAGACTCAGTCTCTATGTAAAGAGTGTAAGATAGGTTGATGGATATGATTTCAGACTGAGTATTCAGCCATTGGCGATATTGTACTTGATTGGTATTGTTATTTAATATGACAAGCACATTTCTTTGGATCCTGATCTGAAGCAGCGGTGATGTTTTCCTATCTCTGTGTTTACATTCATTTCATTTCGTTTCTACTGGCTTGCATCAGAAGTTTGACATCGGATTTACCCTGGTTAGATACCCTATGTTCCTGCTCTCCTTGCCATTTATGTTTATCTTCTGAATGTTTTATCTGAGAAGTGTTTTCAGTTGGTTTAACCAGTGTAGTGGATGTTATTGCCTGCTCTCTGATGTATGAATTAAATGAATTCAGTTCTTAGATGCTTCTGGTTATGGATTCAATTGGAAGATTTGGGAACACTGGGGATTAGTGTGAGCCCTGTCCACTAGGATCCTTGTGCGACCTGTTGATTTGTAACATTGTGCTTTATCTGTGTTATCTCCTCCCTCCTACTTCCATGTCACATAATCATCTTGAAGATCCTAAGTTTCAAATGACTAGCCCAAATGAAAGCCTGCCTATTGATTAGCAAGAAAATCCTTTCCTGACTCCATTGCCCAATGGTTTCGAATATTTCCTAGAATATTTCACCTCTGCCTTATCCCTCTTTGCCCATATTGATCTTACATCGAATCCTTCATTCCTGATAGCCAACAACCAAACAAACAATCAAACAAACAAACCCGAGCTTTATAACTAGCCTAAAATCATAACACTTGAGCCTCATAGATATAAACCTTTGCTCAAAATAGAGAGATCCCTCTCTAGACCCAGGAGGGCTAGATCCTGAGGTCTGAAAGTGGTTCTAATGTTGTCTCATCTTTTGGTCTTGCCAATCTGGCCAAAACATGGGAACCCCAACATAATGGCGACTTCGCTGGGGAATGAGTGCATAACACCTTAAACATTCTTAAGCACTCAAGACACCTACAATCTCTGGTTAGGTTGGCAGTTAAACAGTCTTATTTTCACATCAACCTCTACACCGTTTGTTGTGTTTGCCCATAGTCTTGGACAGAGTCTGGAAAGGGCCAGGTAGCCTCCGGATCTCGCACTCTTTCAGAGGTGACATATCTGGTAAATGCCCTCCCAGTCAATCTCTGGTTAGAGTTTTTTGTGTTTGGGAGATTTCCTTTAAAGAGGACATCTCATAAGCACTGTGGTGGACAGTGTACCCCCCAAAATTTCCTAAACCCTCCACCTGGCGACTCCAATATTCCATAAACGTTTCAAAGACTCCACTGGTGATCAGTAGGCCTGCTGATTATCTTGGTTCACATTAGACTCCACTGGGAGACCAACCTCCATAACAACACCAACCATAGTATAAGTAACAAGTAGGGTTAAGATGCTTGGTCAGAGACAACATTCTGGCTTCTAGAACCATTCATACAAGAGCTTACCCTGACCCTGACCCACCTGCAATAGTTGACAATCCTGAGAGCATCCTCAAGGGAGCTCATACACCTAAAAGATAAACTATCTCCAAACACATCCACAGAGCTAATTCTGCACCAGAAGATCTCACGGCTCTGTCACTCTTTCACCTTGACCTAGACCTACATAACAGCTTATCTAGAACTAGGTCATTCGGTAGCTTAGACCAGCCAAGCCCTGAGCTTCCTGATTCACCACAGCAAGGTGGTAGACACTTTGGGAATAGACAGACCCTGCCATCTACACCTCCTGATTTACATCTCACACAAAACTTGGGGCTCAGTCACCCTAGGTCTGCTCTTCAGTCCTCTGCTGGTCATAATATCCCTATCATCCATATACCAGCTGCCCAAGTTAACCCTTTACCTCATCATAATATCATTATGGCAGCCTGGTATGCACCCCTAGTGTTACCACAGCCTCTAGTACCCTTACCGAATGATTATCAGTGTAAGATTCCACACTTCGCTGCAAAGGAGTCCATCACAGCCCAACAACATGTAGATAAAATGGAAGATTCTTTTGACTACATGGAAATTGATGATGATACAGTCAAAATGAGAATATTCGCCCAAAGCCTAGGGGGTGATGTGAAGAAATGGTTCAAAGGCCTACCTCCAGGTAGCATCAATGATCTTCTGGGCTTATATCAGACTTTCGTAAACAAATGGGAAACTAGGGCAAACCCTCGCCAGCTCCTGGAAGAATACATGACCCTTAAAAGGAACGTAGGAGAGAGTGTTCACGATTATACAACAAGGTTCAACAACATTTATAATGCTCTCCCTCCACATATGAAACCTTCACAAGGCATGGCTCTAGAAAAATACCCTAAGGGTTTTGATGCTGACATGGCCTATGAGCTTAGAGATAAGGAATACAACACACTGGAGGACATGCAGAAAGGAGCAGTGAACATAGAAGCCAACCTGATTGAGAAGAGAGCAAGACTGAAATCTGAAAGAAGGGTAACATACAAAGATGACAACGTAGCTTCCACATCTAACCAAAATTATGATAAGCTGTCTAAAAATGTGGAAAGGTTACAAAAAATGATGGAAAAAATGGTTGTCACAGTTAGTATCCAGAATAGAAACCAGAACCATAACTTTAGAAGAAACAACAACACTCCCAACAGACAAAGAGAATCAAATCAACAAGTTATTCCCCCATTCCAAGAGAATTTTCTTGATGAAGATGAGGGAATCATAGAAGAGTCTGAGGGAAACACAATTAATATGTTAGAAACAGAAAATTCAATCCATAACTGTTATTCAGAAGAAGACCAACTTTCACCCTCTGGTTGGGAGAAAGAATGGTTGGAATCTAAAGATTACAGGTTAGGATTTGAGAATGCCATGATGCAGGTCAGAGAACAGTATGAACTTAGAAGCAAAAAGAGTCAAGAAACTGCTAAACCCAAAGCTTCTGAGACTAGCATCAAAAAGAGGCCTGAGAAAATTTCTAAAGCAACTGCTGAAACCAACAAATCAGCTGTTGAGAGTTCTGGAAAAAATAGAGAAAAAGACAACCAAAACACTGGTGCTCAGGGTAAACCAACTAGCAGCACTAGCACTGCAGTTAGTGCTCCTCATGAAACTGTCACAAACACTGTACATAACGGAAATAAGCCCACTGACTTGGCCACTAAGACAGTGGCAAATAAAACAGAGATGAGCATTCCCAAGAGTCAGTCCAATTTCAATTTGGAAAGTGAGATTGCAAAAATTAAAATCTCTGTCCCACTTTCTGAGCTGGCCACTCAGGATGTATATAAAGGCCAGATTTTGAGAGCCTTGAACCTAGGGGAGAATGGTGACTCTGTCAACTTGAATGATGATAAACCTGCCCTCTTGTTTGGTCCTAAGATAGAGGGGAATTTTCAGGAAGGGGTAGTCCCACCTTTCTATATCAGATTCAACATTCATGACAAGATCCTGCACAACGCAATGCATGATTATGGAGCATCCCACAACCTCATGCCCAAGGTAGTTATGGAAAGATTAGGTCTAGAGATAACCAAACCCTACAAAGATTTATACTCTTTCGACTCTAGCAGAGTAAAATTCCTAGGCCTGATCAAAGACATGTGTGTGAGCTTAACTCAAATCCCAGCTAAATGCATGGTCATGGATGTTGTGGTGGCAGATGTGCCACCTAAGTATGGCATGTTATTATCAAGATCATGGGGAGCCAAGCTGTAGGGTACAATGTAGATGGATGGCTCATATGCCACAATGCCAATCTTTGGCCAACTTAGAAAACTTTATAGGGAGACACAAATTAAATTCCTAGTCAATAGCCCCGAGAATTCAAAAAATTAACCTGTTTATTCTGTACACACAGACCTTGACTCCTTCATCTTTTGCAATGATGCATCCCCGGAAGGGCCAGAGTCCCAAAACAGAGATACAAATGGAGAGGCATAAACCGTGGGCTCTAACATAATGGTTGCTATGGATTTAGAGGAAAACGAAGATGAGAATCGCAACAAAACCTGTAGGATATGCAGTGGAGATCTTACCCCGAGTGAACAAGAAACAGAGTGTAAACAACCACCCGGACAGATTCCTGAGACTCATACATTTCACAAGGAACAAAGCGACCCAAAGCCCAGTACAAACCCTATAACACTACACAATGGCGAACCCAGCTGTAAGGGAGAAAACAACGATAGTCATGAGGATAGCCCCTTATTGGAGATGAGCTTTGATGGGTCCTGTACTAGAAGGACTGCAGGGGTAGGGGTATGGTTACACAATACATAAAATGACTACACTGAGAGCCACGCCTGTGGCCTGCATTTCAAATGTACGAATAATATCGCTGAATACGAGGCTCTAGTCATGGGTTTGAATCTATTGAAGAAAAAGGGAGCCCGTAGGATAACTGTGAGGGGAGACTCAGAGTTAGTGATTAAACAGGTAAATGGGGAGTACACAGAGAAACATCCTAGGCTGAGAGCATATAGGAATGACACCATGAACCTACTGAAAACGTTTATTGAATATAAATTAGTGTTCATTCCTAGGGGTCAAAATGTCATTGCAAACGGATTAGCCTGCCTAGCTAGCTCCTACCCCAAGACCCCCAGCGACCAACAGATCATCGTTCATACCAAATTCAGACCTGCTGTGCCAGACAACGAAAAATACTGGCAGGTCTTTGAAGGTGACAAACAGATCGAAGATTTTCTGGTAGGCAGAAACAAGTTTGAGTTTTCTGATTAAGATTCTAAATCGGACCATAGCTGCCTAAGTGATGAGTCCTCAGATGAGGAAGAGACACCCTGTAATATAGAAATAAATTCTTTAAATGAACATACTGGAAACCCAGATCGCAAATGTGAAAATGCAGATAGTGAAGAGGTAGAGGTGCTGCAGGCCAAAGATAAGAATATACCCAGAGGCCTGGCACCCTTAGAGGACCTCTTTGACTTTGATGATGTGGCAAAAAAGCCCACTATAGAACATGCAGACTCTGATGTGGAAGAATGCAACTTAGGCACTGAAAATAAGCCCAAAATGATTAAACTGGCTAAGTTTTTACCTGCAGACATGAAAAAGAAATATATTGACCTTTTCAAGGAATTCGTTGATGTGTTTGCATGGAGCTATGAAGACTTAAAGGCATATGACAAAAATATCATTCGACATAAGATACCCTTGAAAGAAAATCAGAAGCCATTTAGGCAAAAACTTCGCAGAATCAATCCCAAACAATTGCCTGCAGTAGAGAAAGAGATCAAGAAGATGTATGAAGCAGGTATAATTGTGCCTGTGAGGTTCTCTGATTGGGTGTCAAACTTAGTGGCTGTGACGAAGAAGACAGGAGAAATCAGATTGTGCATAGACTTCATGAATCTTAATAGAGCCTCACTCAAGGACAATTACCCTTTACCTAAAATGGAACATATTCTACAGAATGTAGTAGGCTCTAAAAGAATCTCCCTGCTAGATGGTTTCTCCGGATATAACCAAGTCTTAGTAATCCCAGAAGACCAACTCAAAACAACTTTCACCACTCCATGGGGTACCTTCATGTATGTGAAGATTCCTTTTGGATTGATGAATGCTGGAGCCACCTTCCAAAGAGCGATGCACATAGCATTTTCAGATGAGATAGGACATTTCATTGTTATCTACTTGGATGACATAACAATCTTTTCCAAGACTGAAGAAGAACACCTAAAACATCTGAGAAGAGTATCCGAAAAATGTTGAAGGTTTGGTTTGTTTTTGAATCCCAAAAAGACTGTCTTTGGGCTACAAGAGGGTAAACTTCTTGGCCACATTATATCCGATAAGGGAATTAGGATAGACCCACAACGAGTTGAGGGAATACTACAGATCACACACCCCATGAACATCAAGGAATTACAGTCTTTCATTGGGAAAATTAACTTCCTTAGGAGATTTATTCCAAATCTGGCTGAACACCTTAGAAACATGACTAACATGCTGAGGAAAGGTGCAGGAGTTAAATGGACCATAGGAGCTAAACAATCTTTCGAATCGGTGAAATTTGTGCTAACCCAAGCACCTGTCCTAATCAGCCCAGATTTCTCCAAAGATTTCCTGATCTTTTCATTTGCCTCAGAGCATACAGTGGCTGCAGTTTTGCTGCAGAAGAACACAGAGGGAATGGAACAGCCAATTGCCTTCTTTAGCAAAGCACTCAGAGATGCACCCTTGAAATACAACATCATGGAGAAACAGTCCTACGCTCTGATTAAGGCCTTGAAAGACTTCAGGGTGTACATATTGCATTCCCACACTGTAGCTTATGTGCCCAACATCATAGTCAAAGATATACTGTCCCAAGACCCAGATGGGAAAAGGGGCAAATGGATAGCTGTGATCTTAGAGTATGAACTTGAGATAAAACCCACCAAACTGATTAAAGTTCAGGGCCTAGCTAAATTAATGGTTGAATCAAACCTACAAGCCCTAGACATTAACATGATAAATACTTTGGATGAGCAAAAAGAATTGCCTGATCTCACTGTTGAGGAAAAATTTCAGAGCTCTCCTTGGTATTCCGACATTCTGTATGTGCTTACACACCTCAATGCCCCTCCCGGATTATCAAAGACCAAGGCCAGATTCTTAAAGCTAAAAACCAGAAATTACTGCATCTTGGATGAAAAATTATACTGGAAGAATCCTAATGGCCTGTTGCTTAAATGTTTGACTGAAAAAGAAGCAGAGAGGGTTAAACAAGAATTTCACGCTAGAGAATGTGGAGGCCACCTGAGTTGGAAAGCCACTGCAAACAGAATACTCAGAGCTGGTTACTATTGGCCCACACTCTTCAATGATGTTCATAAAATGATAGTTGCCTGCCACAAATGTCAGATCTTTGAGGGCAAGAGGAAACTCCTCCCTTTACCCCTACAACCCATCACTGTTGAAGGTCCCTTTCTGCAATGGGGCTTAGATTTCATAGGGGAGATTCACCCTGCTTCTTCTTCTCAGCACAAATGGATCCTAACAGCCACAGATTATTTCACCAAGTGGATAGAGGTCGTGCTCACTAGGAATGCCACAGATTCAGTCATCATTAGTTTCCTAGAAAGTCACATCCTCTCTCGGTTTGGCTGCCCAAGGAAAATAATCACTGACAATGCTACTGCTTTCGGATCCAAAAAGATGGTTGATTTTTGTCACAGGTACCAAATAGCACTTGGTCATTCAACTGCCTATTACCCTCAAGGTAATGGATTAACTAAATCATCAAACAAGAGCCTGGTGATCATCATCAAGAAGTTGTTGCAAGAGAACAAAAAATCCTGGCATAATAAGCTAGTACATGCTTTGTGGGCTGACAGGCTTACAACAAAGAAGTCCATTGGCATGTCACCTTTTCAGTTGGTCTATGGAACAAAAGCAGTTTTCCCTACCAGCCTTGGGATACCAGTGATCAAACTGGTCCAGGAGATCCAAACAGAAGAAGATAGTATGATGAGGAGAATAAACCAAACAATCCATCTCCAACAAACAAGGGAAGAGGTCTACAACAGAGCAGTGAAAGTTCAGGAGAACATAAAGAAATTGTTTGACAAAAATAACCAAAGCTGCTGATTTCAAAGTTGGAGATAAGGTTTTGAAGGGGGATTCAAGAAGAGAGGATAAAGGAAAGCACAACAAATTTGACAGTTTGTGGCAAGGTCCATACCTCATCCAGGCCACCGTGGGTCCAAATGCTTTCTTCTTACAAGAACTAGATGGTACAGAGCTGTTTGGGGGTCCTGTCAATGGCAGGATGCTCAAACATTACTTCTGCTAATTTACAATTTCCAGTTTCACTTCCATTGTACATTTCATTGTAGCTTTTTATTTTCAAAAAAAAGAAAAATGTTTCAAAAAATAGAGGAAAAAGGGAGGTCCAGACATGCTTAAAACATGGACCTCTGATATACAAAGGATTGGCTCTAATAAACTCAAAATCTGAGCCAAAGCAAGTAAAACAACTGGTCCTAATATGCCAAAAATCTGGACCAGCAAAGGAAAAGGAAGAATCAGCTCTAACATGCCCAAAACCAGAGCTGAAATGAAGAAAGGGAGTGACTCTAACAAGCTCAAAACTTGAGTCAAAAAAAGGGAAGAAGGATGTTTCAAGTTTCAGATCTCAAGCCTTCACAGTTTTGTTTTCAGTTTTCTGCAAATTTTGTCCATGTGCAACTGTCTTTATGCCTTGGATCCACAGCAAGTCAGACAGTCTAATCCTGGCTTGACTGTTTTTCAATTTCTATTGTAAAATGTAGAGAAGAAATCTGCTGGACTGTTTAATCCCAGCAGATATTAGATTAGGTAGAGAAACATATGAGACCAACAGTCTAATCTGGTCTCATGGAGCAATAAGGGTAGATTTAGAATAGGTTCATTTTCTGTTTGAAAAAATAAAAAGATGTAAAGGGTCTGCTAGCTCAAATGCACCCAAGAAGAAGAAAAAATGCTAGGATTGTAGTATGGGTAGGTAGATTGTTGGAGTAAGTTTTTGCTGATGTAATGTCTTCATATTGTGGAAGCTTATCAAAGGGAGAAGGGATGTGTAAAGCAGCAGGCATTTGGCCTACTCCAAATATCATTTCTGGATTCTTGCCTCCTTCAAGAAGAAGCCATCCCCATGTGGAGCCACTGTTATCCCCCCCATGAAATTCTTGACAAGCAAGCAGGGGGCTAGATTGTTTTGGAGCCTTCAAGGAATGCATTTTCCCGAAAACTCATCATCCTTGAAGTCTCCCCATGCTTTGCCTTATACAAATTCCCTCAGCCAATTCCCATCTCAAAGAGCCTATATTACCCCTCATACCCCTGCAAATATACCACCATTTACCCCCCCCCTTTTCCCCTTGGTCAAAGTTCCCTTTCTTCCCTTTATTTCCACCAATAACCTCTTAAATTTTCACGAAATCCCCTTTAGATTTCACCATCACCCTTTGTTTCCTCAGGTTCCCCTTCCATCTCCATATCGTTACCCTCCTTGGGCTTTAAAATGCATTAAAAAATGAATAAAATTGATATATTCCAGATATCAGGCCTCAGCCCCTTTCCTGCTAGCCCCCGCATCGTTTCCTCCATACGATCCAGCGCTAGAAGCACCTGCTAGAGCAAAAAGTGTCTATCTCAAATCCATATCGGGCGCGAGGTCAGCCGTCGATCTTGTTTGATCGGACGGTGATCGCTAACCCCGAGACCCTCCGTGTTTCCCCTGTTCATTTCCTAGACCGCGCCATCACCGTTCATTCATCGCCAGATCGACGGTCTGGAGTTTACCCGCCGATGGCCCCCGCAGTGCACTATTTCAAAACCTGGCGGTTTCTATCACACTGCTTTCAGGTGGTTGGCAGTTTTCCCTCATCGACTAGTGATTCCATACGCCTCCCGACGCGTGGCCCCTGTACGATTCCAAAACCGCTATTCCATCGCGCGTTATCATTCGGTACAGGGCGCGCAACGATATTCACGTCAGCCGTTAGATCTTGGGAGCCTCATCCAATGGTCGTCAATCGACAAAGCTGCACGGGGTTTAAACCGCGACCACCGTACCCCTAGCCCACCGTTCGTCGTCCTCCGCTATGTGTCCCTCCATCGATCTCCTGAGATCTGACGGTCTAGATTAGTCTTCCCTCCACTATTGACCATTCCGCTGTCCAACCGGTTCCGCCACGTCACCTCCATGTGTCCACCGTATGGTCTCCCTCCAGTTTCGTATATTCGTTCGAAGGTCGGAAGTTCGAAGGTTTTTCGTTCATTTTTCCTCCGCGCCACCCTCCGACTGTAGTCTTCATCTTTCCACCTCACTGTAGATCATCCACGATAGTTTCGCCATCAACCAGTCTGCATCATCAGTCTAGCCACCCCATTAAGTCCACCACCCCATTGTTTTCTTAACATGTTTTCGTATTGTGCAGGGTTTTCCGGAGAGGCAGAAAGCCGCCATAACTCATAGGAATCATTGTGAGCGGCGGATTGAGCAGGCAGAATTAAAACTGAAGCTGGTACTGCAGAGAAATGTCAAGAAAGGTGGCGGCAGTATAAATTCCATCAAAGGACAAAGTTTGAAACTTCGCAGACCCTGTCCCGCGCCATTAAAGCCCAGATATTGCAGAATCAAGACATTTATAAAGCTGTGAAGAAAAAACAGCTTCATGATCATGGTTTCTAGCATTCAGAATTGAGTTTTGAGTTTAATACTGCAGTTTAGAGGCAAAGCAGCAGATCAGTGAACGCAAAGATCATGCAGAAGGTACAACACGCAAAGATTCACGAAATCAAGGTTCAAATCAGCAGAACATTTCTTCCAGATCAAGGACAAAGTACACATTATGGTTTCAGTTTATATGGTGTCCAAGCAGGTTTCTCCCCCTTCCGCAGCAATCCTACGCTATCAAACCCGAGCTTTATAACTAGCCTAAAATCATAACACTTAAGCCTCATAGATATAAACCTTTGCTCAAACTAGAGAGATCCCTCTCTAGACCCGGGAGGGCTAGATCCTGAGGTTTGAAATTGGTTCTGATGTTGTCTCATCTTTTGGTCTTTCCAATCTGGCCAAAACATGGAAACCCCAACACCGGTAATAGTAAAAAACAAGAATATCTTTCGTACTGCTTTTGATGAAGGGGCTTCTACGTGTATAATGTCATTAAAATGTTGGAAATCACTTGGTTCTCCAACAATTAACCAATCGCCAACTATTCTCAAAGCTTTTGATGGAAGAGGTTTTCAGCCATATGGTATTTGACAATATCTACCAATAGAAGTCGAAGGAAAAATGGTTACTCTAGATGTGGAGGTGGTTGATGCCCCTCTAGATTACAACCTTCTCCTAGGTCGCAGTTTGTCTTATGCCATGACTGTTGTTTTATTATCGATCTTTCGTCTCATCATGTTTCCTCATAAAGGAAAGAACGTTAAGATAGATCAACTCTCATATTATTCATCCGACCCAACCTCTACTAATAGCATCCAACATATCGGAAAATCGACTATCCCTTATAAGGATGTCGGAGTAGGTTTGATTAAAGATTCAGCTTTACTGGGAACTTTTTCCCTGCCTCCTCCCAACATACAAACTCCTATTGCTAATATCAATATGATTACATCAAGTACTATTTCCTTTGATGATCCTTGGATAGTACCTTCAGAATCAGAATTGGATTCTTTCGAGGGCACAATGCCTTTGAGTCCTTTTGAGTTAGCATATCAGCATGTACAGTCATTTTCTGATACTCCTTCAACCGAGTCTGATCCAGTGAATGTGATCAATCAGGAGTCATTTTCAATATCGAGTTTAGCTTCGACACCAATTCCAGATCCTACCGATGAACAATTTTTCCATACCGATGAACATATTCGTGAATTCTTGTCCGTAGATGAGTTACCGTGGGAAGATCTTCATCATAGATCTTCGTTTTTACCTTATCTTGATCATTTTGAAAATGATTTTTCCTCCATTTTTACCACTGATTACGTCAAAGAACCTCAGAATCCTCTCTCACATTCCGATTCTGAATTGAATTTAGAAAATATTTCTACGATGGTTCCTCTTGACATTTCAGTAAAACCTAGAATTATTGAAAACATTCACATAGGTGCTTCTTGTACGCCTGAAGAAATTCAAGCATATAAAACCTTATTTCAAGAATTCTGCGACATTTTTGTCTGGTCATATGAAGAAATGCCAGGAATTGATCCATCGATTGTTGTTCATGAAATTAAGACATACTCGAATGCTAAACACGTCAAACATAAATTACGTTAGATTCATCTGAGAAAAGCTGCCGCTATCAAAGCAGAAGTTGAAAAATTACTTCATGCATGTTTTATTTATCCGATCCTGTTAACGGACTGGGTATCTAATATTGTTCCGGTCAATTAAAAACAAGGAACAATAAGAGTATTTATCGACTATAGGGATATAAATCGAGCTTGTTCTAAAGACAATTATCCAACCCCTTACATCGATCAAATTATTGACGACTGTGCTGGAAGTGAAATGTTCTCGTTCATGGATGGATTTTCCAGCTACAATCAAATAAACATACTCTGTGCAGATGAACCTAAAACAACTTTCATTTGTCCATGGGGAACTTTTGCTTATCGTAAATTACCTTTTGGCCTTAAGAACGCTTGCACCACTTTTCAAAGGCCCATGTCTTATGCATTTCACGACATTAAGCACATTGTGCAGCCCTACCTCGATGATTTTCCTGCTCATTCTTCACGCAGAGCAGATCATATTACTCATTTACGAGCCATATTTATACGATGTAGGCACTATAAAATTCGCTTGAATCCTCACAAATGCATTTTCTACGTAGAATCCGGACGATTATTTGGATTTATTGTCTCAAAGGCAGGCATTCGTGTCAATCCATCGAAGGTTGAGGCAATCATCAATTTACCTCCTCCTTCTACTCTTCGCCAACTCCAAAGTTTGCAAGGGAAAGCGAACTTTTTACGTTGATTCATTCCTAACTACGCCAATTTAACGAAAGGTTTCACTAGGTTATTGAAACAGAACATTCCTTTCTTTTGGGACAAGATCGCTAATAGATCTTTTGATGCGTTGAAAAACGCGTTGACCCATGCACCATTACTGCATCCTCCCAACTACAACCAAGATTACTTTTTGTACCTCGCTGCTTCTGATTCCACCATAGGGATGGTTTTAGTTCAGGAAGATGAATTCCATACTGAACATGTGATTTACTATCTTAGTCGAAATTTGAATCCAACTGAGATCAAATACTCACATGTGGAGAAATTGACCTTGGCAGTTGTTCAAGCTGTCTAACATTTTCGTCACTACATACTTTTACGCAAAATGACAGTGATCTCTAATTGTAACCCTATGATTTACATCTTGACCAAACAATTGCTAAGGGGAAAATACTCTAAATGGATTGTTATCCTGCAGGAGTTTGATTTGGAATTTGAAAAATCCAAATCCAAGAAATCATTGTTCTTTGCTGAACTTATGTGTGATTTCCCACTTACTAATACAAAAACTGTGGCAGAACAACTAATCGCGGATGAATCCTTGTTTCTTATTAGTACCATTGATCCTTGGTATGGAGATATTATTGTTTATCTTCAAACCCAATCTTTTCGGCCTGAGCTTTCACGGTCGCAATGACAAAAGATTCGGTTCCAGTCTCAACAATATCATCTTGTTGGCGACACACTATACCGTCGTGGTGCGGACTCAGTTTTTCGATGTTGTCTAACTCATGAGGAAGCCGAAAAGGTTTTAAATGACTGTCACTATGGAGCATGTGGTGGTCATATGTTTGGGTACGCCACAACCCAAAATATATTGCGCGCAGGTTATTTCTGGCCGTCTTTGTTTAAATATTGTATTTATGCGGTCCGCAAATTTCATAATTGTCAAATCTTCAATCGAAAAATGCGTGCACCACCTGCTCCTCTTCACCCTATAATTGTTGTCGGTCCTTCTGCAAAATGGGGCATTGATTTCATTACAAGTAACCCTCACTCGACCGGGGGGCATGGGTATATTACTCTAGCAGTAGATTATTTTACCAAATGGGCTGAGGCGATGCCTACATTTGCGGCAGATGGAAAAACTGCAGCTAGTATTGTATTCAATCATGTGATTGCTCGTTTCGGTGTACCCCAAGAAATAATTACTAATCACGGGAGCCATTTTCGAAATATCATGATGACCGAATTAACAGACCAACTTGGCCTGCGCCATGACAGTTCTACACCATATTATCTGTAGGCCAATGGTTTAGTAGAAGCGATTAATAAATTTTTAGTCACCATGATCAAACGAATCATTGGAATTCATAAGTCGAATTGGCATACCATGCTCTTTTCAGCACTTTGGGCATATTGAACCTCAGCAAAAATATCGACAGGTTTTACCCCTTTTCAACTGGTTTACGGTTTAGAAGCGGTATTACCCATTGAATGTGAGATACCGTCACTCCAACTAGCCATAGAGTTACTACCAGACACTTCTGAAGAGGAGAAACGTTTTTTATACTTGGCTCAATTAGATGAGAATTGGCGCACTGCTGCATTAGCTACCGAGGCTCATGCGAAAATAATGAAAGCTTAGTATGATAGAAGTGTTACCCCTCGTAATTTTTCAGAAGGAGACCTAGTTTTGATTTATGATCAAGCCAACGATAAACTAGGAGCTGGGAAATTTGAACCCATGTGGCATGGTCCTTATATTGTCAAGCGACATCTTGCAAAAGGGGCCTATGAATTGATTGATTTTGAAGGAGTCTCTTTGGGTAAACCCAAAAATGGACTTTATCTGAAAAGATATTACACTTGACTTTGTGTGGAGATCTTCTATGTATATTAGTTACTTTTTAGCTGGTGTGCTATAGATTAGAATCGTGTGCCTAGTGTAAGTGTGCTCTTACTATTATTCTTGCTTATCTGGATACTTTTGATATTGCAGATGTCGACATTTTTTCAAACGTATATTGGTTTTGCTAATGGCGCTTGTCGTAGTACACGGAACATCTCTTCCGCAGCTTGGGTTATTTACTCACCCACTGACGAGTTAGTATCAATTCATGGGGTAAGTCTCGGTCAAACAACGAACAATGTTGCCAAATATAGTGCAGTTATTGTATTATTATCGGAATCCATTTCATTTGGAATTCGGAGTTTGATCGTTAAGTTAGATTCCGAACTCGTTGTATTACAGTTAAATCGAGTATATGCCATTAGAAAGCCAGTATTATTAAGATTATTTTTAAGGGTTCGTCTTTTGGAATGAGAGTTCGATTATATTGAGTATCAACACGTTCCAAGAAATTTAAATACATTAGCAGATGCAATTGCTTATAATGTTTTAAATAGACATTTGCAATAAAAAAAGTAACAAATCAACATTCCATAACATGATTGAACAGGTAAACTGGAAATAATAGTATATCATAATATAGATGTAGTGTTCAAAAAATATTACATCGTCTTCAATCATAGGCTCAAAACACCTTATGATCGGAAAAAAGTGTTACAAAAATGAGTCTACAAGTCAATCATCCACTATCTGTGGTGATGATCATGATAATACACCACTGCTTGTGCCACCCTAGTCAAAAACCTCCTGAATGGTCCAAGAACACCTATGACATATCTCTGTAGACGGAGCGGGATATCATCTATAGTAGTCTCAGGAATATCTATAGTGAGCCGCTCCAAATGGTGCTCTAAATCAGTCAGGATCTCTGCAGTCTGATCCTGTGGGGGTGGTGGTGGTGCTGCTGCATCCCTTTGCCTCCGGTCAAAAGGGCGGAGAATGGCTGGTCGACTCGAACCCACATCTGCATTTGAATTTTTTGTTATCAGTTTTGGACAATTTAAAAACAAAATAAAAATTAGAAATTAGAACATGTCAAAAAAGATTTTTTACCTGACTCATCCCACTAAGTTCCTGGAGGAAGGGGTAATTCTCGGTCGCCACGAAAGTCCATGCCAGCATAAGGAAAATACTCTATAACAAAAAGTTGGCGTTCTAGCCAACAAAAATATGTAGAGGGAAATCGCACAATCTCCCCACCCTCACTATAGCGGGCCATCAAAGCAACCCAAAGAACCATCCTGGGCTCTCGAGGTCGACCAACATCAACAAGAATATGCTGCGGGGCTAACATGGGGATCCTCTCTAGAGCAAAGGTGACTACAATGGACCCATATCCAAAGTTGTTTAGCTTCCCATTCTTTTCTCTGGTAAGTTGGCCTTTCACATTTTCCAACACTGCCTCGCACCAGTTGAATATGGTGCCTCGAAAGCAGTCTATTGCTATGCACATCTGATATCCAGTGGCTACATGCAAAGCTGCACTTCTGCACAACTTGACAACGGTAAAAGCGATCACTTTTAGCTCGGGACGAATGATAGTTTTTACGTCAATCCGTTTGTCCCGGGGATTGGCTTCATCATTACATAACTCTAATTGTAGGCTGGCAACAGACTGGCCACTTGGCCTAGCCCCAAATAGAGATAGTGGTTCGCCTCTCCTAGAAAAACCAATCAAAAAATAGATGTCTTCCAGCTCAATCTTGAGCCGGTGATCTCCGATCACGAAACACTGGTCCTGAACATCCCATTTACTCACCAACCAAGTAAGAAGATCCACTTGAGCTCTCATGCCAATAATAGCCCAAAATTTGTAAATCCTGCATGCTCTTAAAGCTTGCAAAGTAGGTTGATGAATTATCGCTGCTTCATCTACCTCTTCGTGCTCCCGTTCTCGCCAGATGAGCATTGTAGATATCCTACAACAAGTAAAATGAAGGATTAGAATCATTTTGAA
Organism: Pinus albicaulis; assembly: GCA_034641835.2. Classification (NCBI taxonomy): domain Eukaryota; kingdom Viridiplantae; phylum Streptophyta; class Pinopsida; order Pinales; family Pinaceae; genus Pinus; species Pinus albicaulis. Next base: position 412,957,526 of record CM076571.1, read on the forward strand.
GCAAAAAATTTGGGTAATCTAGGAAGAAAATATGTTTTTAAATTTGTCACGACGCCTCCGCACTATACGCTCAAGGACAGTGTGTAGATACGCACGGGCCCTGTGTTAAAAGTGCGGGGCCCCGACATTTTTCTTTGTAGAAAAATGTCGGGGTCCATAGGTTCCCAATGTCTTACCTGCAGACCCCTGAGGGCAGATTTTTCAACCTATTTTCCTCCCAAAAATGAAATTCTGACCCTAAATTAAAAAAAATTGAACGGATGAAAAGCAAGATAAGGAGGTTGTGGATTACCTAAAACAGACGGTTTTCGATTCCGATGGTTGGTTTGCCCAGAATCTTCTCCGAAGCGTTTTTTGCCCAGAGCTCTAAAAACTTCACTCCAAACTCAAACGGTAAAAATGAACTTGAAAAACTCCTTTTTATAAGTTTTTTCAAATAGATGAATTTTAAATTTGTTTATTTTTCACTTTAAAAAGTCGGGTTTTCAAACTATTTTTTATTATTGAAACATGTATGTTTAATTTTTCAAGTTTTTGTGCAGAATAACGGATTTTTTAGGCAAAATGGTCATTTTTGATGAAGAGTAAACTTTTATCACTTTTTCTGGCTCTTTGAAATTTACGAAAAAGCGAAACCATGGAGTTCTCTTTTAAGCCCTTTTCAGACTCTCTAAAAATGAAAAGATTGCCGAGTATTTGACTATTCGAACTCATTAAAGTAAATGAACGGTCGTCCCTTCAGTATAAGTTTACCCCTTTTCTGGACTGAAATGGAATATTTACGAAAAAGGTATACGTTGACTAATCATGGTCAATAAAGTTCTCTCTTGCATTATTTTATCCTTTTTCGGACCTGAGAGACTAAATTTACGAAAAAGTACACCCATGGAGTTTTCTTAAGTTTTTTCTATTGACTTCGTAAAAGTGAAAAACACCAAGTTTCTCCTATACTGGACTTGTTAAAATTTAACAGTAAAGGACCTGTCGATTACAAACAGGAACAGACCACTGCTTCTTAGGGTTCGATTTTAAAATAAGTTGGACTTATCCGAAGGATGAGCTTATAAACAAGAAAATGTTATCCTCCTCAAGCTTGTCAAAAAATAAAGAGGTATTTGCTAGAAATGGTGGGGGAAAAGAGAGAAAATAGATTCATTTGTTACACTTTGATTTGTAAAAGCAGTATACCACTCTTGAACACGACACTTTTTGTCACACTTCTACTTGGGTTGGGAAATCCTTTGCCTATCAGTTAATCAAACCATACTGAAGGTCTTCAGCCGGTTTCTGGGTATTAGCTTAGGGAAACTGTCACCAAACCATCTGCAATGTAGTTATGTGTTCAAGAGGACAGTCAAACAAACCATTCATCTGCAAACATTTGTCTCCATTTACGTTGACCATCCATGAGTCAGTCCTTGCAAAAATTTCTTCAAAACTTGATCTATGGTTTCATTTCGTGAGCTTGCTTACGACGAATCACTTTCTATCGACGACAGCTCATCATCTAGGAAGTTGATCTAGAATTAGTCAGTACCTTGAAATCTACATGCCTTAATGGCAGGTTTCTCGCCTTCAGCGACATGTTGCATCATTGACCTTCGATCGAATGATTCCGTGAAAATGTTCGACTTCAGATCACTTATTCACATTCCATGGATTGTACTGAGTACTTTGAGAGCCATTGTCATTATTGATGGTTTCTCTCACACTTGTTAACAGTTCACATCATTGACTGGTAATCAAGTGGTTTCTACCATGTTTGACTTCAACACAATTAATCGCATGGATAGAATCATACTAGTTCGAGAAGCAGAAATCAATACCCTAGATCTAGTTTCCACCATCCAGGCTACGAGGAGTTTTATTATTCATTATACAGTAGAATATTAATTATAGATGGCTGCGTCCATGCTGTGTTTACACTATTGATGTAATATTAAAATCATTTATGTATCAGAACAAGTTTATTTAGTTTTGATCTAAGTATGGGAATGCCTACCTCAGCGATGATATATATACACATATGTGTTGCGTTGAATGTTTTTACAGGGTTCCAACTGGGATGTCCACGAGCTAATCCTTGAAATGATAAAACACATCACTCTTCGAATACTCTCAGACTTCGCACTTTAAGGGGAAATTTGATACACTGAAATTTTTCACCATGACATTTTAGTACTCCCTTAGAAGTCTACAATATCAAATTTCCTAAATTCAAGCCTTGAAATTAAGAGAAAAGCTCATAAAAGTCTTAAAACTCTAGTACCACACTTTCTCTTAGTTTTTCCTACGGTCCCGCACCTTTTGGATATAAATCATGCGCATCCAAATGCACTTTCTGTTTATTAAAAGTGCAGACCCCTGTAAAAGGTTAGAAAAGGCGCAAGTAAAATCTAGAAGCTCAATTTAAGTCATTTTTGGAAGATTCTAGAAACATTCCTGTGGTGGAAAGTCCGCTCCTTTCATGTTCATGTATCCCATCCAATAAGGAGCTAACCCATTGATGTAAGGAACTAATCCTTTTGAAGGAGGATTCTATCCCTTCTTGTATGGAGTTGTAACCTCCTCTCTTCCACTATAAAAAGAGGCATAGGGCAGCCTCAAAGGGTTACAATTGATGAGTTGAAGTTTTAGTATTGTTGGAGGCGAAGTGCTGTTGAAACTTAGACCCTTTTAGCTGAGATTTTATGTGGGAAAGATCACATACCTGTATGTATCTCGGTTGGAAGAGTGCAAGGCTGGTCAGAGTAAAGGAAACACCTATTCCAGACCCCAGGAAGGCATGTATGACATCAAGGCGGACACGGTTGTAAGGCTCTTCCTTATTTAAGTTAATACAAATAATCCATTTTTCTCAATAAGCGGTCAATTGATTGGTTTATTTTATGGATTCCTTAATCACCATAATAGATATGATTTATGAATATATGCTATGCAGGTGCTATTTGATGTTTTCTTGTTCATGATTGCAGATCTTCGAAGGAAACTCTTTCAGGCGACTGAAGGAATACTACTACAAACAAGTGTTGGATCAAAGGTAGGATCGTTAAACCTTTATAGCATTTAATTATGAATCGCAATATATCTAGAGAATGATAGTTTTGTTTGTTCGTTTGTTGCTAGTTTTCCGTAGGACACTTGGGAGGTCTGTCTTGTCTGCAAGAACGACTTATCCGTCCAACAAAGGGACAAAGTCATTTTGTTTCAACACAAATTCTAAGGCAAAGAGGTTATTTTTTGAATTGTAAAAGAAGGGAAAGGGTATTATTTTTCAAACATTCCTAAAAGTATAAAAGCTTAGGTTAAAGTGGTCCTCATGGCATATGTTATTTTATGAAAGCTTTGCAGGGAAAAGTTTAAGGAAAAAAATGAGCATGGTAAGGGCAGCACACAAGAAGAAGTTCAATATAGTGATGGTAAGGTTGGCAGCCTAGAACAATTTCAAAACAGTAAGGGAGGTGACAACATACAAAAAACAGATGCAGACAGTCATGATGAAGGAAACCCTCAACAAATTCAAAATAGTGAGGAGGGTAAACAAGGCAATCCTAAAGAAAGTCATGATAAAAGCAGATGCAGTGAATAAGACAACCCTAAAGAAGAACATGAAAACAATGAACAGTGCAACAAAGTAGGTGGTGAAAGAGGCAGCAATGTAAGGGATCAAGTTGAACAAACGCTAGTGATGAAACCTCCTCTCTCTTCTCCTCAACACAGCCGAGAACATGTGCTTGCTGCCTCTCTTAGGAAAGGGGCCATGATTCATTCCTCAAAGGCACCAAAGGCTAAAAAAACCAAATTTTCAAAGAAGAAAACCATTCAAGCTGTGACTAATAATGTCACTAGAGCGCTTAGAAGTAGAGGCGAATTACCCAAGCCAAGCTCAAAACTGCCCAAAGGAGGCACCCAGTGGAAAAAAGAGGAAAAAGCATATCTCGGCTTGGAATCTTGGCTCAAGTTTCCTTGTGTGTTTCTAGAAACCCATAAGGGGTTTTCTCACCAAAATTGAGCAATTTTTGATATGATCTTGTTTTTTGTGATTTTTAGGCCTAATTGCACAATTTGATGGGCGCTGCCATTTTTGTTTGGAGCATCCTCAGTTGATGAAAGTTATATTTTTGTATGCATTAAATTTGATGGAATCTACTCAGAAATTTTCAGATCAAAAGAAGATGTTTTGATCCCTCAAAAGGGAAAAAATAGTCAATTTTTACCTTTCTGCCTCAAATATTAGCAGACGCTACGCTCCTGGTTTTTTCACTCATATATATTTTTGACTAAATTTCTAAAATAATTTTGAAAAAACTCAAGTATTTTGAGAAAGTAGACATCCAGGGATTTCGAACAAGCCATCACGGGCCTCATTTCGACATCGGGAAGTCCCTCAAAAGTCCTCTGTAAAACAGGATTTTTTCTGCTACTATGCTCCTGTAGCATTTTGGCTAAAAAAGGCAGTTTTCTAAAGGTGGCTATCCAAATGTGCGCTAATATATTTTTAGCTCTTTTCAGTAGTAAAAAGGATTTTTACTTGTCATTTTTAGCATTTTAAGATAAGTTTTAGAGATATTTTGTGCCTTGGGATTTGCAAAGCCTCAAGGACAAAATAAGATATTTGTTCTAAGCCTATGAGCTTCTAGTTGGTATTGTGAAGCTTATCCTCTTATTCCTCCTATTTAGCTCATGGAGAGTCATTGTAATATTGTTGGAGAGTTGATTAGTAAGTTGAATTTTGAAGAGCTTAAGAACTTGACTGAGCTTAGAGAAATATATGTTATGAGTTTTGATGATCAGACTTGTTTTATGGAGTGCGTTAGCCACCTATAAAATTTGTCATATCAAATAGTGGCTAAATCATTTACTAAGCCTTCAAGATCCAATTTTATTGCCAAATTGTTAGTTCTTGAAGTCTTATGAAGATAACTTATCCTTGAATTAATCTTCACTGCTGTTTCCCTTGTAATCCTAAAAAATCTGCTATTTTCCTGAAGAAAAACACTGCTCATAAAACTCATTTTCCCCTTTATTTTACCCCTCCTTTCTCTCAGAATTAACCTCCATTTTTATCCCCCTTTTCCTCATGAAATTCCTCTATTTTCCCTCATTTCCTTTCCTTCCCTTCACAAATTCCATTTTATAAGGTTTAAAACTCCTTTTTAAACCTTATCAGAATTCTCAAAATCCTTTGAAAACCTTCAAAAAATCATAAAAATTGTCTTTTTTGCACTAAGGCCTTTAAAGCCCCTTTAGCCTAAACCCCAACTCCTTTTTATCTGCATAAAACTGGATCCATAACCCACAGTTAAGCCCCTTTCGCAATCGAAATCGGGGTTTTCTATTCTTCTTGTTACCTTTTTCCTTTAAACATTCCAATTGCGATTAAGCCCTTTGTATATAAAAACCCTTCCCGAAACTTAATTTTCCTTTGTATTCTATTAAAAACCCGACTTTCCTATGTTTTTTATAAACCCGATAGTTCAAATGTTTTGGCGAAAATCAGCCGTTGATCTAAACCAATCAACGATCCATCCCTGATCGCATCGCAAGTTTTAAATTACCCTTTGTTCTTCCTCCCCACCGATGAGACCCAATGATTGAATCCTGACCATTGATC